>OZ010739.1:28147141-28747141 GCA_963932295.1 Tipula lateralis
TGGTATCTACACCGAGAACAACAAGGAAGTACATCATCAGAACGGATTGCAACAGTAGCAGAATGGCAAAGGCGCTGTGATAGCTCGGAAAAGGCCGATGGACTTATCGTATGATACCATCCATCGATTACATGGCGAAGTTAATTACTATCTGACACAGTTGCTAAGTGGACATGGCTGTTTTGGTGCATACATAGTTAAGAATACCAACACTCCAGAATGTCCAACTTGCAATGGATCACAAGAAGATGTGGAACGTATTTTCTTTCAACGCCCACGGTTCGATACAACTCTAAGAGAACCCTCGGATGTCCATGGGCAGCGAACAATACCCGAAAAAATAATAAAATTGATGATTGTGTCTGAAAAAAGTAGAATGCTGTGACTAACACGGCAGAACTATTACTGAATGACCTGAAGCACTTAGAGCGTGCTAGAGAAGAACATCTTACTACGACTAGATAGCGATAGAAAAATATATACACACATACATATATAGATATGTATAAACACATACACACACATATACATATACTCACACACTTACATATACAATTGTCCACATACACACATACAAATACATATGTTATATATATATATATATATATATATACATATATATATATATATATATACATATACATACACATATATATATATATATATATATATATATATATATATATATATATATATATATATATATATATATATATACATACATACATACACACATATACATATATACATACACATACACATACACATACATACACACATACATACATACATATATATATATATATATTCTACTCTCCACGTTATCTAATAATTTAAATTGAATGAACATCAGCTATACCCCAAAATAGAAACCATCTATTGTATAATAGCTAAAGCTAAAATAAAAATGTTTGTTGCACTAAAATAAATAAATAAATATGGAATATCTTTATACAGTACAAAACTTCTTTATCTCTATCTACTCATACATTTATTCATCGACTTCATTTGCATGAATTTTCACTTGCACTCACAATAAATCGATACTTATCTTTTAAAGTGGCGATCATAGTTTTCCTTTCATCCCATGTCAATTATTTTTTGTCATATTTTTGTTAATATATTATTTTTGGTAAGTTTTTGCAATTTAACCTAAAAGAAAAAAAGACTATTCCGCTGCAAGCCGACTTATCCAATTGGAATACGATTCATGTTTGTTTTTGTTTTCCAATTTGCGGCGTATTTTTTCATTGTGTTGCGTATCGCACAAACATTTTTTTTTTTTTTTTTTTTTTTTTTGTTGATAGAAAAAATTATTTCTATTTCCCACTATTTTGTGATTATCACTCCGTTTTAAATAATTTTTAACATCCATTTATGTTAACACTTCACTTATACACTGTTTGAACTTATTTTTTCAATTTTTAACAAGTTGCACCTATTTTTAATTTTTATTTTGCACTACAGAAAGAGAGATAATGTCTTTCTAGTTTTAGTCGTGAAACGAACCCCCCGAAGCACAAATTACTACTATATATGATAATTTTTTGTAGAAGGAAAACAATTTTTTTTTTGTTTAAGAAATCTATATTTCTGTATAATATTAAAACTAATCTCAGTGATTATCTAGTAAATGTTTTGTATTTTTAAGCAGTGTAGCATCTTATGGGATGAGAAAAATCGGTTCATCCCATTTCGTCCAGGGGGCCTATTTGGGAAATCGAATTCGATCAATCGAACAACATTTCCGAATCATCGGTATTTGGGAATTCGAAATCGAATTTTCTTTAAACGAAAACGTATAACAAGAAACGATTGAAAATTTCCCTTATTGGGCAATTCGATTACGAGCAATAATTCTACGATCATGAACGAATTTTTATTCTTAGTTAGTTTTGTTCTCGAATTCGAATACATAGGATGCAAAATTTTAAAATGTAAGTACATATACGTTGGTTACGGACTTCGGCAAAGGTTATAGCCAAACTGCAGAAGCACGTTTATGAGATAAGCGGCTCTGAGATGAAATTAGATAATGAAATAGTAATGAGTTAGATATAATATTAGAAAGTGAAATAAATTAAATAAAACCAATATAGTTTTGTCAAAACAATCATAATTTTTTATTTATGTAATGGAATTTTGTACATTATTTATGATTTGTCTGGCTGTAGAACTTCCCACAGTAGAACCATCACTATTCATCTTGTAATTTTTCCTAGTTGATTAATTCTTGCCTGTTGTTGATTGAATGGCACATTAAAGTGAAGGCATATATTATGTAGCGTTTAACGCATACGTTAAATATTTCATCTGCTTTTTGTAGCGTAATAGTTCCCTTGCGCCTAGTTTGAGAATGCTAGAGAATGCCTTTCTTGAACGAATAGGTAAATGAACATCAATTTCATCCATTAAATGTTTAACAGCATTAGTCACATTAAATCATGAATCTCAGATATATTGGATTGATCATGTTGTGTATCGGACACGCAATGCACTATCGTCGCACTCACTACTATCACTTGATAAAAAAATGGCAACAGAATCCATATTCTATTAATTATTTCAGATTGTATTTATTTTTTACAAATTCTTATTTTCCACTGACAAATAATATAATTGCAATTTAACGTCAAAATATTGCCAAGATTTATATTATTATTATAGGTATAAATTATAATGATTAAAATTAATTTCCCTAGTCTTTATTTGAAAGTATATACGTTTTTATTTTCGATCGAATTCCCAAATACCAAATCATGTTCGAATAGAATTGATCAATCGAATCGAAAAGCAATTCGAATCGATTTTCCAAATAGGGGCCCAGTCCTTTGATTTCAGTAGTTCAGGGAACCACTAATTCTAAAGGCTTTGTTCTTTTTAGGCGCTTTGGTCCATTGGTGTGATCCAGTAGGTTCCGTAGCTCCTCGTTGTCATGTTGCTGCAGTTGCAGTACTTGACTCCTTGCAAACTTAATTATCTCATCACTGACGTATGCCATATTAAGGTCTCGATGGAGGTTGTCATTTCTAATATACCATGGAGCATTGACAATGCTACGTAGTACTTTATTTGGAAATGTTTGTATGATCTTAACTGTAGTTTTCCTTTCACAGCCCCAAAGTTGAATGCCGTATGTCCAGATAGGTTTAAGGATTTGTTTATATAATAGTAGTTTGTTTTGCGTTGTCAGCTCAGAGTTTCTTCCAATAAGCCACTGCATTTTTCTGAATTTAAAATTAAATTCTTGTCTTTTCTTTTTAACATGTGCTTTCCACCTAAGCTTAGTGCCTAGTGTCATGCCAAGGTATTTCGCATTGTCTGAGTAACGAATTTGTTGAAAATTCAGTCTAATCGGGATGTATTCCACTTTCCTGTTGGTGAAGTTGATGTGTATTGATTTTGATTCGTTCCGCATTATTCTCCAAGTTTTTGTCCAAGTGTTTACTGTATTAACAGCAGTTTGTAGTTTCCGTGTTGATTCGAAAATACCAATATCAGTGGTCATAATTGCAGTGTCATCAGCAAAAGTCCCTATTCTGGCTTCTGCTATATTTAGTAAATCATTTGTATACAGAAGATATAACACAGTATAACGAAACGATTGTCCTTGTTCGCACATGCTTGCTTTTCTTTTCTGCTTGCCGAGTTATCAGGGCGGGGAGGGTATATCAGAACAATCGTTATCGCCATTACAGATAAACTGTATCATGTGCTTGCAAAACAAATAAAAGGAAACTATCATGGAAAACCATCGTCGCAGCTACTACCTTAGCAACTCGCTAATTTCCTTCCCCCCATTATCAACACAATTTAATATCCCATTCGAACACAATTAAAAACAATATAAACGTTAATTATTGATTGTAGCATAATTATTAAATTACTTAAAAGTGTAAATTACAATTCTTACATTTAATAAGCTAAGAAAAAATTTTTTATATTTTTAAATATTTATATATGTGTAGTATATAAGGTATAGTAAACCATATATCGTAATATCAAAATAAATTTGTAAAATATAATGTACATTCAAAGAAAAATATAATATAAGGAATTTAGAAACGTCAAAATTTTACCAAAAATAAATTAACTCACCCGATGTCCAGAGCTCTGTGACGAAGGAGTTAACTGAAAAAAAAAGTTATTCACAATCGGTCGGATACCGTCTCTAGGTAACCGCACCAGATTACGTTTCACCCGAGGACCACTTTGATCAGTGATCACTATTCTTATATTACATATATTTTTCTAATGCACATAATTACCGCCACGTTTTCACTTGTTTACATATACATATAAAAAAATTATACAAATAAATAATATTTATAAAGAAAATTAAATATAAATTAACAAATAAGAAAAAACAAAATTTGGAAAAATTAAGATTTGAATTATTATTATTATTATTTTTTTTTACACGAGCACACAAGAGTTCTTAACTTAGAGCTTTTGCTTAGAACAATATAACTTTCCGACTATATATGGATATATATATATATATAAATATATATATATATACAGTGAAATCCCGATATAACAAACACCGAAGGGACCGTCGTTCTAGTTTGTTATAAGCATATGTTTGTTACAAGCATAACTTCGGTTATAACAAACTTTGATGCTTATAAGCGGAGATTTAAAATGTTCGAAATGGAATGACTAAGAAAAATTTGTTTTAAGGTTTACATGTACATATATTTCAATATAACATATTTCAAATTCATTTTCGTTTAAATATAATGTATATAAAGCATGTAATATAAAATATTTGATATGTATGTAGTTAACAATTAACTAAATTTCTTCTACAAACTAAGTATCCATACTTTGAGTATAGTTTAAGTAATATAAAAAGTAAAGATATCATTGTATTCAAATGCTTAATACTAATTTTTCTTAAAATAAGAGGTAAGTTTCGTTTGTTTCAATGTTTTGTAAATTAGAGAATCTATTGAATTCTCTATGAAATGAAGTTTATTTATCTCATCCTCCATATTGTCATGTGCACTTAAAAACACCCTAACAGTTTTTAATGCGGTCTGCACTTCTGTTTGAGAAATCACCTCTCCGGTATAATTAGAAATTTCGTCATCTTGATCAGAATCCGATAATAATGTCGATTCATTTTGCACCATATCAACAATATCATCGTCATTTAACTGGTCGCACACATTGGTTTGACAATCTACGTCAACAAAATCATCGAAATCAACATTGTTTGTTAGATTTATAATTGCTGAATTTGACCAAAGCGTTTGAAGTGCAGTTTCCTCACTATTAAAATTCAAATCGGAGGAGCTACATTGTTCTACCTCTGTAGATAGGTAAAATCCTGCTTTTTTAAAGCAATTTGCAATTGTTTCGGGCTTTACTCGTCCCCATGCCTTTGTCACAAAATGTATTGCATCCAATAAATTGATGTTAATATTGGCAGCAGTTAATTGCGGATTTTGCTCTAGACGATAAATTATTTCTTTTACTACCAATTCACGGTAGAACAACTTAAAATTTTTAATTACCCCTTGATCCATGGGTTGAGATAAAGCGGTTGTGTTTGGTGGTAAGTACACAATCTCAATATTTTGCAAATTTTCTATAGGTAAATGAGGTGGTGCATTATCTATCACAAATACTACGTGCCTATTCTCCTTTTTGAATTTATGCTCTAACAGTTTAATATATTTCTCCCATTCTGAAGCAATCATCCACGCCTTTTTATTTGAGGAATACATCACAGGAAGAGTTTTCACATTTTTAAAAACGCGTGGTTTGGCCGATTTGCCAATTACTAAAACAGGCAATTTTTCCGAACCATCCGAATTGGCCCCTAGGAGAATCGTCACTCGTTCCTTGCTTAATTTTCCACCGCTGCATGATTCATTTTTAAACGATAATGTTTTATTTGGCATGAGTTTAAAAAATAAGGATGTTTCATCCAGATTAAACACATCGCGGTGTTCGTATCTCTCCAATATACGGGGTAATTTATTTGTAAGCCAGTCATTATGAATTTCTGAAGGCACTGAAGAGCTTTCACCAACTACATTACGAAAAGTAATTCCGGTTCTTTTCTTGAAACGGTCCAACCATCCGTCACTGGCGCGAAAATCAACAATTTGGAGTTTTTCTGCCAGCTGTTGTGCTTTTTGTTTAAAAAGTGTACCACTGATGTTCACTCCAGCGTGTCTCATCGATTTGAGCCAAATTAAAACTGCTTTTTCTAACTCTGGATAATCTCCGGTCCGAATTTTTTTCCGTTTGCCGCTTTCATTTTCTGCTTTTTCATATTTCTCACGGTTTCGAACGATTCCCGCAATTGTTGATTTTGAAATTTCGAACTGTACGCCAATCTGGTCATAGCTCAATTTTTTTTCGTCAGTTAATTTTAAAATTGTTAGCTTGTTTTCAAGCGAAATTGCTGTCCGTTTAAGTTTACGAGACATCTAAATTAATGAAATAAAATGATTAAAAAACTAACCCGTGAAGGAAAATTGCATCAACATACCTTGATAAATTTTAACACAAAACTAACTTTGAGATAATGGTTTCTATTAACTTCATATAAAGACACACACTTATTTAAATATTGACTTAACAGTTAATTAACGAATATATTTTTAGTATATATATACGGTGAAATATAATATACAAACAAAATTATTATGTTTGTGTTAATAGGATATATTGCCAAATGTGATTGCAACAGTTTGTTATAGCCGATTATTTTTGTATTGAAATGTATTAAAAAATATAATAAATGGTTTGTTATAGTGTTATAACCGAAGTTTGTTAAAAACAATGTATTTTCCATGCATTTCTGTATTTAATTACATGGGACTGCTGGAAAAGTTTGTAATAACCCGAAGTTTTTTATAAACGAGGTTTGTTATAACGGGATTTCACTGTATATATATATATATATATATATATATATATATATATATATATATATATATATTTATATATATATATATATATATATATATATATATATATATATATATATATATATATATATATATATATTCTTTTTGAATTCACTGTAATTATTCATCCATACATTATTGGTGGCGATTCACTATCAGTATAGTGGAATATCACCCCGTATTTCCAGATCATGTCGTATATGGATCCGTGCCAGTGTTCCATAACTACCCCAAAAGTGTAATGAATAAAGTTACATCCACAACTTTTATTCGGTTGATAATCCAATAACATGGACTTCCGATTATGTATCGTTTATCTAAGAATCCAGCGACTACTTAAGCGTCGTATCAGTTAAAATCATGCGCTTTGGTTATTCACCTTAGTCTCGTTCTGCTCGGAATGAAAGATTATAATTCCCGATATTTAATCATGGTTTATTGTTGTACTAGAATTTTATTGTTTTCTGAGTTTTTAAGTGCAGTGACTACTTTATGGTAAAATAACCATATTCGCAAAGAAATTGTGGGTGGGAAATTATTTGTATACTCGATAATGGTCTCAAACGACTAATTATCAGTCATTAAGGCGATTTCATTTATCAAGATGTACTTTTGGTGTGTTAAAATTCGTTACACGTGTTACGATGAAACCTTCATCGAAAATTTATTCAAAATATTTTCCTCAGTGCTGAGTAATAGTCTTGCAACTAGTTAAATTTATTTATTTCAGAGAGGCTAGTATATAAATATATTTAACCATTTTTAGGACCTTAATTCAGCATTTAATAAAATTCAAAATAAAAATGAACAACATTTTTTCGAATTTGACAAAATATTGGTTTTGTTTATAAACAAGTGTTAAATTAAACATAAACAAATATCTAAAATAAACAAATATGTTAGTATATTAAAAACGATCGCCTTTTGCCGATAAAGACAATTCTTCATAAGGAAATTTGCCAATGACTAGTTGTTTCAAAAAAATTAACAACGAATTTGAACATTTTCTGTAAAATATACGTTAACAAGAACAAATTGGTGATTTAACCATTATTTTATAAAAATTAAAAATTTTTTAACACTCCCGAATTTTTTTACTTACAGCAAATTATGATTACATGCCAAATTTAAGTACAAATAATGTTACAATTTAGATGTCGCAATTGAATATTATAGATTACAGTACTAATATATTATGGTACTATAATATTCTTATAATGGATTATTAATTTGTAAAATAAGCTTTGTCATTGATTTTTGAGCTCACTTATAACTAATTATTATAATTTTGATAATACACTTTCTAACTGAGATCTACAAGCATTTTTCAACGACAACTTGGGATAAACGTGATCGTTAGGTTTCATTCATCCATTAGGAAACCTAATCTTGGCTACCTTTACCTCCAATACTAATTCTATCCGATACAAATATTATTTATAACAATTTTACTACCGACTAAAGCAGTTGTGCGTTGCTGCAAGTCTAAGTACACTGTAGGATGAAATATTGTTTTGTTATACATACTTAAAACATAATTTAAAATTACACTTAGCAGTATATGTGTAACATATATGCGCCATTGACATTTACACGCTGTCCTTCCCCATTTTAAAAGTAATACGATCTAACGTCATGATGCCACCTATCTATAAACCGCAGCAAATAGGGCATTTTTCAGGATGCATTGAAAGCTGTTGAATCTTTTCTGTTTAGTAATTTTTGTTTGTTGACTTATCCACTCAGTCAAAAATAAGCTTCATCGCTGACTACAAATAAAAAATGGATCAATTTGGAGCTGTTACAGAACTGCTCCTTGTTATTGTAACCCGGAACGACTTTCCAGAGGATTATTTGTCTTGAAATCATCAAAAAAATTGCCAATCGTAAAACATGATCATCTCGACCAAATCTTTTATTTTTCTTTAAACAAATCTGTTTAAGTATCGACTGTTGGAATGTGTATCTGTGAACAGAATATGACGTTTGTAACGTGACTGTTTTCAATCACAACTTCGTTATTTATGTGTTGTGGATCCACGCGACTTCCTTTGACAATAGCACTAGATGATAATTTTGGCTCATTAAAGAGTTTTAATCTTTTATATCTAGAATTTAGACTAGAAAAAAGATCTTTAAATAAACAAAACATCTTTCCTAATTTATTTAAATTATAATCCATTTCGCCCAAAATTTTGAACACTATCTGTTCTTTGTGGTTTACTAGGCAAGATGTTAGATTTTGAAACAATAATAAAATATTTTGTATCTGTGTACGATTGATTATATACAAGTGCCGATTGATTATATACAAATTCGATTAATTATATATTGTCCTGGTTGATTATATACAAGGGCAGGAAGGATTTGACTCCACGTCTGATCACTCCTCTATTTTAATGATAATAAGTGATAAAATAACTGAAAATGACAAACATCCAATGTTAACAAGTAAATATACTGATTGGAAAAGATTTAGGATTGAACTAGACATTAGCATTAATATAAACACACAATTTTCATCAGAAAACATATTAGAGCAGGAGCTGGAAAAGCTAGTCAAAGATATAGAGCAAGCAGCCTGGAAAAGTACCAATTCAACAAACAAACAAAAAACAGGTAAATGCTACCCAACTGAAATTAAATCACTAGTTATAAAGAAGAGAAATATCCGAAGGGAATGGCAACGTACTCTAGACCCAACCGTCAAAAATAGATTAAATAATTTAACACAACGAATACGCAGAGGAATACGAGAATTTAAAAATAATTCAATAAATTCATACCTACAATCTCTCACCTACAATAAAGATAGCGATTACTCACTGTGGAAAGCAACCAAATATTTAAAAAGACCAGTTACGCACATACCACCAATAAGAAGTAATAATGGGCACCTAGCTAAAACCAAAGAACAAAAAGCAGAAAGTTTTGCGGATCATCTCGAGCGCACTTTTCAGCCTAATTTAACAATACTTAATCCCCAAGATATATTGATTGAAAACCATACAACTTTCTTGAGGCAGGAAATCCCATTAACTAATGCTAAAGAAGTGAAACAAGAAATAAAGAACCATATATTACCTTAAAATCACCAGGATATGACTTGATAACTGGAGAGATTCTTAAACAACTACCTACTAAAGCTATTAGGAAAATGTCGGACATAATAAATGCCTCCTTCAGACTATGTTACGTTCCCTTTTTTTGTTAATTTGCAGAAGTAATAATGATATCTAATCCAGGAAAGCCGCCAAGTGAATTAACTTCATACAGGCCAATATCGCTTCTTCCAATTATGTCAAAACTGTTTGAGAGACTATTATTAAAACGAATTAAACCTGCGATTGAAAAATCAGGAGTCATTCCGTGTCATCAGTTTGGATTTAGAGACAAACACTCCACAATCGATCAAGTTCACAGAATAACAGATTTAATAGAAAGATCGTTAGAGGAAAAAAAATTTGTTCAACCATATTTCTGGACATAGCGCAGGCATTTGACAAAGTCTGGCTAGATGGTCTAGTATTTAAAATAGAGAAAACTTTGCCACTTGAGTATTGCGAACTGTTAAAGTCGTACTTGAAAGGGAGATACTTAAGAGTTAAGCAGGAAGGAGTTTACTCCAACATAAAAGAAGCTAAAGCAGAAGTTCCGCAGGGAAGTGTCTTAGGACCATTCCTTTTTGTACTGTTTACAAGCGACTTATCGCAAACGAATAATACAACTATCGCCACGTTTGCAGATGACACTGCAATTCTAGCTGTTGGTGACACAATCGGTGAAGCCACACTAAAATTACAAATACCTATATATAATATGCAAGATTGGCTAGCTAAGTGGAGAATTAAAGTGAATGAATCGAAGTCTACTCACATTTATTTCACTAATAGATCAATAGAACCACTACCTGTGACTCTAAATAATATTCCTGTACCAAATGCAAATCAAGCAAAATACCTTGGTATGAATCTTGATGCAAAGTTAAGATGGAAAGTACATGTGAAAAAGAAAGCAAAAGAGCTCCAGTTAAAATATAGAAAAATGTACTGGCTAATTGGCAGAAACTCTCAGTTATTCATTCATAATAAACTTATGCTTTATAAACAAGTGCTCAAGCCGGTCTGGACATATGGTATTCAACTATGGGGATGCACCAAAACCAGCAATCAACAAATAGTTCAAAGATTTCAAAATAAAGTTCTCAGAGGAATAGTTAACGCCCCTTGGTACACTCGTAATAGTGACCTTCATAAAGATCTCGAAATCGACACAGACGCAGAGGAAATAAAGAAGTATGCTCGAAAACATCAGGAGAGGCTCCATCAACACCCCAACCATGAAGCTGTAAAACTACTTCATCAAGATGGTATTACAAGAAGACTCAAAAGACAAAAACCTTTTGAATTACAAGAATAGTCCGCAGAAGGCAAAATAAATCAAAACATCGCTATGGAAAGTTTACATAGGAGTGCTTAATAATTTACAGTCAGAATCAAACGCTGTTGGTCAAAAATGACTAGTAACTTTGTTAAAAAATTGTATTGTTCTCATAAATAAAATATTAAAAAAAAAAAAATCTGTGTTCGAAGGTACAAATTATATAAAGGAATTACTAAATCTTATTTTTCTTTCTTCATGTCATCAATCTCATTAAATTCATCAATTAAACGATTCAACACTTTCGTTATCAATTTTATTGCATTCTACGGACCAAAACTAATTTGTGATTCTGTTAATCGTAAGTTTTTATCGCTTCAACAGTAGCTTTTGTACATAATTCGTAAAATGTTCTGCAAAAAGAAGATAACCGTGAAAATTTTCGATCATACATGCATGTAGCACAATCTCAAAATACTTCGTTACGATGAACAATTTTTTGTGTTGAATATATAATTTAAAGAGCAAAGAAAATTGTGTACAAAAACAACAATTCATTCGATAAACTTTTAAATTCGTATTTAAATAAGACAAACATACAATCTTCAATTTGAGTTAATTTTATCTCTCTTCTTAAGTTATTTACCAAGATGATTCATTTATCGCGGTTTGTGTTGATTTTATAAATTTCTTTATGTATAAAAAATAGATATTAACGATGTGGGCTTAGTTTATGTCGATCCACCTTTTATCTCATTCAATCATTGAATTCGAAATATGAATTCGACAAAACGCTCTGCGTGTGCTAGATATTGCTGGAAAAGAACAGAACTTCACCCGATGATTAAACTTTATCACATCAATATGGATAAGTTGAATTATCGTTGTCCAGTTTTCTAGTAACTGCGCTGGTCGCAACCGGATAATTTCAAACTAGAGTACAAAGCTTCTTCGCCGTCCACCCTGTTAGGGTGAGGAAAAATGTAAAATTGGAACTCAATAAAAGCCAGTCAACATTTGTACACCCTCTTACACACAATAAGATTAACAACATGATCGATAATATAATCGTTTCGCCCATAATTAGAATAAAAAATATCCTATTATGTGGTAATTACAAGTTTACCGGGAAAATCTTTATTTACCAAAACGTTTTCGTTTACATCTCGATTATGTTGTATGAACATTTGAACTTGTAAGACGTCTCAACCGTATTTGAAACAATCATAAAATAAACGAAATTATGAGTTGTTGTAATTTTTCACAACAATGAAATGAATGAAAATTAAAATCACGTGTCTTAAAGATTTGGTTTATTTTCGCTCTACAGAGAAACGAAAATAGGTAGTTATTGTTTTACAATAATAAAAAGTTGTTCACACCCTTGAAAGATATGTTTGTCTAATTTAGATGCAGTTACACCATCTTAAATACAGCAAAAGTAAGTGTGGCCTTGATTATTCAATTGAACTTCAACGTATTGGGCCATAAGGACAATATGCGAAACGGGGTCTGAAATAGAAAAGACAATATTAGAATCAAACATAAATAGGCTAAACAAAAGCTACATACCTGGGTCCGGTTGGTCGGGGATACCTCGTTCCATGTATCCAATCCGGTTCTTTCCTTAGGTGCTAACCTGTAAAATATGAACAAGTCATGGCAAGCCACATACATCCAACATTGAACAAATAGGAGAAATCATTGTGATTATTGTTTTCTGTGGCTGTTTATAATAAACGAAAAAGGGCTTTTTGTTTGATTATTGCTTGGCGATAGAATCGAGGAACGAGATTTGGAAGATAACTGGATGAACGGAAAAAGTAAGAGGATAACTAAAGAGTGGTGAATCACGCTGTCGGTGAAAGGTGAAGGTGGGTCGTGTCAAGAGCGATTGAGAGGATCAACAAGTGGAACGCGAGCGATCGCGATGCTTAATCGAAGACTGTTCTGAACCGAGCCATAGAAAGAGACGAAAAGGGGACACGTGGATATACAGGATAGTGCCACTTTCATTTTTTTTCCTTACAAGGTCCCAGTTTAACAAGTTTCATTTCAATAGTACAAACCCCCCTCCTCCCACCAATTGTTACACCCAGCCCGAAGGTCTCTAGCCAACCGAAGAAAGCTAGCCACATTCGCAGGCTGGCGTCTAAAATTATCAAATTAAATAGTCCACTAAATTAGGAGGTGGAGGAAGAGTAAGGGGAAAGGACGGCCAAAAGCAATGTATCATTTGTGATTCTAAAATGTTTTGAAATATAGTGTCAAAAAAAAAATATTTTTATTTGATGACGCGCACGTCACATATGTAGGTTCATTCATTTCAGTGATTTCCTAATAGGAACGGCCGATAACTATATGGTTAGAACCGAAAGTTTTACTATAGCCAAATCGTTAATACTGACCGTATCAATGTTCGATTGGGACCAGGCTCTTATAAAAGGACCACTAGAACATGGTATTGGTTATAGATCCGATTTAATATAACGTAAACGATTCGACTTATAGTTTAGATTTTAGTTATTCGAATTCAGTGATTAAATGAAATGAAAGGCGGATAAGACAATCGTACATAAACTAGGCCAATATCGTTAACATCAATCGTATTAACATCCAACTTGAACCAAAACTTTAATTGATACAAACAACAATAAATGATGCATCTCGATAAATAATTTTATTAGAGAGTTCAATGAAACTCATATTGAAGATTTTATGTTCCTTTTATTTCAACACCACTTATTGTTTTATGGAAAACTTTTCTTCTGATTTAAAATTTTATATTCAACACATAAAACTTTTTCTTAGCAGTGAAGTGTTTTGGAATTGTGCTTCATTTATAAATCATTGTACAAAATACTTTAGAAATTATGTATCGAATCCACATCTATCATACACCAAAAGTTGTACAAAACCTTGAACCGAAAAAACACTAACTATTAACAGAATCACTAATTAATGTTGGTTCAAAGAGTGCAATACAATTTATAAAGAAAGTGTTAAATCATCAGGTAATTTTGTGTTAGAATGTACCGATGATTCTGGTTATCGCTACATTATTTTTAAGATTAGGTTTTTGTTATCATGTCTGGAAATGGTTAGTCATGTCTGGGAAATTGTAATTCATTTGAATTTATAACATAATTCGTGTTCATATATTGACATTTGTAATGTGCCTAATTTAATTCATCATTCGTAATGGTATGGGAGCAAACACCCAAACAAACAATAACTAAAATAAAAATAATTAAAAATAATAAACGCGATAAAAAAAAAGTTAATTAGATTGATATGAGGTGGGATCAGAAAAAATTTAATTATTGAACGGATTGGTTGCAAAATAAAAAAAACAATACAGCTAACCCCCGCTTTACATGGTACTCGCATTACACGGTTTCGCTATAGCACAGTTATGCAAATGCGCAAATTCTCGGATAACACGATACGTATAACACGGTTTTCGCTTTAACACGGTAGTGAAGTGACTCGTTTAACACAATTTCAATCTCGCGAAAAAGCGTTAAAACTACATCATCAATCAGTTCAAAAAAAAACTCTCGTACGCGATAACACACAAAAGAGGATGCCATTAGATGGTAATGTTATACGACAGAAAGCGGTGAAAATATACAATGAGTTAACGAATCAAGCTTCAAGTCAACCGCCCACCTCTACAGCAGACATTTCCTAATTTTTAGACAGTAAGGGGTGGTTTGAGCGATTTAAAAAACGTTTCTCTTTGCATAATGTTAAACTTCAAGGAGAAGTTGCTTCGGCTGATAAGGTTGCTGCTGACAAATTTCCCGCAGAGCTAGCGCAAATTATCCAAGAAAATGGCTTTACTGCAGACCAAGTTTTTAACGCGGACGAGACAGGTCTTTGCTGGAAAAAAATGCCAAACCGTACGTTGCGAAAAACGAAAAATTGGCTCATGGATTCAAAGCAGCTAAAGACAGGCTCACGCTGCTGTTTTGTAGTAATGCGTCGGGTGTTTTAATGACAAAGCCATTGCTTATTTATAGATCACTGAGCCCTAGAGCCTTGAAAAAAATTGACAAAACCAAACTATCTGCAGAAAAGCTTGGATGACAGTTTTTTGATTGCTTCGCTCCAGAGGTGGAACGATATTTATAAAAAAAACCTTACTTTTAAGGTGTTACTTCTTTTAACAACGCTCCTGGACACCCTCAGGATTTAAAGCACCCAAATATTCAGGTAGTTTATCTACCAACAAACACTACGTCGCTCATTCAGCCGTTGGATCAGGGGGCAATTTCAACCTTCAAGGCCTACTATATCAGAAGAACTTTTCAGCATATTTTGGATTTAATGGATAGTTACACTGACCTTACAGTTTCTCAGGTATAGAAGCAATTTAGCATATTGAATTGTGTGGAAACCATTTCTTTTGCAGCTAATGAATTAAAATCATCCACTTTAAACGGCTGTTGGAAACCAATATGGCCGGTAATTTCTTCTAAGGACGTTGAAATTTCAGCAGTGAATGAAAAATATCAACAAATCATTGACCTGTCACATGCTGTTGGAGGAGAAGGATTTAAGGACTTAACAATTGACGATATTCACGAGCTGGTAACTCAAGAAAATGATTTGACTGAACAAGATCTATTGGGTATAGTTGATGAAAAGATACTTGATTAATCAACTGATTCCGAAAGCGACTCAACCGAACCTCCAACCCCAAATTTTACATTGACCGCAATTAAAACAATATTCGAACTTGCTGAAAAATTAAAAAATTAATTTTAGAGAATGACCCATCCATGGAGCGGAGTTTAAAGTTTGAATGCGAATTGGAAAATTCTTTAGCATCATACAAGGAAATTCAGAAAGAACTGGACAGCAAAAAAAGGCAGCCTCTGATTGCGGAATTTATAAAAATGACGACCTCCAAAGTTGCTCCAGTGAAGAAAACCTTAATTTTAAAAGGACACATACTCAGGATACCATCGCACAGTTCCTTCGCAGAGATAGGATTGAAAATGAAAATGACCAAAGTAGTAGTATGTGCGATTGGGGTGAAATGTGCTTATTTTTAACCTTTATTTTTATAAATGAATTTTATATGTCGATTTTGTATTTTAATGAAGTTTATTATTCCTAAAATATTTCTATAAGAAATTTGAATTCTTTAAAGTATTTTATTTTAGTTATTATTTAATTTAATTTAATTTTTATGAATTAAGCGGTATGTGTACTTTCAAAAACTAAAAACTTACTGTATAAAATCAATGTTTTAATATTTTATGAAGAATTTAGCTATATTTGAGAACCAAACCACCTTAATTATATGGATTCTTAACACGATTTCACATTTCACGGCATTTATATGGAACCAAACTACTGTGTTAAGCGGGGGTTTACTGTATGTGTAATTTATATACCTAAAATAATATAGTACGTGACGTCATCTTTGTGCATCAAATAACATTTTTTCTATCGAACATGCTTTTTTCTTTGAAACTTTGAAGTGCCCATTTTGTTTAAAAATTGAAAAAAATTACAACAAAAAAACATAAATAAAATTTAGAAATATATAAACATTGTATATTTATTATTTCGTAACATTTTTGTTTATGTCAATTCATTTTCGTTCGGATCCGGGAAGTAAATCTTTTCCTATATAGTAAATTTTAAAAATTATCATGAAGTGCTAATGCGAAAAATAAGAATGGTGCTCGGTAAGTTCATGTTACGTAAGTCAGTTTTTTTTCCTTTCCTATTCTATCACTAAATCCTGTTTTCCTAGCGGTCTTTCAAGACTTACTATCCCGGTAAACCACAAGTCAATTATTCGCCGAGAGATTAGGAAATTTATTAAAACGCTCGTCGACAAACGAAGTCACTTTAATGTATTGATAATTCAGGTAAGAGGATATATGAAAAGCAGGCCAATACCGTGTCCCACACTAGACTTTGACTATAGAAGAAGTCACTTTATCATTAATAACTAGTCAACTAAACTTAGTTTAAAAGGCGCGTTATACTATTGACTTTAATTACGTTTGTGTATTAGTCATCTTATCCTACGACCTACACACATTATACAAACCTTCGTCTTCCATCACCGAAAAAAAATGTATTATATTAACGACAGAGTCTTCGTTAATAACTAACGAATGAAATCATTAATGAAACGAGTAATTTATTATTGTTACAGATTTTTGTTATTTTAGTATAAGATTCTTTAAATTATATTTTGATATTCAAGTAAAATCACATTATCTGAACAGACTTTGATTAGTTGAATTAGATTTTGACAGTTCTAAGAATTTTCATTAACAAAACTAAAATTATTAATTTTTATTAAAATTCGTTAATACGTTTGAACATGTTTAATTAATCGTACTAAGTAGTACTATTTATTCATTATTTATTATTTTTTCTTCCAAAAATTTGGTATAGAAGTAATATTCTTTTATTTAATTAATATTTGTTATATAAAAAATATTAATTGAAAACATTTATAAAATACCAGAATGTTAAACGGTAAATCTCACTTTTAATAATAATAATGTTTGGATTAATATTAATTGTTTTGAAAAAGCTTCATAAGGTCTAGTACATTTCATATAATAGACAAAATTTTCAAATACTAATGAATCTTCTGTTAAATAATTAATATCAATGCAAACATTATTATACAACTAAGATCTACCGTTTTACATTTTTCAATCATAATTGGATAGTCATCGGGGATAGATGCAACTTACAAAACGACATTTAACACGTACTTAATTCTTGGAAGTTTTCGTTTATTTTGCTAAACTATTAAGAAAGTGGAAACTACCGGATATTGTTAAAACAATTATAATTATGTTAGAATAATATAAGCTGAATTGTCAAAATTGCAACGATATTGAAAACAACTAGTACCTGTCCCAAGTTTTTAATTTTCTTGTTTAGTGCCAAACAATCATATATTGTGAATATGATTGATTTATATATATTTATATATATATATATATATATATATATATATATATATATATATATATATATTTATTTATGTATATATATATATATATATATATATATATATATATATATATATATATATATATATATATATATAAATGTGTGTATATATGTATATATATATATATATATATATATATATATATATATATGTATATATATCCACACGTCAAAGGTATATTTGTGGAAACGAATATTCTTTAATTCAAATATCTGTATTTTATTAATACTACTAAATTTAATTAAATTTCTTTGAAAATAATGTTATTAATGTCAGTTTATATAATTAATATTTTTCAAATTGAAAATATCAAACTAACAATATATTCCTTAATGTTAAGATAAATATAAAATCAAAACCAGATTTAACTAATATTCATTAATATAACAAACATTAATTATTTCTTATTACTATAACTGAAGAAAAAATAATTGTATCAATTAATAGTTGTTGATTAATTTTTTGATGTTTGATTAATAAAATTGCCTAAAATTTATTAATTTTTCGTTGAAATAAGTTTTGACGCTCAGGTCAGTTATAGAATATACTTAATGGTTGAATTACGTCGAAATAATTAAACAGAATAAATATTATATATTATATGTCAATAATATTTATTTAATTAAAATTTAAAATATAATAATTCATATTATACATTAGATATTTCAAAAATCAGAACATTTTGACACTGTTTCATTTTCAATAATTCTTGCAGATCCTCTTAATTTTGATCGAATATTTTATTATAATATATCGGAGATTTTGAAATGCCAGCATCCATTTTTATTATTTGATTTTTGTTTCCTTCTTCGTTTATATCAGACATTGTATATGGAGTTTAAGAGCAAGCTGCATTCAATATTAGCCGCTTTTATGTTATCTTGCAAGAAAAAATTAACAAATAGTTAAGAACAAACTAAACTTAAAATAATTGAACACTTACCAATATGATATTCCACTAGCCGACCAGGATGTTTTCTCTTGAATCTAACAATCATTTGGAAATAAATCCACCCTTTAAGTTAATCCACCGGATAGTTTGAAGTTATACTTTATAAATATAATAAAATAAATAAAAAAAAAATGTATAGACATCGTTGCTTATATGTAAATACCCATGTACGCCACTCAACACACGGCTATTAACACCACTATTTTTTTCATTTTCCACACGCATGTGGTTTAGTAATTTTTCTTAATAAACTTTTTTTAAACTTATATTTAATATTATTTAGATATTTATTTCTTCGTTTATTATTTTTATTAATTGAATTATTAATAAATAAATATTAAAACAATAAACTCTACTTACCTGTTACTATCCTTATGCGATGTTATTTACTTAATGGCCGACCAACCAGCACACACAATGTATTATTTTCATTTTTTCGACAAGGAAGCCAAATATTTGTTAACAAACAACCGGCTTTAGGTTGGGTTTTCTGTATTCGACATCATTGTTCATCTAACTACAGACTTTAATGCTAAATAGCAGTAATAGATATTCACAATCGACAGATAATAGACGTTTAAGTTTAATATCAGAAAACGGCTTTAACATTTATTTATAAAGACAGACATCAATGCTTTCCAACTGTAACTGATGTTTATGTTAGTCAAATATAAGACATTATAGTCAGTATTCTGTAATTGACTTAAACAGTCAATAATATAACATACTTCATAGCTAAATCCAGGTAATTGGATTGATTTTCCATTAATTAATTGACTGTTAAGTTATGGTCTACGTGATTTAAGTCTGTTGTAAACCACACTTATAAGTCAGAATTTTATAACGAGGTCTTTATTTTTGTTCTACAATTAGCACTAACGCCCGAAATAAATGTTATACCAATAAGTTTATTTAATGTAGACAATAAACCGTTCACAACAGTCAAATTATCAATTCCGACGACATTGTCAGTCATAAGAATAACTTTTCAAAAATATTTGGACTTGCGGTTTACCGGGTATATGCGTCTTTGGGATTTCCCACTCCATATTCCCTGAGTCTTAGCCGGCTCAATATGACCGCTTCCAAAACGTTAGTAAGTATCTGATAACGGTCGTGTTTAAAGTAACATGCTCCTGCATGCACGTTTATTACCGAACCGTTACAACAATTTAATGAGAATGAAGGAAAAAAATTAAGTATTAAAGAAGAAATGAATAGTTAGGTTATAAAAAGTCAAAATAAAACAGATAGGTATAGTAACAGACTAGATATTAATGATCAAAAACTAATCGGAATGGTAGGCTATTGTGACAGGTGCATCTTCATCAAAAAAGTGTGCTGCCCTGGTGTTATGACACGAAATCTATTTTTAAATGTTAAACGTCAATATAATAAATTACCAAGTGTAGGAATGCGATGGCCGAGTAGGAAAAATGGCCATATATTGTGAACGCGTTTCGTGCCCGCAAACGACAACGATTTACACACGTTAATATTGGTAAACGTAGACGAAGATCTAAAAGATGTAGGTCAAATAAAAACGGTAGATAATGCGGTGGTTTATCATATACAGTACTGTGCAAAAACATCCGGACCGTTCGAATTCCTTGTTTTGTTTTTATTTTTTTAAGATTCGAACTCTGAAAGTATAAGTTGTTAAAGTTTTGTTTAAGGCGAAAAAGCTTTTAGTATAAAAAAGCTAATAAAGTACTTAAAATGTCTAAACTAAACGACCAAGAAAAAAGTATTGTTATCGCGTTATGGAAAGAAGAACTGTCCGTGCGTGAAATTGGTGATAGGAGTGGACGTGGGAAATCATCAATTGCCGATCTTATAAAAAAATACTCTATGGGGAACACAGAGCGGTCTAAAGAGTCTGGCAGACTGCGAAAACCCACAACAGTGCAAGATAAATATCTGGTTTTTCGTTCCAAGCAGAACCGATTTAAAACTTCAGGGAAATTGAAAGACAATCTTGCTACAGCAACAGGTATTTCCAGTTCAACTGCTTTAAGAAGGTTACTGAATGCAAATTTTAGGGCACGCCACTCGCTGCCGAAAACTTTACTTAAGATATCTTCAAAAATTGGTCGGCTTCAGCTGACAAGAGAGCACTCTCACTAGACCAGGGAGTTGTGGAATAATGTAGTGTTCTCTGACTAATGAAAGCAAATTTAAACTGCATGTGGGAGATGGATGGCTAATTGTGCGTAGAAAATCAGGTGAACGCCTTTGTAATATCTGCATTCAACAAGTGCCTAATTAAACTGAGGGTGTTATTGTTTGAGGCTGTTGCAGTTATGCTGGTGTTGGTCACTTGGCCTTTGTCGAAGCAGGGGTAACCGGTATTGTGTACCTGAACATTCTGAAAAGGGGTTGGAAAGCATCAGTAAAGTGAAACTGAGAGCTTCATCTTTCAACAAGACAACGCGCCAGCCCACAGATCAAAACAAATGACTATGCACTTTTATTTCTTTATTTAAAACTTCTGTATAACTTTCTGGTAGAAAATTATAAATAACTTTGAAACATAACATTTTATTTCTATTTAAAGGTGAAAAAGTACTTGGTTTATAGTTCCATCTACACAATAAAATGACCCCTTTATAGCCCAGATATGAACCCAATTGAAATAATGAGTTAACCAAGCTCAACAAAACTCGGTTGGCTTTCGAGTTACGGACGAAACTATTAGGCGGATAGTTGGATTTAAACCAACCCATGTAAGAGCCATTCTTCCTGCTGGTATCAGTAAACATAACGTGATTTTACAACATGACCTTACGGTCCTATTACAAATGGACTATGAGATTCGAAGGCCAATACCGTAAATTGAAAAGTATTGCAGCATTAACGAGCGAGAGGTACCTGGTTCGAATCCCGATAGGGGCAGGCTGCAAAAGGGACTTTTCACTATCTTATTACGATCTATGGTGTGGATGAACACGCATGTAGACCCCGTGTTGGAATGCAGAATTCGTGGGCCAACTCAACTTATATATATCAGTATTATAGGCACGGAATTATGCAATGCATAGATTGTTCAACGTAAATCGAACCTATAGTCGTATATCATTGATTTGAATATATAATGGCGTAGAGAAGGACATAAATAAACGAACCGCGAAAGAGTTAAACAGGCAAACTATAGATAGCCCGATTTATTGATAACATAATTATAATTTGAAAATAATTTTAGTTCAAGTTTCATACAAAATATTGGCCATCCGTTGTGCAGTTAGAAGAGAAAACCGATTTCCTTATCCGCCTATCATTTCATTTAATCACTGAATAAGAAACTATAAGTCGTTTTGATCTGTATCCTATATCACATACTTATAGCTGTAACAATCTGCTCTTTCAAACAATGAGATACTGGGTCACGTTTTGCGGATTTGGCATGTCATACGAACTGTTATTGTCACATCGCCCAATTAATCAACCAACCAGTGAAATCGAGGTACAAAAATCCAACAACAAATCGTATCGATTTGAATCTTAGATTTTGTTCTTATATTACATTTGATTATTTCGCTCTGAGGAGTTGCATTGGATCAAAAAGATGTCATTTTTGTTCGATCAAAGTTTTTTATGCCACTGTACGCTGAAAAGATGGTTTAGTGATTCATGCATATAGCAAAGTTTTCTATTCTTCTGTTCTATGGATTTCTGTGCACAGGCACAATGAGAAAAGAGAAATTTACCGTTAACTGTTTTCAAACAAGAAAAGTTCTTTCAAAAACTGTTTTTTGTACTTTTTGTGCTTCCGAAACTTTTACAAAAATCCTTACTAAAACAACGGTTACATAAACGTTGTTTGTTTACAGTTTTTCACCAATACAACCTCAAAACGAGATTTTATTTCTTTTATTCCTTAACTGCAGCTAGAGCTGGAATTCTTCTCAGAATCACGAAACAATTAAATACAGAATTTGTCATAAGATTGAGTGTTTTTGAGAGTGTACGAGTATGCTGTTTGGCTGTAAAATCTTGTAGCAGCTGAGCATTATTCATATGTTTATTATCCGGAGTTATTCCGCGTACATATGGCCTGTAGTAGCTGAATATTATTCAGAGTTATGCCATACCATACAGCCAGCGGTAGCCGAATACTGCTTCTATATTATATTGAACACCCTATGGCTGAACGAAGTGTACGTGTACGCATTGGGTATAATAAAGCTTATTACATTCGACCTTTTCAAGTTTCTTCTTCTTCACCCGCACAAAGTTTTACGAATATTTTTAATTAGATAACAATTCTCTTTCGATTGAAACGCATCACAATCTGTTTTGAATACGGTGAAGATAAAATTATATTGTAAATTAAGAAATTTCAATAAGTGAATAAAAATTGTTATTGATAATATAATTGGCGATATTTACTGTGGTTGGTGAGAACTCTGCGTTTGGAGAACCCTATACCTCTTCAATCTCTTATATACCAATTCGTCAGACACCAATACATTAAAAGGTTTATGTGGTTATGGTGATTAATCCGTTGCTTCGGTAGATGTCAGTCCATTGAGATAATATTGAACCTACCCACCAGTGAACTAACATCCCTTACCACAACACCAACCTGTTGAATATTTCGGATTACGTTCATAGACTAATTTCGAAATATTTAAGTCTACACTGAGAAAACTCATATTCAAAATAGGCACACATATGTGTTCCTAACAAAAGAAATAATTAAACAAAAGATAAGATTAAGTTTATCTTGTTTTGATTTATGTATAGTTGGTGCTGATTGTATTTGTTTCAGCATTGATCATTGAATGTTTGATTGACAGAAGACGCTTGATTTTTCTGTTCGATAAGACAAAAAACCTTTTTGATCTAAGAATATTTTTATAGCTTTTGCTTTTCAAAAACATCGACGCTTATATTTTATATGCACATCGACGCTTATATTTTATATGAAATAAAATTATTTTCAAACTATAATCAATACGTTAATTATAAAATTGAAATATCAAAAAGTCTGTCTGTCTGTCTATCTTTAACTTTGGAATCTGTTTTTAAATTCAAGGTTCTCTCAACTCTTTCACGGTTAACTTATTTAAGTCCTTTTTTACGCCATTACTTAACCAAATTGAAGACGTACGGCTATAGGTCCGATCTATATAGAACCATCTGAACATTGCATATAGTTCCATGCCAGCCTAAAGTACTGACATGATAGCTGGGTTGGCCTAGGATTTTTGTACTCAAACAGGAGGGATGATGCTACATTTTATTCAACATTTACATTTTTTCGGGATGGAAAATTTTCACTTTTGCTCCATTAAAAATCATTTACAAATTATGTTTCAAATCCACATCTACCAGAAATCGAAAGTTGTATAAAATCAACTGTTGAACCGACAAAAAACTTACCAGTTACAGAATCACCAATTAATTTTGGACCAAAGAGTGAAACAAAATTCGTAACGAACCACTAAGCTACATATAGATATAAAAGCAAAGCGAAAGCATCAAATTTATGAAATGAATTAAAACATTTTAAATTTAGTTTTAAATATTTATTTATTTTAATAATTTGATTTATTTGTAAAGTTAATAAACATTTATTTTTCACTAATATTATAAATTATTATTAATTATATTAAAAAAATCTCTTAAATTAAATTATTAAAAATTATTCAAACTTGTTTCGCTTAAGAATTTTCGTTTAAGAATTAAATATAATTCTTAAAAAACTAAATAAATCTTATTATTGAAGCCTTTCAATTAAATGGTCGACAGAAGTATTGGGAATATCGTACTTTGTTGTAATATTTAAAAAATACTTTTGAATGAACATCCAAACGGCTATAGATTGGAATGGAAATTTCAAATTAAAAAAACGTGTGATTGCAAAAATTATTTCGATTCCTCGAAGCACAGAATACATTTTGTATTTAATTCCATCAAAATACACAACAATTTGAGTTGGATTTGGCAAAGTCCCGGTGATAAGAAGCAATGGTTGGATGGAATTATGCATCTCCAACTGGAACATCAGTTGTTCCTCTACTTCTTTGTCTGTAGCACCAACCAGGATGAAAGTTTTTTGAACACCTAGGGGGCTGAATGTCATTGGTATTTTGTTATTGTTTTCGATCGTAACCTCCCATCTTGTTGACCCCAAAATGTGGTATATAAGATAAAATACAGTAGCTGCCAAACCATCTAGAAAAATTAAGAAAATGGATTTTTATGTTATTATTAGAAATAATATGTTTATAGCTAATGCATAATATCTGTCACGATTATACTTACTGTCATTATAATCGTCGCGGCATTTAAGTGTTGCTAGTAAATTCAGGTCCGTAACTCCATTTTCTTTCTCTTCGAGCATCGGGATGATTTTGTCTAAAAATGGCCAAAACTTGATGTTCATGCTGCACACGTTTGGATAAAGTCTTCGAAAATCAATTTCAATCTTGAGAAATAAAAAGATATATTATGTATGCATAACAATTTTTCACCACCAAACAATAACTTACCAATTTATAACCTAACGGTTTCTGATATTGCGGCCATTTTGTGAATATTTCGTCTATCGTAGCACCTGAGTCAATAAGTGTTTTCCTAAGTTGATGTGTGTTGCCCCAATGGTACTCAATTTCCGACCAACTGCAGTTATCGATAATCAAGGCGTTGATACTTCTTTTGCAGTCATCTGGACTACCTGTCAAAGAGAAAACGAAACAAACTGTAAATTTATTTAATTTTAAAATTATTGTACATTTTATTAAATACCTATTGAACTGTTTATAAGTTGCTCTAATTCTGGGTAGCTTGGCTTAATTGGCAATATACCAACTTTCCTTAACGTCCTTAATTTTTTGAAATAGTTTTCGTATACTTTTCCCTTTGGTGCCTTCCCTTTTGATTTGTAATAATATGTTACCTATAAAAGCATATTAAATAATTAAAATTTTATAATATTTACAATTGTTTTCGAATTGGTAATTACCTTACTTTCCGTTGGAAACGTCTCAACTATCTTATCGGCGATTTCATTTGCAAGTTCATAAGTCATTTGAATTTCGCTATTTATAATTTCGATAGCAACCATGTCAACCAACATGGAACGAAGATCACTTGTTAATTTGTTCAAAACTTTATAATAATTTTGAATGAATATTCCGTCCACTGAATTATTTAAAATTTCGTCTAAATTAAATGGTTTTTGACTTGCCGGTGTTTTCAGTAAACATTGAGAGGCTAAACTTTGGTTATCTGGGTTTGAGTTGCCGCCCGTATTCGAAAGAGATTCCAACCAAAGTTTATGATGCATTGTGAATTTAATTTGAATCCCTAAGTTGAAATGATTCATAAAAGTTTTATGGTATTCCCCAAGATACCTAAACGCTTGAATGTCCATGCCCAGTTCTGAAATAAATATAATTTAATTTTATGTATTCAGCCATTTTTGCCAAGCTATGCTTACCAATACATTTCGGATACATTTCGTGTAAGTTCCAAGAATATAGCAATGCGTAAAGTTCATTATCCTCCCTATGAGAAACCGATGGCCCTGCTGGTTGTGGTAGTTTTTCTTGCTCTACAAATGGTTCGGTAGTTGAAGTACTAGACCACTGAGTTCGATTAATTTCGAATGGTGAGTGGTTGTAAAATAAATTGTAAAATATTTCCATTGATGGTTGTTGAAGAAGTTAATTTGTGGTGTCAGTATTTTTTTCTGCTTGCAAATACAAATCCATTAATGCATGTGATTCTTTATCCATGTTCAATATATATATTTGATTTAATTTATAAAAATAAACTTTATTTATCAACCACTCTTACACAATTAAATTTAAAATTAAATAATTTATTTAATTTATTTGTAAAGTTTCATCTATCTACTGAATGAGACAACAAAGATAAATGAGCGATTTGTTACAAAACGAAAGGTATTAATACCAATATCCCTTCCTACAACACTTACAACGAAAATATTAGAAAGTGGGATTCTTAAACTATTTCTTCTCCGTTCTATGCAGATTATTGTAATGAATAATATATTATTATAATATATATGTATATATATATATATATATATATATATATATATATATATATATATATATATATATATATATATATATATAAATATATATATATATTTATATAAATATATATATATATATATATATATATATATATATATATATATATATATATATATATATATATATATATATATATATATATATATATATATTTATATATATATATATATATATATATATATATATATATATATATATATATATATATATATATATATATATATATATATATATATATATATATATATATATATATATTTTTATATATATATATATATATATATATATATATATATATATATATATATATAATATATGTGTGTGTGTGTGTTTGGGTAATAGAAAATTTGTTCCTTTTATAGTTTTTATCATGAGATTTATCATGAAAATTTTCTTAATTTATTTCTAATGTGTGTATTTCAGAACTAAAGCATATAGGTTGAGGAGGATAACACCAATAATATATTATTGGACCCGAATTAAGAATAACTTAAGGGTAGTGGACTAAAATATGGAAATTGTACAATGCAAACCGATCATATCTTTACACAAAGTTTGAGATTCGAGTACTTTATGAACTTTGCAGAAACGACAAAAATGATAACGAGAGAAAGATTTACTGAAATCATACACACAATTTTCTCCTTAAATATCTCCCAATATCAATGAGGATTTGATACATAATTTGTAAAATGTTCTGGACAAAAATTTTTAACTGAAGACGAAATGGAAATTTTTCTCAAGACACAATTCGAAAATATTTCGCTGCAATTAAAACAATCTTATGTGTTCAATAAATAATTTGATGTGAGAAGAAAAAAGTTTACAAAAACCTCAATTCATTTTATATTCAAATTCGTCAAAGTAATTAAAGTCGTATTGAAATAAAATAAACATAAAATCTTCAATTTGAGATTATTGAACTCTGTATTTAAATTATTTAACGAGATGAATCATTATCGCAGTTTTAATTTTATTAATTACTTTATGTATAAAAGGTAGACGATTAACGATATTCGCATAGTTTATATATCGATTGCCTTATATATCGATTGCCTTATATATCGATCTAAT
Organism: Tipula lateralis; assembly: GCA_963932295.1. Classification (NCBI taxonomy): domain Eukaryota; kingdom Metazoa; phylum Arthropoda; class Insecta; order Diptera; family Tipulidae; genus Tipula; species Tipula lateralis. The sequence goes on from OZ010739.1 coordinate 28,175,552, forward strand.
TGTTTATACATCGATCCGTCTATCATTTTATTTAATTACTTAATTCTTAATACTTAAATCTTAGTATAAGTCGTATTGATCTGTATCTTGTAAGACGGTAGTTGGTTTTAAAACTCAATTGGTTTTACTAATTGTATATGCAAACAGATCGCTACAAAAGGGTTATGCACTGACTTATTTGAATCTAGAATTATCGTCATAAACAAAAATCACCAAAAAAATATAGAAGCAAGAATTGTTTCTTAATTGAGTAACATACTTTAACATGGTGATACTTCAACAATGTGATTTAGTTAATCAGGATTAACCAGACGATCAAAATGACTAGTTAATGAAAAATTTATTTCTTATTTAGTAGTCAAAATATATAAAAATAACACAATACTACTATTTATTAATAAATAAAAATGTTTATTTTTAAATTCAATAACTAAACGAAATTTAATTTTAGTTTGGTTGGATAATTTAATATAATTTCCCAATTTCCTGAAAAAAAATTAATTTCAATAAAATGGCCACTTACATGTACGGTGACATAAAATAATATTGGGAATAAAAAAATTTTAAACAAAAAATAAACTCACCACAGTTACCAAGGCCATGAAGAAAAATTCCTGCATTCGACTTGATATCAGTATCTTAAAAAAACTCCAAGCAAACTTGAGTAATTTTTTTCTGTTGTTCTGGCGATTCGAACTATAAATATTAAATGCACTTATTTAAATTTAATTAATTTATCATTTTTGTAACATTATGAAAATTTTAACACAACTAATCATCAACAATCTGATTCCATCGGTTTCGATTACGAGCAAGCTCTTCATACTGTAGGAAGCAGCCACCAGATCAGCAAGCAGCTAGTAGATACCACATCACACAGAAAAATTTGGTGGCAAGCGATATCAAGAAATTCGCTTTGTATCAAAAGAGGCGATATTTTGAAAATTAAAATTATAGTTCTTGTGATAAGCATATTTTGTTTGACCTTAGAAGACCTAAATCATAAATTAATCCAAATAGTTTCAAATGATTGAAGAATCGCTTTTACAATTATAATCAAGAACTGCAAAATCTCATTTCTATAATTATCGTTTCATAAAATTACGATGATCGTTTAAATTCAAAAATTAAAGCGGGTTCGCCTTGTTATGAAATATAATTTTTAAATGACATTGTTCGATTGTCTCAAATCAAGAAACATAATTTTGTTCGTAAACTATCCCGTCTTGGAAACTAAACCGTTTTATTTTTGTCAAACACATTTATAGAATTTTAGTTGCAATGAAGTGTTTGGTCCTAACGGTCATTTTAGTGCATATTATATGTGATTAATAAATATCGAATACAAAATTAAAAAGTCCATACAGTGAATATTTAGCAATAAAGTGAATATTCGCAATATTTTTCTTAATACTCTTTAATAAAAGAGTATTATAAATTTTGAAACAATTCAAAAGCGTATTTTGGGTGATTAATCCTAATAAAATGTATATAAAATAAATTCGGTGCGTGGTATTCAGCATTTTGATACGAATATTTTGTGACTATAATATCGATTATATATATTTCATAACAAGATGTATGATCAAATTGTACAGAGGAAGATTAGAGCTTCGGCTTCAGTAGTATGGAGCGATAATATAGAGCTTCACCATCATCAAACCAAGCCACTGTAGTACCTGTCTTAAACTACGCACCTAGGAATTCTTTAAAAATTGATTTTAATGAGTCGAATGTAGTGAACAAAATACAATAGTTTGGAGCATGAACATGAATTAAACAATTTAGTGTTTAGTTGAATTTAACCAACCTTGATTGGATTTTTAATATATTAGTTGTTTTTTTTTGCGGTTTTTACAGGCCATTATTGGCCCGTACCGTGTCAACAATCTGACTCCATCGGTTTCGATCACGAGCCAGCTCTTCAAACCGTTGTAGGCAGTTTGAAGATGCCAGATCGCTCTCTACGCCGTGGAGCCATCGTCGCCTACAGCGACCTCTTCGCCTACCGAAAGGAGGTTCTCCCTTAAAGGTTCGCTGAATCATTCGGCTCGGATCAGCACGCAGAACGTGTCCGAGCCAGCGTACTCGCTGTCCTTTAATTTCATGTACGATATCAGGAATTTGCATTAAATTAATGATCTCGTGATTAAATAGAACTCGGTAAGTGCCATCGACGTCGCGTTTTGGACCATATATCATACGCATGATTCTTCTCTCGAATGTAAGAAGTCATCTTTCGTACTCATCCGTCAAGCTCCAACTCTCACATCCATACATGACAACGGGTCTGATCAACACTCTGTACAGCTTCAGCTTATCCGTATTTGCAAGATATTTTGATTTCAGCAGTGGACGTAGATGATATAAAGCCTGATTGCCAGCGGCAAGGCGGACCTTGATATCCTCGGCCACACTATTATTGTGAGTGATGAGACATCCAAGATACTTGAATCTCATCACTCCTTCAAACGTGTGGTTTCCACTACGGAAACCAATTGCGTCTTGGTCTCGAAAACCCGTGATTAGATATTTGGTTTTTTGACTCGTTGATTTTGAGACCAACGGAAGCTGAACACTGTTCCAGTGGATCAAGTATCTCTTTCACTCCGTTGCTATTTAATCCAATCACACAGATATCATCTGCATATGCAAGAAGTTGATTGGATTGTCGGAATAAGATGTTGTCCTGAGGTGTTTGACTTTTACGAAGGATGTATTCCAACATTAGATTAAAAAGTATCGGGGATAGCGCATCTCCTTGTCGAACACCGGAATTGATTGCAAAAGTTCTCGATAGCCTGTTCTCAACTTTGACACAGCATTGTGACTGCGTCACTGTCATTTTACACAGATGTACATATTTTTTCGGTATTCCTAAATATTCAAGCGCATACCATAATCTCTCTCGATTGATCGAGTCATAGGCTTGCTTGAAATCTAGAAATACCAGGTGTACATCGCGAGTTGTTTCGTAGTACTTGCAAAGAATCATCCGTAGCGAAAAAAACTTGATCAGTGACTGACCGATTTGGACGGGATCCTCCTTGGCAGTCACCGACAATTTCCTCCGCTAGAGGACTAATTCTTCCAAAGATAATGTATGACAGTAACTTATATGCTGTGCAAAGGAGAGCTTTACCGCGATAATTCTTGCATTTCAAGCGATAACCCTTTTTAAAAATTGGGCATAACGCGGCCACTTTCCATTCCTCGGGCATAGCTTCATTTCGCCATACCAATCGAACAAGGTCGAAAAGACAGTTCCACAAAGTTAGCCCTCCGAATATCAAGAGCTCTGAATTAATGCAATCAACTCCTGGTGTTCGTGATTTCTCATTAGTCTCTGCATGGCCATTGTGAATTCTTCATAGGATGGATCCTCAATTAACATATCTGCGGTCTGTACTTGAGGGTATTCAAATACAGCTTGTGATACATGTGGAACATTAAGTAGGTCAGAAAAATGTTCACGCCATGTATCGAGTACCGCATCTACGTCTAGACAGAGGATTCCATCCTGGTACCAAATAGCAGTTGACCGAGATCTTAAGGTATGATGCAATTCGGTGATTCCTTTAAAGAAACCACGCGAATTGTGCTCATTACTGAGTTGTTGCACTCTTAGGACATTCGCGCTTCTTCTGTCTACAAATGCGTTTAGCTGTCCTGCTAGCAAGAACTGCTTTTTTTTCCTGCAATTGTAAACTGAGTCTGCGGTTCATTGTGAGCTATTTCTATTTCGTTGCTCAACAGCAAGACGACACTCCTCTTCAAACCAATCATTTTCGGGTTAAGTTTTCACTATACCGAGAATGTGCTGGGCAGCATCGAGAACCGAGGTTTTCAATACTTCCCAGACACTGTTCACATCATCAGATTGGTAATTGGATCGTAAAATGCTATTACTGACAAGATCTTGATATTTTCGTTGCGTTTCTTCATTTATCAGACCTTCATAGGAGAATCGCGATTTAAATTCCGCTCTCCTTCCTTACTTGTACGAAAGTCTCCATCGTAGCTTTGCAGTGACCAGATAAACGAAAGTCTCCATCGTAGCTTTGCAGTGACCAGATAATGAACACTGCTTACGACTTTTGTTGACGACTGATACGATCTCAAATCTTTTACAACCCGAGCCCGCCGTTTAGAAATCAACACATGGTCAATTTGGCTTCGGTATGTTTTACGTGGATGTGTCCATGTTTTCAAATGGATGTTTTATGAGGAAAGAATGTACTTGAAACTTTGAGATAATGCGCAAGTACAACATTCTTTCCCCATTTTCGGTTGTAGTTCGGACCTATATTATCGCATTAGTCGGTCTGATTTCTGCCAGCTCTAGCATTAAAGTCACCAATCACCAATCTGACATCGTGCTCAGGTATAGAGCCCATCAGATTATCCAAATTATTGTAAAATGAATCTTTATCTTAGGGTTGGCTTACATCAGTGGGCGCATGTACACAGACAATTGACAGGTTGGCTAATCTCATGTGCATGCGAAGTTTACACATTCGATTATCGTCTGCCTGAAAATCCAGTACAGCCTTGTTTACCTGTGGCCCAATGAGGAATATAACTCCAAGATTTCCAAGGTTATCTCTACTGTGTAACAACGTATAGCCTTGGGACATATGGTCTCCACTTTTAGGCAATCGAGTTTCTTAGAGCACTACGAGTTCCAGCCGATTCTCTTTCATGATCAGCTTGCCAGGTTTTCTAAGTGACTGCACGTACCGATCCTCATTTTCGTCCCCGGGTACTTAATGGGGGGGTCATTATTGTTTTGGGGTTATCTGATTTTTTTTTGACTTGTTGACATTTTTAACATTTGTAATTTTTTACGGATGCGGGTCGTCAGCCCAGCGATCTAACCAGATAACCTCGCCTTCTTCGACTAGCTCTGGATACTGTGGTGGTATTCTATGAATTTCATGTTTCGTTTGTAAAATTTACGAAAATCGAATATCCCCATCCACAGGGGCTAAATGCTTTGCTATTGTTCACATCCCTGAAAAGAATTTTAAATTAAAAATTAGGTGTGGATTTGATTATTGAATTGAACTCTTATTTATTGGGCCATAAGGACAAGGTTAAGGTTAAAGACTGATACGACTCACAGTTTCAAATTAACAGTTTTGGCTACCGCGGAAGAACAACAAATTAACAAAAGATTGTTCAGCAACATTTGGTAAAAACTCTTTATCGTCAAAACAGTTTTAAAGATGGATGACCGAGAAGAAGAAAGGACGAGAGGATCTTAGAAAAGGGGAAAGTGGAAGTATTCTATGAATATGTGGCAAATACATACTGAAGGAGGAATATTTTCTTGGTTTTGTTTTAGTAACGAAAACAGTTAAGTGTCTGACAAAGTTATGTAAACTAATGGCCAAAACTGGAAGACGCCTGAGAAATACAATATTTTTTTTATTTCATTCAGGGTATTACTAAAAATACCTGAATTTCCACAAGAATTATGTTGTTAATTCACAGAAACAACCAGTTGCAGCAACCATTCGAAAATCATCATCCAATCACTCACATGCGAAACATTTATTTTATACATAAGATTTGAATTTGTTACCATCAGAAGACACTTTCAGTAGACACTTTCTCGACGAGTCCAACTTTAATATTAATTAACCAACAACAATGGACCTATGGGCCTTTGACATTGGACAAAGTTGAATTTTAAGGATACTTCTTTTTATGTTTAAAAAATCATCATCAGTACAAAAAATATTGATAATAATGCAATTATTACAAAAAGGTAAAACGTGTCTCCGCTACAAAAACAACATTATGAAGATTTTTAGTCAAAATTTGCATGAGCAGAAAATCAGAAATTTTTCTTTTTTAATCAACATTCAGGCGTAATTGACTTATTTTATATACCACGCCTACCTAAGGGAAATTATAATGAGAATGAATGTAATATGTTTCTCCTTAAGAAGGGGAAACCGTTTTTATAATTGTTGGAATTTTGCGCCTGAGTGAATTAAAAATATAAAAAAAAAATCCTTCTTTGATTTTCTGCTCGGCTGGTATAACTTGGTATTTAAACACAAATACCCACGTTATTGTAGCGAAGCGAAGAATTTACATTTTGTAGGGAGGAATGTATTCTTATAAATCGCGATATTGGCCTCAGGTTTGAATCGATAATTACCCGAAAAATAACCGATACATTTACGGATTTTAAACTCTCATTGGACCACCCAGTCCTTACTTACCTATACGACAATCAGCGTTATCCTCAAGCTCTTAACCTTGATCACAAAGTTATGTAGACTACCTACCATATATGGTAAATATTTAACCTTATTCAAAATGTCGATAAGTACAGATTTACGGACGATTTTTTGGGTCACTTGTCCCCTACATACATCAAGCTTTAAAGATCAGACGCGGAACTTTGGATTCGCCTGTGTATTTGTCTTGTTGTTGCTTCACCATTCCAGTACATCTTTTCTCTGCTTTGTACGAATTATCCCGATTGCAGATGAAGGTAACAAATCGTATACTTGAACATCGAAAACGTTTACAGTAGTCATCCACAGCTGAGTAATGGAAGTAACCGAACTGTATTTAGTTGGAAGTTGGTAGCACTGTTTTATTAAATGCAATCACAATTCAGTTCTATGTTTTACTTTGCGTTTTCTTTCAACTTGATACATTTCAAGCTCATCCTCTACTTCTAGGCTGGATGAGCTGAAACCTCTTGTTGTGAAAATGTTTGGTGAACGTCGATGATATGGACATTTGATATTGCATGAGTGCGGTGATGAATCTGATATCTCATCCGTCGATGGATGGTCAAATCTATTATGTATAAATTCTTTTACAATTTCGTTCAGTTTGATAAACGCTTCACGCTCACATCTAATTGTGCGCTGTCGGAAAGTCTCAGTACAGAGAATTTCATAGGGATATCTTAGTAGAGTGGAGTGTAAGCGATCAACTAACGAAAAGATGTTCAACGCTCGGCTCTAGATACTCTTTGCTCAACTCAAATGTCCCTTGAAGTTCAATCGAGCTATTTTGAGAGTTCAAAAGACTTCCATTGTATTTCTTGATGTTGTGACATCTATTTGATAGACTTTTGTTGATCTGCCAGTAAGTACCCTGCTTTGTAGTTGTCACTGTTCTCGATGGAATATATGTTGATGAAGAAGTTTAACCGAGCTGAAAGTGAGTGACCTCAATTGTGAATCAAATAATTTGGTGAATTGATCTAAATTTGTTTTTGTAAATATTGAGGGCATTGTGGACTATCTTAAATTTCCTTCTGGAATCGTTCACATCTGAAATAAACTCTCGATACAAGGTGCGATTATTTTGGGAAAAGCTGTTATGAGTGTGATTCAAGAGGGGTGAATTTTCATTTAAATTAAAACCTGATTGATAATCAAGAAATATAAAGAGGAGGCAGAAAATGATATGACATCGATCAAAATCTGAAATATTAAGCCATATTCAGTTGTCTATAAAAAATGACAATAATCGTGAAAGATATGATATATCACGAAGATTTAAGCGCAACTAGCCAAACGAGAAACTAACAGACAGACTATTTGAAACGAGTTTGCTATGCATGACCACGTTCAAGATATGCTAGCTTTACAAAACTACATAGTTCAAATTTTATATCATATAAGCTTTTCTTGACTTGAATGGTAACATTGTAACCTCAGCAATTTGTAAATTGTTTATGAACCGCAAAACTAAATAAGTTTCGCAGTAATTAATTAATACTTTCAACGTAAATTATTAATTCGGGCTTCACCAGCGGTAATCAGAATTAACACTTACTTCACTTACTCTAAGCAGAAACTAGAATTTATATCGTACTTCGAGCCATTAAAACACCAAATTGACGAATTTAACATAGTTCAAAGTATTGTAAAAATATGATTCAAGGAAGGAAATTCTAGATCTACTTCCATCAACCCTAAAAAATGGAGAAGGTGATGGAGAAACACGAGGAAACAGGTGGAAAGATAACCACAATGAAGCAACACTTGACAGATATTACTTCAAAGATGGAGGTAGTCGAAAAACCAACACCTATCTCAAAAAAAGATAGAAAAATTGAATAAATTATACTCCGCATTGCTTGCCCCAGATTACCAAATAATAGCGATAGATTCTCCTTTAAAAGAGGATCATCAGTATAAGGGAATAAGGAAAATAACTGCCGAAACATACAGCAAATTTATCAACCCCATTTTCTAGTCTGAAAGGCATGCACCTTTTCGACCATCACAACAAAAAACTGTCAACTAATGAGACAGCAACAAGACCGGCAGAAGTATGGAATATCAACAGTAGCTTGACAATTGTTAATCCCCAATCAAAAATGCGTCTTGTATCAACCAGAAGCTGCTCACCAGAAGATGTTCTGATGAGGAATATGTACCGAAAAATACAATTCATCGAACAAGTATTGGACAACGACAAGAGTCCAATAGAATATATCATAGGCGGCTCGTGAACAATAAACAAGAGGAAGCAGAACCTTAGCCTTAATAAAATGCAATTTAAATTTTCTTGGTGTTTACAATAAAAAGTATTGTATAAAAAGTATCAGAAAACTTATATCAGAAAATTTAAAATTGTTTTAGTTACAAGATTTATTTAAAATTTAATTCAATTCGACGATTCTTTTTTTTAAATTCACTACAAATTAATGTACAGACATCTGGTGACATTTTAATCTGAGACAATAATTTATTTATGTTAATGAAACATGAGAAAAACCGTTCATCTCCAATAGTATACTTCTTAAATTAGTTTTAATTCTTCGTAAAGCAGAAAAGCTTCTTTCGGATGATACAATTGTAAATGAAACCGTTCGAACAGTTGACATAAGGTTGATAATTCATTTAATGAACTCTTTGAGAAATTATAACATCTCTAGTATTGTACGCTTATACAATAATTAATTCACTTCTCAATTTTGGAAAATCGAATCTTTACCATAAAATTCTTGAAGTTTTTTAAATTTTTGCTCAGGAAAATTAATTTAAATTTAATACTTATTTCGGTAGAAACATTATCAATAATTTCAAAAAATTAAATTTGCTATAAGACGTTTTTAAATCATGGACGAAATCAATTCTCCATCGAGTGGTGCTGATTTCACCGAAATCTTTAGTTTTCTCCCAAAAACTCTCAAATTTATCCCGAAAATCATTAAGTATTGTCTGATTGGGTTTAGTTTTGTTGCTATATTAATATCAGTACTTTGTTTTTGTAGACACTCAAACAGAGAATAAACTGCAATGAAATTCAACAAAAAGTGCAATAAAGTTTATTACAAATACAATGAATTTCGAACCCATTACAAGTGTAATAGAATAGACTATAATGTATAATTTGTGATCATCTTCGTAGTAAAATAATGGAGTGTAATTAATTACAAATGTTGTAAAATACACCACAAAGTAATACAATATACAACTATTTTTGTAGTAGAATATACACACCTTGTATATATATATATATGTAACGGTTAAAGCCCGAAATCGGCGAATGTCCGAATTTACCGATAAATGTCCGAATTTACCAAAATGTGAACCGAAGTGTACCGAAATCCATTAATAGATTCTATATAATCCGTTCCTACGTACGGCACGCAGTGCGAAATGTTTGCTTATCCCGGCTCCTACGTCCCTCGAAGTTGAAATCTAAAGCCCCTCAGAGCGTGCCCGTGAGAGTTACCGAAGCCGTTAGCCTTTAAAATTCTAGAAAATCATGCTAGGGTCAACTACGAAATCATTCTAGGGTCTACTACAAAATCATTTATTTCCACAAAAAATGAAAGAGTAAATGTGAATATAGTCTAAATTTGAAGGTAAACGAAGATTGAACATACATTTACCAAAGGGCTAGGTAAATTCGGACATTTACCGGTAAATTCGAACATTCGCCGCATTTCGGGCTTTAACCGTAACATTTACACCTACAATATATCCACCTTAGTAATATTATTTATTACTAAGGTGGATATATTGTACTACAAAACTAGTAGTATGTTGTAGTAGAATTTATTTCTAACAAAGTAAAATATAGGGTGTTGTAACAATTAAATAATAACACATGTTAAGTATTAAGTTTATATTTTATTGAAAATTTAATAATATTTCTGTTTATGAACCAATCAAAAGCAGTACCAGTATATAATAAGTACATGCTGTCATTTCTTTTATAAATAATCCTGATTTAAAGGAGGTCCCGATACAGTTTAAATCATTTTAAAAATATAAATATTATATTTTTAGATCTTTGAAGCTTCTACTTCATATCAGAGATGTTGTGTTTCTGATTTAAAAGCCTTGCAAATACGGCAAAAGTGAAGAGTTGAGGATGAACGAAAACCTTGTATTTTATTTAATCCACAATTATTTCGTATCGTTGGTCCTTTAACGAAAGAAATATTTTAAATTAATATTTTTTTCAATTACACTTCATACTTAACTACATATACTTACTAATTCCCGAGATTTATTAAATAGCAAATTATTTTTGGATTTGTTTTCGTTTGATGAAATCCCAGTGAAACTATATCTGCTGATGATCTCGAAGGAAGAATATAAAAAGTCAAATAGTATTTTAAATGTACTTAATAACGTATGGAAGAAATCGTTTACCTCAGAAATTCACCACTTCATTAGTATGGATTTGAATATTCTTCTGACACGCATTAATGGTGGCGGTATCCATGTCAGAAAATGTAATTTTTTCTAGACAAGCAATGTTTTGATCTAAAAAATTTATTCGAAGTACTCAATTAATTTAGATATTATACGCATGTTAGAAAGTGTTTAAGAAGTACTTACATTTAAAGGACTTTCGAAGCCTCATTAGAATCTAATTTATATTTTATATAATTTTTACTGGAATAATCAGTCATAGCACCAGCACTAAACGAGAAATAACTTACGAATGATTGATTAAACGCAATTCAATTTGTGTTTCAGTTAGTAAACTGTAAAATACTACAAACGAAATAAAATTAATGTTTATGCAGTTAATTTAGTTGCATACGCTGTCAATTATACTAAAAAAGTATTAAAATTTATTACAGGTGTAATCATATGTAATTGTAGTGCAGTTTTACAACACATGCGGTTAGTTTTACTACGTTTCAGAAACCAACCAAAAATGGATTATTGTTAGTAGTTAAACTTGTTAACCCTTGTAGTAGTATTCCATGATGAATGTAATAAGATTACATAATGTGTAGTAGCTATTCGATTTCGTAATGAATTTTACTTCAACGACTTTTGTTTGAATTCATTGGACTGTTTTGTAAATTTTACTACCATTATTAATTTTACTACCATCTGAATACGACAAACTTTCCGAAAAAAACAAATAAAAAAAAATTAAATTTAAAATCAAGTAAACATGTCAAAAATTTGCGAGTTAAATGAACTTCCGAATCGAAAGAATTGTTCAAAATATCTTGAAATAGTTTGGGTAATTTTTCCTTATACTCAAAAATAACACTGACGACTCGAGCATTAGACTGCCATCATGTTTTTTGGGATTGCTTTTGAACGTGATAACATGCGGTAATTGTTTTATAAACTAATTTCCTAAATTCAATAAAATCCATTTTATTATAATTAAATTCCTATATCCTAGGTTCCAAAATAAATATAATTGTATATAATAATAAAATAATAAAATTTAATTTAAATAATTATAATTATATGAATGAATGAAAAATTATTTATTTATTAGCAACAACAGCAACTTGAGCATTACAATTATTCTAGAGATCAGTCTATTAGGAACAACTAAAAGAAAAACCTAATATTTGAGACTTAACCTAATCCTTATACGTCAAACCTGGTTATAGCGATCGCCTCGGGACTAACAAAATAGATCTTTATAATAAATTTTATTTATAACAAGGGTTTGTTATAATCAGGGAAATAAATTCTTGTTGGTTATAAAAAGCCTAAATAAAAAATAACAAATTTAACGTAAATTTTGACTATATGTATTTCAAATACTCAATAAATAATAATAATAATATAAATGAATTTCAATTAAATCAAGAATTAATATTGTTTGAAATACAATATAAAATATTTAATTAAAAGCGTAATTCGTTAAAGTAAGAATGGATATTTTAAAGATTAGTGTTTAATTTTACTTCGTATATTCGGTAATAAGAGTTTGTTTTAATGTTATGCTTCTAATTTTCTCCAGTTTCCACTTGATATCGTGAAGCTGCCCAAGCTCAGCTTCACAATTCAGATGACAAGAAAAAAAAATTACGAAATGAATTCAAGTACATTTCCAAATCTTTTATCGCTGGGATTTCAATATCATCTTCACCATCGTTATCGTTGTCTACAGTTAAATCAGCTTGCGTGACTGAATTTAAAATATCATCAGTAATGTCCTCAGATATTATAATGTGCTCATCCACATTTACATAGTCTGTGAAATTTACGTCTTGCCGAAATATTTGAATCGATGGATTTTCCCAGTACGAACTTTCCACTCCGGAAATAATATTATCGTTACTAACGTCAATTATTGAAACGTAATCACTACCAGTTGGCCAGGAACTCCTTCTTGAAGCAGTTGACTATCGTATTTTGTTGCACTAGATCCCAAGCAAATTTTATCATGTGGCATCCATCCAGTACATTCAAATTAGGTAAACAGTTATGTTTTTCAATATTTAAAAGTATTTTTTTAATTAACAACTTTCGGTAGAGTATTTTAAAGTTTTGGATAATGCCTTGATCCATGGGCTGGATCAGAGTTGTTAAATTTGGAGGCAAATACTTTACTGACACTGATTTAAGTCCTTCAACCTCCAAATGCGATGGACAGTTGTCGACAACTAGCAAAATTTTTCGCCTTCGACTGGTAAATATTTGATCAATATGTCTTAAATAATATTCCCATTCCTGAAATGACATCCACGATTTATTATTTGCTTTACAAAGGACTGGATGGGTGCGAACATTTTTAAAGCATCTCGGGTTTTAGTATTTACCAATAACTAGTACAGGTAATTTTTCCGTCCCTGATAGATTTGCTCCTAATAGTACGGTCAAACGCTCTTTACTTTTTTCCCCTCCAAAACAGGGATCATTTTTAAATGTCATAGTCTTATCTGGCAACAATTTATAAAAAAGGCCAGTTTCATCCATAATAAATATATCATCCGGTTGATATTTATTTAATATAGAGGGGAGCTGCTATTCAACCCAACTGGTGGCTTGAGTCGTCGATGCCGTTGCTTTTTCACCGGAGATTAACTTAAAAACAATATCGTGCCGTTTTTTGAACCCTTTTTGAAAATAGAATAAATGTAACTTAAAATAAAAAAATTTGTATGGGTATACTAAATTATATTTACCTTCAATCCAGCCGTTACTAGCTTAAAAATCTAGTATGTTCAATTTATCCGCGAATTCTTTAGACTTTTCTTTTATAATATTACCACTAATTGGGATATTTGTAGCTCTGTATGTTTTTAACCACGTAATCATAGCTTCTTCAACCTGAACAAATTTGCTTTGGCGAAGTTTTGTGCGCTTCTTGTACACGAAAACGTTTTTAAACTTTCCTTTGTTTTTAATTATTTCACTCACAGAGCTCCTGGATATGTTGTATTTTTTTGCCAAATCAACATTTGACATACTTTTATTCTCCGCATCGTCAATGAATTTTAATTTTACTTCTACATTAATTGATTTTCGTTTTTGAGCCATTTTCTGGCAATACAATATTGTAAACACACAGCACAATCAACACCACAATACCAAATCACTTGACACTAAAAAACTGTTGCACATGAAATAAAAGTTTCTTCATGCTATAGGGTGGTATTGAATATTATTTTCGCCTTGATTTTGGTATTTTCATTATGTTGCACACAAATAGTATAGTTTATACTGCTGTTTTTGGTTTGCCCTATAAAATGCATTTAACTACTTACAAACAAATTTACAAAAATAAAAATAAAATAATAAACGAAGATCGATGAAAAACGAATTTTTGCGTTCGTTATATTGGGTAAAAGATTGATGAAGTCGAAGCATATTGACCGAAATTTTGTTCGTTATTACGTTATAAAGAGTTTCTTTTATATTAAGGGCAATTTATACATCAGTATAAGGAAAAAAATTCGGGACTTTATGATATATTCAGTATAAAGAGTTTTTCGTTATAATCAGGGATTTTATAACCAGGTTTGACTGTACTAAGACAATATAAACAAACAAATAAATATAAATATAATTTAATATAATATTTGTTAAGACTGACATATGGTCAGCTTATTTGTAGACTTAAGGAGGAAAATCCACTTATAAGTGAGTTAGTATGATGTCTGCAACTGAATTCAAAATGTGTATTTATGTGATTTAAGTAATCGTTAATAGATGAAACATTCGACATAATATGGAGACGCCGAGTTGAGAAATATCGAGGTTACCGTGTATAATTTTTAAGCACTTGTTTTGTATTATTTGTAATTTTTTGCGATGGGAATTAGCACAGAAACTCCAGGCCGGAAACCATAAGTAGTAGTAGGTCGTATTACAGACGTATACAGTAGTAATTTACTCTTCTTAGATAGATTAGATTTTTTGTTGATTAGTGAATAGAGCATCTTAATTATTTGCTGTGATTTTTCTATAACCAAGTCAACATGATTTTTAAAAGTTAATTTTTTATCGAGATTAATACCTAAATAATTTACGTTTTCATTCCACTGAATAACTGAATTATTGACTTTTAATATATTATTATTGGGTAGATATCTAGCTGCTCTTCTTCTCGTGAAAAATATAGCTTTTGTTTTTTCATAGTTTAAGTTAATATGACATTTTTGACAGTTTAAGTTAATATGCCATTAATAATAGTAGCAATAATGGGTAATCTGAATCGAATCTATAATTAGATTAAATATCAGCAGTGAAGATACTGTAGAGTGTAGGACACAGCACTGCGCCTTGTGGAACTCCGCTAATTACACTTCGAAATGTTGATGTTTTATCATCAATAGAAATGAAGAAGAAGCGGTTGCTAATAAAAGTTTCAATTATTTTAATAATATAGGCGGGAAAATTTAAAATTATCATTTGATATATTAAACCGTTATGCCAGACTCTATCGAATGCTTTTTCTATATCAAATAGTGTAAGGAACTTTGGATCGAAAGATCCGCATCCCATTTACAGATTCATCCAGCAGAGGCCACTACGCGGTGATTCTAGCCGACTTAGCTCAGGGTTAATGCGTGGGGGTCTGTAGGACATGCTGGATGCTTGAATACACCGCCTAAATAAATAGAATAGCAGAAAAAGGAGAAAAAAAAATTAACACTTATGAACTCGATCGCTAATTCTTTTATCATCTCACCCCTTCTAAGAAAATAATTATTTCATGACCTTATAAATTTATTTGTCTGATACTTCAAAAATAAAATAAGAATACATAGGATAGAGTAAATTAGTTATAAATATAAAAAAAAATGGTTTGTGCCCCAGTAATATTAACTCGAACATTCCATCACCGAATTTAGAACTAAAATCTTAAAGGTAACCACAGCAAATCAACATAAAATCAAAACTTACCGAGTATCAGCTTGAAGAAGCGCTTCCCAATTACTATACTGGAATAAATTTTGTTAGCTTATACAAAAAAAAAAGTAGTTGCACTAGATGGTCACTATCGAATTGATATTACTTTAACACTATCAGAACTAAATATAAAAAAATATAATACAAAGAAAATTCATAAAGTTATCAGCAAATCTTACAAAAAACAATATTTATCGATAGATTCTCGCGTAGGAATAATTTATGTTTAAGCATGAAATTATGCAGGTTAAGCATGAAATAATTAAAAAACTATAACTAATAATATAGCACTTTATAATTTAAAATAAATACTTAATTGAACTTATATAATATGTAGCGGTTCAACATATTTATTGAATCATATTTCAAACCGCTTCTTAATTATTAACGCAACTTTTTCATTAATTCCGAATTTCATTACGTCACGTTCTATCGTATAATCGAGGTAAATATTATATTCACAGTGACAAGTGCACCATCTATATTCCTGTAGAATACTCTCGTTTCGATAGCATATTTAGTACAGTCAGTTGTTATTACCTTTGAATAGATATTTTGTTGTTCGTGTCCGACATCTATTCAAAGTATAATGCACCACATTATTAATTTACATTATCATAATTAGCAACTGCAGTATCTTATTTTGATGATAGTATTTCTCGATCGTGGCGCGCGTGTCCTCCCTCTTGGTTGAGTGACGAGCTATAATATTTCGCCCATTACATTACAATTTCTTCTTTGGTGACATCGACATGTGCGTGGAGAAATAAATTCATTAATAAAATAATAAATTTTATAAATGAAAATAATAAAATAAATAAAATTAAAAACATTTAAATTATAAACTAATTATAAATTATAAACTAAATATAAAATAATAAATCATAATAAAAATAAAAATATATTGGTGTAATTTTATTGTGCGTGTGTATTTCAATATTGAGACGGTCTGTCCGGGGAGGACAGGGCGTACAAATACTTATAATTACAGTGAAATCCCGATATAACAAACACCGAAGGGACCGTCGTTCTAGTTTGTTATAAGCATATGTTTGTTACAAGCATAACTTCGGTTATAACAAACTTTGATGCTTATAAGCGGAGATTTAAAATGTTCGAAATGGAATGACTAAGAAAAATTTGTTTTAAGGTTTACATGTACATATATTTCAATATAACATATTTCAAATTCATTTTCGTTTAAATATAATGTATATAAAGCATGTAATATAAAATATTTGATATGTATGTAGTTAACAATTAACTAAATTTCTTCTACAAACTAAGTATCCATACTTTGAGTATAGTTTAAGTAATATAAAAAGTAAAGATATCATTGTATTCAAATGCTTAATACTAATTTTTCTTAAAATAAGAGGTAAGTTTCGTTTGTTTCAATGTTTTGTAAATTAGAGAATCTATTGAATTCTCTATGAAATGAAGTTTATTTATCTCATCCTCCATATTGTCATGTGCACTTAAAAACACCCTAACAGTTTTTAATGCGGTCTGCACTTCTGTTTGAGAAATCACCTCTCCGGTATAATTAGAAATTTCGTCATCTTGATCAGAATCCGATAATAATGTCGATTCATTTTGCACCATATCAACAATATCATCGTCATTTAACTGGTCGCACACATTGGTTTGACAATCTACGTCAACAAAATCATCGAAATCAACATTGTTTGTTAGATTTATAATTGCTGAATTTGACCAAAGCGTTTGAAGTGCAGTTTCCTCACTATTAAAATTCAAATCGGAGGAGCTACATTGTTCTACCTCTGTAGATAGGTAAAATCCTGCTTTTTTAAAGCAATTTGCAATTGTTTCGGGCTTTACTCGTCCCCATGCCTTTGTCACAAAATGTATTGCATCCAATAAATTGATGTTAATATTGGCAGCAGTTAATTGCGGATTTTGCTCTAGACGATAAATTATTTCTTTTACTACCAATTCACGGTAGAACAACTTAAAATTTTTAATTACCCCTTGATCCATGGGTTGAGATAAAGCGGTTGTGTTTGGTGGTAAGTACACAATCTCAATATTTTGCAAATTTTCTATAGGTAAATGAGGTGGTGCATTATCTATCACAAATACTACGTGCCTATTCTCCTTTTTGAATTTATGCTCTAACAGTTTAATATATTTCTCCCATTCTGAAGCAATCATCCACGCCTTTTTATTTGAGGAATACATCACAGGAAGAGTTTTCACATTTTTAAAAACGCGTGGTTTGGCCGATTTGCCAATTACTAAAACAGGCAATTTTTCCGAACCATCCGAATTGGCCCCTAGGAGAATCGTCACTCGTTCCTTGCTTAATTTTCCACCGCTGCATGATTCATTTTTAAACGATAATGTTTTATTTGGCATGAGTTTAAAAAATAAGGATGTTTCATCCAGATTAAACACATCGCGGTGTTCGTATCTCTCCAATATACGGGGTAATTTATTTGTAAGCCAGTCATTATGAATTTCTGAAGGCACTGAAGAGCTTTCACCAACTACATTACGAAAAGTAATTCCGGTTCTTTTCTTGAAACGGTCCAACCATCCGTCACTGGCGCGAAAATCAACAATTTGGAGTTTTTCTGCCAGCTGTTGTGCTTTTTGTTTAAAAAGTGTACCACTGATGTTCACTCCAGCGTGTCTCATCGATTTGAGCCAAATTAAAACTGCTTTTTCTAACTCTGGATAATCTCCGGTCCGAATTTTTTTCCGTTTGCCGCTTTCATTTTCTGCTTTTTCATATTTCTCACGGTTTCGAACGATTCCCGCAATTGTTGATTTTGAAATTTCGAACTGTACGCCAATCTGGTCATAGCTCAATTTTTTTTCGTCAGTTAATTTTAAAATTGTTAGCTTGTTTTCAAGCGAAATTGCTGTCCGTTTAAGTTTACGAGACATCTAAATTAATGAAATAAAATGATTAAAAAACTAACCCGTGAAGGAAAATTGCATCAACATACCTTGATAAATTTTAACACAAAACTAACTTTGAGATAATGGTTTCTATTAACTTCATATAAAGACACACACTTATTTAAATATTGACTTAACAGTTAATTAACGAATATATTTTTAGTATATATATACGGTGAAATATAATATACAAACAAAATTATTATGTTTGTGTTAATAGGATATATTGCCAAATGTGATTGCAACAGTTTGTTATAGCCGATTATTTTTGTATTGAAATGTATTAAAAAATATAATAAATGGTTTGTTATAGTGTTATAACCGAAGTTTGTTAAAAACAATGTATTTTCCATGCATTTCTGTATTTAATTACATGGGACTGCTGGAAAAGTTTGTAATAACCCGAAGTTTTTTATAAACGAGGTTTGTTATAACGGGATTTCACTGTATATTTTATAAATGTATCGGCTTCCTTAACACAAGTTTTTGTTAAGATCCAATGGCGGTGATTTAACCAAACGCCTTCCAAAACAACGTGGTTTAGAATCCATCAGGTGTATATTTGGACTAATGGCCGCAATTTTCATCAGCTAATACAAATCAGCCGGGTTTGAGTCAAAAGCCTGTATTCGCGAATAGAAATCTATGCACATAACGAAAGTTTAGTTTTAACGTCGTTGTAAACTAAAGAATTAATCTCATGTTACCTGATATTAAATGAATAGATAAATTTATTAAACGGCCTCACGCATAATTATAATACACATAATTATGGAAATAAATATGATCACACCGCCAACATCCACCCAACAAAAGATTTGATACTGAATGTAATATTTAGTTAGAAAACCAAAATTGCTCGTAATTTACATAAATACGAGATCATCTCGCGATTCTCTCATTTCTCTTAAGAGTTTATAAGTTTATATTTTATAAATGTTTAATGCATTGCAACACAAATATCAATTAATGGACCATTCATTACAATAGAAGAAGCTCAGTAGAAAGCTTATTGGATAAATTATTACTGATAGCAGTCGTCAGTCTATTTAATTGATGGGTGGTGGAATGTTTATCCCGAAATCCAAATTGTTCTCTTGGTAGAACATTATTTGATACAATAAACTGATTTAATTTTTTGAGGATGGAGCGTTCAAACAGTTTACCCAGAGAACTTAAGAGACTGATAGGTCTGTGTTTGGGCTGCTTCTATCCTTTCCAAATTTATGAATTGGGATTACACGGACTATCTTCCTGTATTAGGAAAGTAGGAGAGCCTGCAACATGAGTTGAAAAGTTGGGTCAAAAAAACTATGGCTTTACGAGGAAGATTTTTTATTAATCGATTGTTTAAGTTATCTGCTCCGGGTGTTGTATATATTTTCAGTTTCCGGATGTAGTTTCGGAGTTCACTAGGTTTTATTATCATCGAACCATTTAATTTATTAAAACTAGTCGAGAACTTATTATCAAAATAATTTTTGGTGTTACTTACAACACCACAGTCGGTGATATTATTTTGGTAGGCTTCAAAGTTATCAGCGAAGCAATTGCATTTCTCTTGGTTTGTGAGTATAGGTTTATCATTATGATAAAGTGTAGGTAAACGTCGTGATCGTTTTCTCAGAACCTTGGATAAACTCCACATCTTGTTTGTATTATTATTCTTATGGATATCAGCTAACATTCTTTGAAATCTAAGATTCCTAATATATTGGATTTCAGCCCTGATTTTGTCGTTTAATTTTTTACCGATTGGTTTAAGGTATACGTATTGCGAGTTCTTAGATATTGCCGACGCCGCACGTTGCGTAATTTTATTAACATTTTAATTTGATCAGGGATAGTTAATGGGTGAGTCTCTTTACTTTTATAAGTAAAGTAAGGAATGGCTAAGCCTTTAGCTTTAAAAATAACATTTTTGAAATATTCAATAAGTTCATCTATTTGATCTCGACATTGTATATTCATAATTGGTGACTTTGATGTTACATCAATATTATTGTTGATATGATATCTAAATAAAGACCAATCAGCTAGCTGGTAATTAGGTTTACTGATGGTTTTATTGATTTGGATATCACCATAGTTTATTTCGAATAAAACAGGAAAATGTTCTGAACTAAGTTCATATTTAGTTTTCAAATCGGATTTGATGATATTATTGTTTGTTAATAAAAAATCTAGTACAGAGCTGTATTTTGAATTAGGAGAGAAATAAGTGGGTTCAGTAGGGTTTTCAATTACAAAATTTTTTTTTCTATGGCTTAGAGGCCATAAACGGCCCTTACCGCGTCTCAACAGAGACCTTACGAACCATTTTAACGATTGGTGCACATTGTAGGTGGTCAGCCCAACGAATGTTTTTACACACAAACGCGTTTTTATGTCCGGTTGCATGCTAATTTTTGGTCAACGGCGGAAATCGAACTCGAGACCGCGGCGTGATGAGAAACTCTCTTAACCATTAAGCTACATCCGGCGACAAAATTCTTTATACAAGACTATTCCAGCTCCATTACTTTTAAAGTTATCCCAGAGCCTGTCTTTGGCATTAAAATCGCCACAGATCAGATAAGATGAGTTAGATTTGGTTAGTATTTGTATGTCACTAGCAAAATATTTTAAGATCGCATTTGATGTTCCGCCGGGGAAATAAGCAGCTACATTTATAACTTCACCAAATGTAGTATCTATAGTAATGGCTAAGGCTTCTATTACTTTTAAGTTAAAGCCAGGCAACAGAGTGTGATTAATTAATTTATTCACAATAATAGCTACTCCCCCATGTGACGAACGCAATCTATCTAATCTGTAAACCTTGAACTTAGGATGATACACTACATTATCTGGTTTAAGCCAAGTTTCTGTCACTAAGGCAATGTGAATGTTATTATTAATAAGAAAGTAAAACGTTTCATTTATTTTGTTAGTTAAACTAGGAGCGTTCCAAATACAACAATTTAGCCGCTTCCCCATTATTTAAGATTATGCAGATATTTAATTGACAGTTGGAAACATAGCTCGAACTGTTCTGTTTTATTTGAACATTTTGACAAATTGCAAATAATATCGTTTATATCGATTGAAGCTCCGATTCAACATAGTTGGCTCTGCTAGATGCCTGATACGAAAATTATGATCACTTATATTTCGGGTATTCTCGCTGATATCAAAAATAGAATTCCATGTTGATTGTAGAGGAGTGTTTTTAAATTTCGGAAGATCTGGAAACTCCTTTGAGTTGGTTAGGTTATTGGATGATTAGTTTTTCGGGTTTGTAGGTTATGTATTTTCGGGTTTATGAGAATATTTTCTTTGATTAATTGATATTTTTTAAATTTAGTACAATCTTGAGAACTGGTGAGATGAGCGCGGCACCACAATTAGCACATTTGGAATTAACCGGTTAACCGGATCCAGATTACATTCACTTGTTAAATGGTTTGCACTGCATTTACCACACTTTAATTTTTTGTTGCAATGAGATGAACCGTGGCCAAACATTTGGCAAAGGCGACATTGCGTCGGTGAGATTGTTTTATTAGAATGGTTTGAAAAACGCAGTATCCAGAGCTTGTCGTAGGAGGCGACTGAATCTGGTTGGATCGCTGGGCTGACGACCCGCATCCGTAAAAAATAATTACAGTTAAAAATTTCAACAAAAACAAAAAAATCGGATACCGTCTAAATAACAATGACCCCCCGCTTAAGTACCCGGATACGAGATTGAGGATCAGCACGTGGAACGTGCAGTCACTAAGAAACCCTGGCGTGTTGGACGGGCTTATCACATGTATGAAGGAGTATCGGTTGGAACTCGTAGCGCTCCAAGAAACTCGATGGCCTTAAAGTGGAGTCCATGTGTCCCAAGGCTATACGTTGCTACACATTGGAGATGACCTCGCAAATCTTGCAGTTGGCTTTCTCATTGGGCCACAGGTAAAAAAGGCTGTGTTGGACTTCCAGGCAGTCGATAATCGAATGTGTAAGCTTCGCTTGCACATGAGATTAGCCAACCTGTCAATTGTTTGTGTACATGCGCCCACTGATGTAAGCCAACCCCAAGATAGACTCATTTTACAATAATTTGGATAATCTGATGGGCTCTATACCCGAGCAAGATGTCAGATTGGTGATTGGTGACTTTAATGCTAGAGCTGGCAGAAATCAGACCGACTTATGTAATAACATAGATCCGTACTCCCGACACGAAATTGCAACCGAAAATGACGACAGAATGATGCACTTTCCAATCGCGCATGATCTCAAAGTAGCAAGTACATTTTTTCCCCCCAAAAACATCCATTCAGAAACATGGACACATCCACGCAAAACATCCCGAAGCCAAATTGACCATGTGTTGATTTCAAAAGACCGGACTCGGGTTGTCCAAGACGTGAGATCGTATCGGTCGTTAACAAAAGTCGTAAGCAGTGTTTATAATCTGGTCACTGCAAAGCTACGATGGAGATTTTCGTACAAGTCAGGGAGGAGAGCGGAATATAAATCGCGATTCTGCTGTGAAGGTCTGATAAATGAAGAAACGCCACGAAAATATCAAGATCTTGTCAGCAATAGTATTTTGCGATCCAATTACCCATCTGATGATGTGAACAGTGTCTGGGAAGTATTGGTAACCTTGGTTGTCGATGCTGCCCAGCACATTCTCGGTATAGTGAAAACTAAACCCAAAAATGATTGGTTTGATGAGGAGTGTCGTCTTGCTGTTGAGCAACGAAATATAGGCCACAACGAAGCGCAGACTCGGTTTACAATCGCGAGAAAAAGAAAGCAGTTCTTGCTAGGAGGACAGCTAAACGTACTTGTAGACAGAAGAAGCGCGAATGGTGAAACGCTAAGGTCTTAAGAGTACAACAACTCAGCAATGAGCACAATTCGCGTGGTTTCTTTAAAGGAATCACCGAATTGCACCTTAAGATCTCGATCAACTGCTATTTGGGACCAGGATGGAATCCTCTGTGTTGACGTCGATGCGGTGCTCGATACATGGCGTGAACATTTTTCTGACCTACTTAATGTTCCACATAAATCACAAGCAGTGTGTGAATACCCTCAAATACAGACCACAGAGATGTTCATTGAAGATCCATCCTATGAAGAATTCACAATGGCCATGCAGAGACCAATGAGAAATCGATCACCAGGAGTTGATTGCATTAATTCAGAGCTCACAAGTTACTGTGATACATTATCTTGGGAAGAATTATTCCACTGGCGGAGGGAGTTTTCGGTGACTGCCAAGGAGGATTCCGTGCAAATCGGTCTGTCAGTGATCAAGTGGTTTCGCTATGCATGATTCTTTCCAAGAACTATGAAACATCTCACGATGTACACCAGGTATTCCTAGATTTCAAGCAAGCCTATGACTCGATCAATCGAGAGAGGTTACTGTATGTGCTTGAATATTCAGGAATAACCAAAACATTTGTACATATGTGTAAAATGACAGTAACGCAGTGATAATGCTGTGTTAAAGTTGAGAACTGGCTATCGAGAACCTTTGCAGTTACTTCTGATGTTCAACAAGGAAATGAGTTGTAATCTCATGTTACAATACATCCTTCATTCAAGTGAAACCCTCTGGAAATATCTTATTCCGACAATCCTTGTAGCTGGCGATCGGGGTTTTGATCTTTCACGTCCACTTCTGAGAGTGGACCTTGACGGATGAGTACGAGAAATGAGTGCAACATATGACTTTTAACATTCGAGAAAACAATCATGCGTATGATATATGACCCAAAACGCGATGTTGATGGCACATACCGAATGATCCTTGATCACGTTCTGCGAGCTGAACCGAACCGAATGATACTGCAATCTTTGAAGGGAGAGCCGCCTTTCGATAGGCGAAGAGGTCGCTGTCGCCTACGATGGCTCCACGGCGAAGAGAGCAATCTGACATCTTCTAGCTGCTTGCCACAGTATAAAGAGCTTGGTCGTAATCGAAACCGATGGAATCAGATTGTTGATTATCAGTTATTTTAAAATTACTGAATGTTACAAAAATTATAAATTAATTAAATTTAAATAAGTGCATTTAAGATTTATAGTTCAAATCGCGAGAACATAAAAAATAAAATTACTCAAGATTGTTTGGAGTTTCTTTAAGATACTGAAATCAAGTCGAATGCAGGAAGCTTTTTTCATGGCCTTGAAAACTGTGGTGAGTTTATTTTTTGTTTAAAATTTTTTTATTCCCAATATTATTTTATGTCACCGTACATGTAAGTGGCCATTTTATTTAAATTAATTTTTTTTCAGGAAATTGGGAAATTTTGTTTAATTTTGCAACCAAACTAAAATTAAATTTCGTTTAGTTATTGAATTTAAAAATAAACATTTTTATTTATTAATAAATAGTAGTTTTGTGTTATTTTCAAATTCATATGGTTTTTTTTTACATATTTTGACTACTAAATAAGAAATAATTTTCTTATATATTATGAATTTACTAACGGTCATCATGTTAATCCTTATTAACTAAATTGCATTGTTGTAGTATCACCATGTAGACATTTCGTTCATATAACCTATTGTTAAAGTATGTTACTCAATTAAGAAACAATTCTTGTTTCTGTATTTTTTTGTTTATGACGTGTAGAAAGCGTGTAGCTTTATATAAAGTTTGAATATGTTGTTCTTCCGAGTTGTTGCTTGTTCTTGTAATTCACTAGGTCGGTTTCGATCTGATGATGATGACGTCATTGAATGACCGTGTGATCGAAAAGATCAAATTCATCTCATGAGACATATGCTACCGGACCCGATGTTCATACTGTGCGATTCGTATATATATATTTTAGTTGTGTCGCGACAGTACTAGTAAATTACAAGAACTTAACTCGAATAATATTTTTATTAATTAATTGTGGCGTGAGATAATTTAACTGTATTTGTTGGAGTTGGTCAAGAACGTAACAGACGATAATTCAAGATTCAAATAAGTCAGTGCATAGCCTTATTGTAGCGATCTGTTTGCATATACAATAAGTAAAACCAATTGTGTTTTATAACCAACTACCGTCTTACAAGATACAGATCAATACGACTTATACTAAGATTTAAGTATTAAGAAATAAGTAATTAAATAAAATGATAGACGGATCGATATATAAACAATCAGATCGATATATAAGGCAATCGATATATAAGGCAATCGATATATAAACTATGCGAATATCGTTAATCGTCTTCCTTTTACACTTAAAGTAATTTATAAAATTAG
Source organism: Tipula lateralis (assembly GCA_963932295.1). NCBI lineage: Eukaryota > Metazoa > Arthropoda > Insecta > Diptera > Tipulidae > Tipula > Tipula lateralis. The sequence goes on from OZ010739.1 coordinate 28,201,358, forward strand.
AACAAACTGCGATGAATGATTCATCTCGTTAAATAATTTAAATACAGAGTTCAATAATCTCAAATTGAAGATTTTATGCTTATTTTATTTCAATACGACTTTAATTACTTTGACGAATTTGCATATAAAATGAATTGAGGTTTTTGTAAACTCTTTTCTTCTCATCTTAAATTATTTATTGAACACATAAAATTTTTTTAATTGCAGCGAAATATTTTCGAATTGTGTCTTGAGAAAAATTTCCATTTCGTCTTCAGTTAAAAATTATTGTCCAGAACATTTTACAAATTATGTATCAAATCCTCATTGATAATGGGAGATAATTTAGAAGTGAATTATGTGTATGATTTCAGTAAATCTTTCTCTCGTTACCATTTTTGTCGTCTCTGCAAAGAACATAAATTACTCGAATCTCAAACTTTGTGAAAGATAGGAACGGTTTGCATTGTACAATTTCCATATTTTAGTCCACTACCCTTAAGTTATTCTTCATTCTGGTCCACTAATATATAATTGGTGTTATCCTCCTCAACCTATATGCTTAAGTTCTGAAATACACACATTAGAAATAAATTAAGAACAATTTCATGATAAATTTCATAATAAAAACCATAAAAGGAACAAATTTTCTTCGCCTCAAGAAATATTCAAAAAAAAACAAAAGATTGGGAATTAATACACACACATATTTCTATATATATATATATATATATATATATATATATATATATATATATATATATATATATATATATATATATATATATATATATATATATATATATTTATATATATATAAATATATATATATATATATATATATATATATATATATATATATGTATATATATATATATATACATATATATATATATATATATATATATATATATATATATATATATATATATATATATATATATATATATATAAATATATATATATTTATATAATATATATATACATATATATATATATATATATATATATATATATATATTTATATTAATATATATATATATATATATATATATATATATATATACATATATATTATAATAAAATATTATTCATTAGTATAATCTGCATAGAACGGAGAAGAAATCGGTTAAGAATCCCACTTTCTAATATTTTCGTTGTAAGTGTTGTAGGAAGGGATATTGGTATAAATACCTTTCGTTTTGTAACAACTCGCTCATTTATCTTTGTTGTCTCATTTAGTAGATAGATGAAACTTTAAAAATAAATTAAATAAATTATTGAATTTTTAATTTAATTGTGTAAGAGTGGTTGATCAATATAGTTTATTTTTATAAAATAAATCATATATAAATTTAACATGGATAAAGAATCACATGCATTAATGGATTGGTATTTGCAACCCGAAAAAAATACTGACACCACAAATCAACTTCTTCAACAACCATCAATGGAAATAGATTTATTTGACAACCACCCACCATTCGAAACGTATCAAACTCAGTGGTCTAGTACTTCAACTACCGAACCATTTGTAAAGCAACAAAAACTACCACAACCAGCAGGGCCATCGGTTCCTCATAGGGATGATAATGAACTTTACGCATTGCTATATTCTTGGAACTTACACGAAATGTATCCGAAATGTATTGGTAAGCATAGCTTGGCAAAAATGGCTGAATACATAAAATTAAATTATATTTATTTCAGAACTGGGCATGGAAATTCAAGCGTTTAGGTATCTTGGGGAATACCATAAAACTTTTATGAATCATTTCAACTTAGGGATTCAAATTAAATTCACAATGCATCATAAACTTTGGTTGGAATCTCTTTCCAACACAACTACAACGGGCGGCAACTCAAACCCAGATAACCAAAATTTGGCCTCTCATTTTTTACTGAAAAGACCGGCAAGTCAAAAATCATTTAATTTAGACGAAATTTTAAATAATTCAGTGGACGGAATATTCATTCAAAATTATTATAAAGTTTTGAACAAATTAACAAGTGATCTTCGTTCCATGTTGGTTGACATGGTCGCTATCGAAATTATAAATAGCGAAATTCAAATGACTTATGAACTTGCAAATGAAATCGCCGAAAAAATAGTTGAGACGTTTCCAACGGAAAGTAAGGTAATTACCAATTCGAAAACAATTTTAAATATTATAAAATTTAAATTATTAAACATGCTTTTATAGGTAACATACTATTACAAATCAAAAGAGAAGGCACCAAAGGGAAAAGTATACGAAAAATATTTCAAAAAATTAAGGACGTTAAGGAAAGTTGGTATATTGCCAATTAAGCCAAGCTACCCAGAACTAGAACAACTTATAAACAGTTCAATAGGTATTTAATAAAATATACAATAATTTAAAAATTAAATAAATTCACAGTTTGTTTCGTTTTCTCTTTGACAGGTAGTCCAGATGACTGCAAAAGAAGTATCTACGCCTTGGTTACCGATAACTGCAGTTGGCCGGAAATTGAATACCATTGGGGCATAACACATCAACTTAGGAGAACACTTATTGACTCAGGTGCTACGATAGACGAAATATTCACAAAATGGCCGCAATATCAGAAACCGTTAGGTTTTAAATTGGTAAGTTATTGTTTGGTGGTGAAAAATTGTTATGCATAATATATATTTTTATTTCTCAAGATTGAAATTGATTTTGTAAGACTTTATCCCAACGTGTGCAGCATGAACATCAAGTTTTGGCCATTTTTAGACAGAATCATCCCGATGCTCGAAGAGAAAGTTAATGGAATCACGGACCAGAATTTATTATCAACACTTAAATGCCGCGAAAATTATAATGAAAGTAAGTATAATCGTGACAGATATTATGCATTAGATATAAACATATTATTTCTAATAATAACATAAAAATCCATTTTCTTAATTTTTCTAGATGGTTTGGCAGCTACTGTATTTTATCTTATATACCACATTTTGGGATCAACAAGATGGGAAGTTAACAACCGAAAACAAACGATCGAAAACAATAAAAAAATACCAATGACATTCAGCCCCCTAGGTGTTCAAAAAACTTTCATCCTGGTTGGTGCTACAGACAAAGAAGTAGAGGAACAACTGATGTTTCAGTTGGAGATGCATAATTCCATCCAACCATTGCTTCTTATCACCGGGACTTTGCCAAATCCAACTCAAATTTTTGTGTATTTTGATGGAATTAAATACAAAATGTATTCTGTGCTACGAGGAATCGAAATAATTTTTGCAATCACACGTTTTTTTAATTTGAAATTTCCATTCCAATCCTTAGCCGTTTGGATGTTCATTCAAAAGTATTTTTTAAATATTACAACAAAGTACGATATTCCCAATACTTCTGTCGACCATTTAATTGAAAGGCTTCAAAAATAAGATTTATTTAGTATTTTAAGAATTATATTTTTTTGTTTTGTTTAAATAATTTTTAATAATTTAATTTAAGAGATTTTTTTAATATATTTAATAATAATTTATAATATTAGTGAAAAATAAATATTTATTAACTTTACAAATAAATCAAATTAAAACTAAATTTATAATGATTTAATTCATTTCATAAATTTGATGCTTTCGCTTTGCTTTTATATCTAACGGGTGATTTTTTTGTGGTTAGGATTTTCATGCATTAGTATTTGACAGATCACGCGGGATTTCAGACAAGGTGTCAAAGAGAAAGATGCTCAGTATGCTTTGACATTTCATAACTGAAGCCGAACGATCTGCCACAACGTCGAATTTTCAGTGAATGGGCCCTAGAAAAGTTGGCAGAAAATCCGCTTTTTTATCGACAAATTTTGTTCAGCGATGAGGCTCATTTCTGGTTGAATGGCTACGTAAATAAGCAAAATTGCCGCATTTGGAGCGAAGAGCAACCAGAAGCCGTTCAAGAACTGCCCATGCATCCCGTAAAATGCACTGTTTGGCACTGTGTGGCAATGTGAATGGCGATCGCTATCGTTCGATGCTAACAAACTTTTTGTTGCCAAAAATGGAAGAACTGAACTAAGTTGACATGTGGTTTCAACAAGATGGCGCTACATGCCACACAGCTCGCGTTTCTATGGCCATTTTGAGGGAAAACTTCGGAGAACAATTCATCTCAAGAAATGGCCCGGTAAGTTGGCCACCAAGATCATGCGATTTGACGCCTTTAGACTATTTTTTGTGGGGCTACGTCAAGTCTAAAGTCTACAGAAATAAGCCAGCAACTATTCCAGTTTTGGAAGACAACATTTCCGAAGAAATTCGGGCTATTCCGGCCGAAATGCTCGAAAAAGTTGCCCAAAATTGGACTTTCCGAATGGACCACCTAAGACGCAGCCGCGGTCAACATTTAAATGAAATTATCTTCAAAAAGTAAATGTCATGGACCAATCTAACGTTTCAAATAAAGAACCGATGAGATTTTGCAAATTTTATGCGTTTTTTTTTAAAAAAAAGTTCTCAAGCTCTTAAAAAATCACCCGTTATATGTAGGTAAGTGGTTCGTTACGAATTTTGTTTCACTCTTTGGTCAAAAATTAATTGGTGATTCTGTAATTGATAAGCTTTTTGTCGGTTTAACAGCTGATGTTTTACAACTTCCGATTTGTGGTAGATGAGGATTTGATTCAAAATTTGTAAATGATTTTAAATGGATCAAAAGTGAAAATTTTCCATCCCGAAAAAATGTAAATGTTGAATAAAAAGTAGCATCATCCTACCTGTTTGAGTACACAAATCCTAGGCCAACCCATCTATCATGCCAGTACTTTAGGCTGACATGGATTTATATCCAATGTTCAGATGGTTCTATATAGACCGGACCTATAACCGTACGTCTTCGATTTGGCTAGGTAATGGCGTAAAACAGGATTTAAATAAGCTAACCGGGGAAGAGTTGAGAGAGCCTTGAATTTCAAAACAGATTCCAAAGATAAAGACAGACAGACTTTTTGATATTCCAGTTTCATAGTAAGCGTATTAATTATAGTTTGAAAGTAATTTTATTTTATATAAAATATAAGCGTCTAGCTATGTGCAGTTTGAAAAGCTAAAGCTATAAAAATATTCTTAGATCAAAAAAGTTGTTTGTCTTATCGAACAAAAAAATCAATCGTCTTCTGTCAATCAAACATTCAATGATCAATGCTGAAACAAATACAATCAGCACCAACTATACAAAAATAAAAACAAAATTAACTTAATCTTATACCTTTTGTTTAATTATTTCTTAAGTTAGGAACACATATGTGTGCCTATTTTGAAAATGAGTTTTCTCAGTGTAGACTTAATTATTTCGAAATCAGTGATTGACTGAGATGAAAGGCGGCTAAAGCAATCGTATATAAACGTAATCCGAAATATTGAACAGGTTGGTGTTGTGGTAAAGGAAGTAAGTTTACTGGTGGGTAGGTTCAATTTTATCTCAATGGACTGACATCTTCCGAAGCAACGGATTAATCACCATAACCAAATCTCAAACTCAAGCTGTTCAACGTTTATCTTCCCGGACTCTTAGACAGTGAAACGTCGGTTGGTGTTTTGAGTAAGGGATGTAAGAAGTTATTGTCTAAGGCTAAGTGTCAATACTTTAAAAGCTCCTCAAGTATCAAAACTGCTGATTTTTTTTTTTTTTTTTTTTTTTTTTAATTATTTATTTATTACAACTGATTTACAAATCATCTAGTAATTTATCTTGCATTATTATTTTAATTCACGATTGAAGCGTTATAGCCCTTAGGCTAGTACCTTTTACATAATTTTATTATATTTTTTTTTTTAGCCGATCCAGGTTGGATCTAGTAGATCAAGTGGTTTCTTCCTTCGCAGCCTTCTTACTGGATTTGTGTCATTCAACATTCGGTGAATTTCAGCATTTTTATGTTGACTAATCCGTTGCATGTGTTGTCTTGCGTATTTATTTATTTCTACGCTAACGAAATCCATCTTCAAATCTCTATGGATGTTGTCATTTCTCACGTACCACGGTGCATTTACTATTCCACGTAGGACTTTGCTTTGGAATGACTGGATGATATTGACGTTTGTTTGCTTTGTACAGCCCCAGAGCTGAATACCGTAAGTCCATACAGGCTTAAGAATTTGCCGGTACAGTAGCAATTTATTATGTAAAGTAAGCTCAGAACTTCTGCCTAAGAGCCAATTCATCTTTCTGTATCTAATGTTTAATTCTTCTTTTTTCTTTTTCACATGCTCTTTCCATTTTAGTTTCGCGTCAAGAGTCATGCCTAAGTATTTTGCTGTGTTTGCATATGGAATTGGCTGGGAGTTTAGTTCTACTGGTATACAATCAACCTTTTTATTGGTGAAATTTACATGAACAGATTTTGCTTCATTCAGTTTTATTCGCCACCTTTTCGTCCAATTGTTAACCATATTAGTCGCTCTTTGCAATTTGCTTGTGGATTCTTCTATGTTATCAGCAACTGCTAATATGGCTGTGTCATCTGCAAACGTTGCTATAGTTGTCTCTTCTATCGTTGGTAGATCAGAGGTATATAGTACATATAAAGTTGGTCCCAGAACACTACCTTGTGGTACTCCTGCTGATATTTTCTTCATTTCCGAGTATTCACCATCTAGTTTAACACGAAAGTGCCGGTTAGCTATGTAAGATTTAAGTATTTCATAGAATTGCTTTGGTAAATCTCGTTTTAATTTGTATTCCAAGCCTTTATGCCAAACTTTATCGAAAGCTTGTGCTACATCCAAAAAAATACTAGAACAAACTTTCTTTTTTTCAAGTACATCTTCAATTATGTTTGTAATCCGATGCACTTGCTCGATTGTTGAATGATTTTCTCTAAAGCCAAATTGATGAGGTGGAATAAGATTTCTTTCTGCAATTATTGGTTTGAGTCGCTTAAGCAGTAATTTCTCGAATATTTTTGAAATTATTGGAAGTAAGGAAATCGGTCTATACGAATTTTTGTCATTTAACGGTTTGTTTGGTTTGGGAATCATGATGACTTCAGCGACTTTCCATTGATTTGGAACGTGTTTAAGTCTGAATACTGCATTAATTATTTGGAGTAGCTTTCGTATTCCTTTTTCAGGTAGGGCTTTTATTATTTGTCCTGTAATTAAGTCATATCCTGGAGATTTCTTTCCATTTAGGTTAGTTTTGATTTCATCTTTTAATTCTTGCACTGTGACAGCAGCTATATTATAGTTGTCCACTTTATGTACTGGTGGTATGTTTTCACCTACTGTTTGTCTAGGTAGAGCCTGGAACGTGTTTTCAAGATGAGTTGCAAATAATGTTACTTTCTGCTTTGCGCTTATAGCCCAAGTTCCATCATCGTTTCTAACTGGAGGCATCTGAAGTTTAGGTCGTTTTAACATTTCTGTTGCTTTCCAAAGAGAATACTCGGTATCTTTTTCCCCAGACAGGCTACTTAGGTATTTATTAATGGATTCATTTTTGATTTCTTTGATTAGCAGCTTTAGTTTGTTGGACAAAAAGTTTAGAGTAGTTTTATATTCAGGCGCTCGATTCCTTTGCCAAGCTTTTCTTGCTTTTCGTTTTGCTGCTACCAATTCCCTAACTTCCAAGGGATAAATAACATTCTTGCGTGTGTTTGTTGTATTTGATGGTGTACTACTCCACGCCGCTTGTTGTATGACGCTGTTAAATTGTTCTAGTTCTTCTTCTAGCTGTATCGGATTTGTAATTGGCCCTTGGAGATTAATATTATCCTCAATAAGTTTCTGAAATTTTCCCCAGCAGGTTTTGTTGTTTGTTAGCCATGGTGGACTTGTTTTCTTAACAATCGTTGCACTGATCGTCATAATAACAGGTGTGTGATCTGACATAATCCCGTCGCTGCTTTCTAGGTATATGTAATTATCGTCTATACCTTTGGTGACAAAGAAGTCTATAAGATCGGGTAATTTGTTTCTATCCGTAGGCCAATATGTTGGTTGATTTCCGGAGTGAAAATCGCAGCTGCATTGTTGTCCTGCTGCAAGCAACTCTCTTCCTTTTTTAGAGGTTACTCTTGATCCCCAGAATGTGTTCTTTGCGTTAAAATCACCTCCTATTATGAAACAAGATCCAAGTGTTTTAAATAATGTGCAATAGTCTTCCTTTAGTAGATTAAATCTTGGAGGGCTATAAATTGACGATACGCTATATTCTTTGTTGTTATTTATATATACTTTTATTGTGACTACTTGCATAAATTCTTCTTCAATTTTAAGATCTATATAATGTTTGATGTTTTCTTTAATTACTACTGACGATCCTCCTCTTGCTCTTCCTGCTGGATGAATGGCATGGTAACAACTGTATCCATATAATTTGACATATGAAGTTGTAGTAAATTGGGTTTCAGATATTAGGCATATATCTATTTTCTCGGAATTTAGAAAAATTTCTAGTTCTGGAAGATGTTGCATTAGCCCGTTTGCATTCCATATAACTATTCTTAATGTTTTATTTATTGCTGTTTGAGACATTTTAATAGAGAATGGATGCCATTTCGTTTAGAGAGGTTTGCTTGTCTAGCCTATTACTTAGGGCTTCAAGACATTTCTCTTGTTTAGCTAGTCTAATGTTAAGTGCTTCTATGCTTATTAGTATCTTTTGAAGCACGGTTGTATCCTCAGTGCTCCTTGAAATAATAGATTTCGGCATTACCACTTGCGAGTAAAGTTTCCGCTCTCCCGTTTCATTTGGTTCCGCTTTGGTGAAAGGTTGATTAGTTTTCTCCGGTATTACTGAATTTTGCTTTCGTGATTTATCCCTTAATCTTTGTAGCTCCTTAGCTATTTCACATCCCCTATAATTTGCCGGATGTGGCTGTAAGCAATTAATACATTTTGCAGGAACATCTTTACCAACCGGGCATACCTGAGCATGATGTTTACCAGCACACCTAAAACTGCTGATGGTACGGAAAATAAAATAATAGGATATATAGACTATCCAGTAACTAACAATGACCAAACTCACTCAATAAGATTTTATTTAGCCTCTGCTTTAGAAGGAGAACTATATATAGGAATTAATTTTTGGACTTCATTTGGTCTATTACCCTCTACTATTTCGCAATTAAATATAAATATAATATAACCAGCTTGATACCGATTAAAACAATTAAAAGATATTAAATCCTTATTTCCATCATTCAACAAACAAGGACTAGTCCGTACTTCAACAATCACTCTTACGATTGACGTTGGAGATAGCGCACCGATCAAACAGCGTCACTTCTCGGTGTCACCTATACAAGAACTTATGACGAATAAGATCGAATGTTTAGTTTGGGGGTTATTGAGGAAAGCCAGTGTTCCTGAAGCTCGCCCATAGTGTTAGTACGAAAACCCAACAAGGTGAAACTATGCTTGGATTCAAGAAAATTGAACGCAATAACCAAAAAAGATGCGTACCCATTCCCACTTATTGATGGTTTAATTGGTCGGTTTGTAAGGCCTCCATGGTTTTTCATTGGCAGCGAATACATTGAATTATGTGGGTGAATGCGGTTTATCGAAAATTACCTTAATCGAGATTAATCGATAATCGGTAATAACCAATAAGAGTTTAGCACGTCAGTATTGTACGAAATTGAAAGAAATTTTGTGGTGGTATTGGATGGTATAAAAACAGAAATGAGGTTGGATATGGGACAGTCGATGGTCAGTCGGTAAAAAAATAAAAAGTAGGACAGTCTTGAATAGAAAGTTTTAAAAGTAAAAAGTATAGCGAATGATTGTGTGTGTGATAAAAAGTAGATGTGATTTCTGAACGTTAACAATTAAAATAAAAAAACCCGAAATAATGTAAAATTGATAAGTGAAACAAAAACTATGGGTGATCGTGATATGTAAAGATTATAGTTTATAATCTTATTTTTGTGTCGAAACGAAAGTTTATAGTTCAAATCCGTTTCTCAAAATGAAAAAAAAAACGAAATGCAAATATAAATATGTACTCTTATAATTTCATATGTATAATTAATTCATAATGTAATTATTATATAATGTATTAAGTTTTAAAATCTATCTAAAAACTTATGTGATACGAAGTTAAATGAAAAATTAATTAAAATTAAATAAAAATCAGAAAAACTCTACAATTAAAAAAAATTATTAATGTATATATACTATAAGTAAAAGACAATATATATAAAACTAAAACGAAATAATATATCCTATGCTAAACTAACCTATAAAAATAATTTTGATTTAATAAAAAAAAAAAAAAACTAAAAGTTTACGAATAAATAAAAATTAAAACTAGAAAAATAAAATGAATAAAAATCAAATACGTATGTTGGTCAGCACGAGCGATTATACCAAAGAAGACAGCTGGATCTATGCCACCATCATCAACATCATCGTCTTAGATTATGCGCATGTATTGTATGTATTAAATTAGGTATTTATTTATAATTTATTTAATTAAAAAAAAAAAAAAAATTTTATGTACAATTTATTTTTTTTACAATTTACATATACTATTTACAAGTATTTATTTATAAACTATTATATATATAAATTTCCTTTATTTATTTTTTATTCTGAATTTATTGTAATAAAAATGTTATAAGATATTATTGTTATTGTAAATATTTGCATTTTGGTTGAATAATTTAAAATGTCGTGATTCGGGAAAAACTTTTATGGGAGCTGAGGCGATGTAAGTATTTCGGTGGTGAGATGAATTGATTGCAAATGAAACAAACTTTTTTTTGTCCATACGGTCAGTTACAGATCATTCAGAAACTTTCACTTTAAGACCCACCCCAAGGCTGAGCAGCTGGTGAAAGCGACCGTTTCACAGAAAGTAACTGAGTGATAAATTCTGTTAACAACAGGTAACCTAATGGAGGCCTGTTCGTTACAGGTTGAGTCAAACCAATTATATTTCGAGCATAGACCTCAAGGATGCCTTCTGGCAAATTCCGTTGGAGGAGGGTTCCAGGGACAAAACGACATTCGCAGTTCCGGGCAGGCCATTATACCAGTTTTGCGTAGTGCCGTTTGGACTGTGCAACTCTCCCCAAACAATGTCGAAACTTATGGACAAAGTGATTCCTTATTCGTATCATGATAGGATATTCGTCTATTTTGACGATCTCTTGATCATATCAGCCACCTTAGAAGAGCATTTTAAAATGCTCCGACTGATTGCTCCGTGGTTAAAGGATGCCAATCTTACGATTAACGTAAATAAAAGCAAATTTGTTATGAAACAATTTAAATATCTGGGTTTCGTAGTTGGGGAAGGAGGACTTAAGACAGACCCTGAAAAAGTGCGCGCTATACAAGATTATCCATCTCCTAAACTGATAAAACAAACTAGAAGATTCTTGGGAATGGCCGGCTGGTATCAAAGATTTATACCAAATTATGCAAATATCACTACTCCACTTACTGATACTTTAAGGAAAAGTTCTAAGTTCTGTTGGACCTTAAAAGCAGAGCAGGCGTTTCAAGTATTAAAGCTTCGATTATCTACTTCCCCAGTGCTGGTGAACCCCGACTATACCAAACCGTTCTACATTCGTTGCGATGCTTGCACTTCAGGAGTCGGAGGTGTACTTTTTCAAAAGCTGGATGATAATGAAGAACGTCCCATTGCATATGTATCACGAAAATTAAATAAATGTCAAAATGCATACAGCGTATCCGAATTAGAATGCTTAGCAGCCATCATAGGTATCAAGAAATTCAGACTTTACATAGAAGGCTTCAAGTTTACTGTGATAACGGATCACGCCAGTCTGAAGTGGCTGATGTCCCAGAAAGACCTTAATGGTAGACTTGCGCGATGAAGCCTTAAACTTCAAATGTTTAACTTTGATATTGTACACGAAAAAGGATCGATGAATATAGTACCGGATGCACTATCGCGAATGCATAGTGATAGTATTCAAGAGCTTAAAGACAGTCCGAAGATTGTTGCGGTTATTCAATTTGATTTAGACGATTTTTTGGATGACGAATATGTAAAACTACGTGCGAAAATATCAAACGATCTCAGTTTATTTCCCATATTTAAAGTACATAATGACCGTGTATTTATAAGAATTAAACCACACAAAGATGTAGCATTGATTTATGTAACTATCTGGAAAATTTGGATTCCTAATACATACGATGAGACAAGCTTTAATCACTCAAGAACATTACGTTTCTACTGCAGCTCGTGTTGGGATTGCCAAAGCCCTTGACCTCCTTCGAGGATAGTATTATTGGCCGGGGATGCGCAAGCAGGTTTACGATTATGTTAATAACGGCTCAATATGCAAAACACCCAAACATAGCAATAAAATATGAAAACCAGCTCTAGGTAAAACCAACTTCTCGGAGAGACCCTTCCAGAAACTGTTTGTTGACCTCATGGGTCCGTATCCAAAATCAAGAAACGGAAATATGTATATTCTGATAGTGTTGGATCAACTGACAAAATTTGTTCTACTGAAACCCTCGACGAATAGTACAACTTCAAAAATTACCACATATTTAAAATATGAAGTATTTCTTTTATTTCGAACCCCAGAAACTATACATACGGATAATGGGGTACAATTTACCAGCAAACATTTCAGTGATCTCCTTAACGAGTTTGGGATTAAACATGTTAAAACAGCGGTAATCTATTCACCTCAATCCAATGCGTCAGAAAGAGTGAATAGATCCATACTTGCCGCTATACGTGTGTTCATCAAAGAGGATCATCAAAATTGGGATTGTCAACTAAGTGATATTGGATGTGCATTACGATCTGCTTTACATCAGTCTACTGGGTATCCCCCTTATAATCTCCTTTTTGAATACTATATGGTAACCCATGGCAATCATTATTCATTATTGCGTGAGCTGGATTCGGTGGCAGAACCAGATATAGAACCGTTGGCGTTAAGCGATCGAATGTCAGTGATCCATGCGAAAGTTAATGAAAATTTAAAAAATCATATGAAAAATATGCAGCGTATTATAATCTCCGCACGAGAACAGTTTCTTATAAACCGGGACAGGAAGTTTATGTCAAAATCCATCAACAAAGTAATGCTGGTAAACGTGTTTGTTCAAAATTCTCGCCACTATTTGTGAAAGCTATTGTGCATAGACGAGTAGGCAACGTTAACTATATTTGTAAAGATAGTCAAGATAAAATCATTGGAACTTTCCACAGCAAGGATATCAAATTTTAATTATGTTTATCCTATGTACCAGCCCGGTTGTATGATTGAGAGTATACTAAACCCACAACAATAAAATCCAGTTTCGTTTTTTTTATCATTAATTGTCAGCTATGATGTTCGTGCGTTGCAGCCTTTAAAGGTTAGTGACCTCTTTGGTTTGCTAGTATAATCAAAATAAAGAAATTTTCGAATTTTTGTTTTGCATATGGAAAGCCTATGCATTAGGAAATTTATTCGTTGTGTGTGAGTGAAACAACCGTAGTACCAAGTGGCACGTTGTTTTTTGCAAAAAAAAGATCGTCATTCTGGTTGAAAATTTTGGCACAACGTCAAGCATACCAAATTGAAAGCTCGCAAAATTTTGTTTTGAAGCATAATCAAATTATTTTGTGGTAGGTAAGTTGGAAATGGACTAGGATGGAGCATTAGCGATATAGACAATACATTTTTATTATAAATATAATTTTGCAGACTCCTCCGATAAAGTCACTGCTAAAACTAGGCCGTGTGATCACGGGTGATCATACTGTATCTGTGGATGCACCACCACGTGGACTGCAAATTACTAGTGGATCCATACGAGGTTGACAGACTATCAAGTAAAGCGACAGCCACTAACAAGACCACGCGGTTGGTCAGCGGACTAATAAGTGTGCCAAACGAGTTTAAATTATTTAAACTCCATTGCGAGAGTAAGACAATTTACCAGTGAAGACCAATGAAAAAAAAAATTATTAGTAATTGTAATAATTAAGGTTCAAATAATTAGAATTAGAGTAAAATTGATAGTTAAAAGTAGAGTTAAAATAATAATCAAAATATTATTGAATTAACAAATTGAATGATTGAAGGTGTATAGTGTAAAATCGACGTCGCATAGTGAATTTTTGTTGTAACCATTTTATACAGGTATTTTCATCCACAGTGCACACCCAAGAACACCCGAAAAATATCTAGTGTTAAAATTTATTAATTGAATGATAGTTATTGTTTTCTGAAACTTATTAATTAATTAATTTTTATACATATTATATGACCTTGATCATTTATACGATTGAATGAATTATGTCGGAATTTTTTTTTGAAGAAATAATTCTAAAATGAAAATCTAATTTTTTTATTATTATGATGTGTATGTTGTAAGATGAGCTGTTCGTTCTTCTAAAAATTGTATGAGACATGGTATATGATAGTGGATCTTAAAACGAACCCCCCTTGGCTGTTTGCCAGTCTTGCTGGGTCTATCCACGCTCGTCTTACTCTTTCGCGCTTTGTTTATTTATGTCCTTCAAGCTTTGCATCTATGCATTGCATAGTTCCGTGCCTATAATACTAACATGAATAAGTTGGGTTGGCCCACGAATTTTTCATTCCAAACAAGGGGTCATACATGTGTTCGTTCACACCATCGATCGTACTTAGATGGTGAAAAGTCCCTTTATGCATCCTGCCCCTATCGGAATTCGGACCCGGTACCTCTCGCTCCAATTGCCGCAGTAGTAGATATCGTGTAAAAAATATTTCTGAAAGATGTCGTTAATGCTGCAATTTTTTTCAATTTACGGTATTGCCCTTCGAATCTCGTAATCCATTTGTTATAGGACCGTAAGGTCATGTTGTAAAATCACGTAATGCTTATTGATACCAGCAGGAAGAATGGCTTTTACATGGGTTGGTTTAAATCCAACTATCTGCCTTATAGTTTCGTCCGTAAATCGAAAGGCAACCGAGTTTTGTTGAGCTTGGTAAACTCATTTTTTGAATTGGGTTCATATCTGGGCTATAAGGGGGTCATTTTATTGTGTAGATGGAACTACCAACCAAGTACTTTTTCACCTTTTAAATAGAAATAAAATGTTATGTTTCAGAGTTATTTATTATTTTTTACCAGAAAGTTATACAGAAGTTTTAAATAAAGAAATAAAAGTGCATGGTCATTTGTTTTGATCTGTGGGCTGGCGCGTTGTCTTGTTGAAAGATGAAGCTCTCAGTTTCACTAAATAGCTCCAAAACTGATGCTTTCCAACGCCTTTGCAATGTTTGAATGTTCAGGTACACATTGCCGGTTACCTCTGCTTCGACAAGGGCCATCAGCCAGCATTACTACAACAGCCTCAAACCATTCCACCCTCAGTTTTATAAGGCACTTGTTGAATGCAGATATCGCTGAGGCGTTCACCTGGTTTTCGGTGCACAATTAGCCATCCATCTCCCACATGCAGTTTAAATTTGCTTTCGTCAGAGAACACCTCATTATTCCACAACTCCTTGGTCTATGTAGAGTGCTCTCTTTCCAGCTGAAGCCGACCAATTTTTTAAGATATCTGAAGTAAAGTTTTCTGCCGCGAGTGGCATGTCCTAAAATTTGCGTTCAGTAATCTTCTACGAGCAGTTGAACTGAAAATTTCAATACCTGTTTCTGTAGCAAGATCGTCTTGCACTTTCGGTAAAGTTTTAAATCGGTTCTGCTTGGAACGAAGAACCAGATATTTATCTTGCATTGTTGTGGGTTTTCGCGGTCTGCCAGACTCTTTAGATCGCTCTGTGATCCCCGTAGTCCTAAATTTTTTTATAAGATCGGCAATTGATGATTTCCCACGTCCACTCCTATCACCAATTTCACGCACGGACAGTTCTTCCTTCCATAACGCGATAACAACACTTTTATCTTGGTCGTTTAGTTTATTCATTTTAAGAACTTTATTCGTTTTTTTATTCTAAAATCATTTTCTTCATAAACATAACTTTAACAACTTATATTTACTTTCAGAGTTCGGGTGAGCTACCAAATGCAATCTTAAAATTGGAATCTAAAAAAAAGTAAAAACACTAGGCAATATTTAACGTTTTTAAGGGAATTCGAACTGTCCGGATGTTTTTGCACAGTACGGTTTTATTTGATCTTCAACTTTTAGATCTTCGTATACGTTTTTCAATATTAACGTGTGACGATGATCGTCGTCGTTTGCGGGCACGAGCTTCCACAATATATGACCAATTTTCTTGATTGGCCATCGCATTCCAACAATTGGATTTTTGTGCTATTGACGTAAATAATTTAAAAATGGATTTCGTGTCATAACACCAGGGCGAGCACACTTTTTTGATGAAGATGCACCTGTGACAATTGCCTACCATTCCGATTAGTTTTTGATCATTAATATCTAGATCCCGTCTGTTACTATACCTATCTCTTGTTTTATTTTGACTATTTATAACTTAACTATTCATTTCTTCTTTAATTTTTAATTTTCTTCCTTCATTCTCATTAAATTGTAATACAAAATTACCTGATGATTTAACACTTTCTTTAAAAATTTTATTGCACTCTTTGAACCAACATTAATTAGTGATTCTGTTAATAGTTAGTTTTTTTCGGTTCAAGATTTTGTACAACTTCTGATTTGTGATAGATGTGGTTTCGATACATTATTTGAAAAATGTTTTGTTCAATGATTTTTATATGAAGCACAATTCCAAAACACTTCACTACTAGGAAAAATGTTTATGTGTTGAATATAAAATTGAAAATCAAAAGAAAAGTTTTCCATAAAACAAAACATAGTGGTGTTGAAATAAAAGGAACATAATATCGTCAATATGAGTTTAATGAAACTCTCTAATAAAATTATTTATCGAGATGCATCATTTATTGTTGTTTGTATCAATTAAAGTCTTGGTTCAAGTTGGATATAATTGTTTCAAATACAAATAAGACGTCTCTTTTACAAGTTCAAATGTTCATTCAACGTAATCGAGATGTAAACGAAAACGTTTTGGTAAATATAGATTTTCCCGGAAAACTTGTGATTACCTCACAAAAGAATATATTGTATTCCAATCATAGGCGAAACGATTATAGTATCGATCATGTTGTAAATCTTATTGAGTGTAAGAGAGTGTACAAATGTTGACTGGCTTTTATTGAGTTACAATTTTACATTTTTTCTCACCCCAACAGGGTGGACGGCGAAGACGTTTAGTCCTCTAATTTGAAATTATCCGGTTGCGACCAGCGCAGTAACTAGAAAACTGGACAACGATAAGTTCAACCCATAGTGATGTGATAAAGGTTTATCATAACTAAGCCCACATCGTTAATATCTATTTTTTATACATAAGTAATTTATAAAATCAACACAAACCGCTAAAAATGATTCATCTCGGTAAATAACTTAATAAGAGAGATAAAATTAACTCAAATTGAAAATTTTATGTTTTTCTTATTTCAATACGAATTTAATAGTTTATCGAATGAATTGTTGTTTTTGTACTCAATTTTCTTCGCACTTTAAATTTTATATTCAACACAAAAAAATTTTTCATCGTAACGAAGTATTTTCAGATTGTGCTACATGCATGTATGATCGAAAATTTTCACGGTTTTCTTCTTTTTGCAGAACATTTTACAAATTATGTACGAAAAGTACTGTTGAACCGACAAAAAACTTACCATTAACAGAATCACAAATTAGTTTTGGTTCGTAGAATGCAATAAAATTAATAATGAAACAGCTAAATCATCTTATTATGAATTTCATGTGATTGATGACATGATGAAAGAAAATTAAGATAAAGTAACATCTTTTTATAATTTATAACTTAATGGAACACAGATACAAAATATCTTATTATTGTTTCAAAATCTAACAACTAAGTAAACACAAAGAACAGATAGTGTTAAAAATCTTGGGCGAAACGGAATATAATTTAAAAAAATTAGGAAAGATTTTTTGTTGATTTAAAGATCCTATATTTAGTCTAAATTCTAGATATTAAAGATTCAAACTCTTTAATGAGCCAAAATTATCATCTAAAGCTATGAAAATTGTCATAGGAAGTCGCGTGGATCCACAACACATAAATAACGAAGTTGTGATTGAAAACAGTCACGTTACAAACGTCATATTCCGTTCATAGATACACTTTCCAACAGTCGATACTTAAACAGATTTGTTCAAAGAAAAAGAAAAGATTTGGTCGAGACGATCATGTTTTACGATTTACAATTTACTTTGATGATTTCGAGACAAATAATTCTCTAGGAAGTCGTTCCGGGTTACAATAAGAAGGAGCAGTTCTGTAACAGCTCCAAATTGATCCATTATTTATTCGTGTTCAGCGATGAAGCTTAGTTTTGGCTGAGTGGATAAGTCAACAAACAAAATTTAACAGAAAAGATTCAAGAGCTTTCAATGCATCCTGAAAAATTCACTATTTGCTGCGGTTTATAGTTAGGTGGCATCATGACGTTAGATCGTATTACTTTAAAAATGGGGAAGGACAGCATGTTAATGTCAATGGCGCATATATGTTACACATACTGCTAAGTGTAATTTTTAAATTATGTTTTAAGTATGTATAACAGAACAATATTTCATCCTACAGTGTACTTAGTCTTGCAGCAACGCACAACTACTTTAGTCGGTAATAAAATTGTTATACATAATATTTGTATCAGATAGAATTAGTATTGGAGGTAAAGGTAGCCAAGATTAGGTTTCCTAATTGATGAATGAAACCTAACGATCACGTTTATCCCAAGTTGTCATTGAAAAATGCTTGTAGATCTCAGTAAGAAAGTGTTTTATCAAAATGATATTAATTAGTTATAAGTGAGCTCTACTAAGGTTCAAAAATCAATGACAAAGCTTATTTTACAAATTAAAAATCCATTATAAGAATATTATAGTACCATAATATATTAGTACTGTAATCTATAATATTCAATTGCGACATCTAAATTGTAACATTATTTGTACTTAAATTTGGCATGTAATCATAATTTGCTGTAAGTAAAAAAATTCGGGAGTGTTAAGAAAAATTTTAATTTTTATAAAATAATGGTTAAATCGCCAATTTGTTCTTCTTAACGCTTATTTTACAGAAAATGTTCAAATTCGTTGTTAATTTTTTTGAAACAACTAGTCATTGGCAAATTTCCTTATGAAGAATTGTCTTTATCGGCAAAAGGCGATCGTTTTTAATATATTAACATATTTGTTTATTTTAGATATTAGTTTATGTTTAATTTAGCACTAGTTCATAAACAAAACCAATATTTTGTCAAATTCGAAAAAATGTTGTTCATTTTTATTTTGAATTTTATTAAATGCTGAATTAAGGTCCTAAAAATGGTTAAATATATTTATATACTAGCCTCTCTGAAATAAATAAATTTTACTGTTTGCAAGTCTATTACTCAGCACTGACGAAAATATTTTGAATAAATTTTCGATGAAGGTTTCATCGTAACACGTGTAACGAATTGTAACACACCAAAAGTATATCTTGAAAAATGAAATCGCCTAAATGACTGATAATTAGTCGTTTGAGACCATTATCGAGTATACAAATAATTTCCCACCCACAATTTCTTTGCGAATATGGTTATTATACCATAAAGTAGTCACTGCACTTTAAAACTCAGAAAAAAGCATAAAACAATAAAATTCTAGTACAACAATAAACCATGATTAAATATCGGGAATTATAATCTTTCATTCCGAGCAGAACGAGACTAAGGTGAACAACCAAAGCGCATGATTTCAACTGATACGACGCTTAAGTAGTCGCTGGATTCTTAGATAAACGATACATAATCGGAATTCCATGTTATTGGATTATCAACCGAATCAAATTTGTGGATGTAACTTTATTCATTACACTTTTGGGGTAGTTATGGATTACTGGCACGGATCCATATACGACATGATCTGGAAACACGGGGTGATATTCCACTAAACTGATAGTGAATCGCCACCAATAAGGTGTGGATGAATAGTTACAGTGAATTCAAAAAGAAATAATATATATATATATATATATATATATATATATATATATATATATATATATATATATATATATATATACATATATAGTCTGAAAGTTGTATTGTTCTAAGCAAAAGCTCTAAGTTAAGAATTCTCGTGTGCTCGTGGAATAAAATAATAATAATAATAATTCAAATCTTAATTTTTCCAAATTTTGTTTTTTCTTATTTGTTAATTTATATTTAATTTTCTTTATTAATATTATTTATTTGTATAATTTTTTTATATGTATATGTAAACAAGTGAAAACGTGGCGGTAATTATGTGCATTAGAAAAATATATGTAATATAAGATTAGTGATCACTGATCAAAATGGTACTCGGGTGAAACGTAATCTGGTGCGGTTACCTAGAGACGGTATCCGACCGATTGTTAATAATTTTTTTTTTCAGTTAACTCCTTCGTCACAGAGCTCTGGACATCGGGTGAGTTAATTTATTTTTGGTAAAATTTTCACGTTTCTAAATTCCTTATATTATATTTTTCTTTGAATGTACATTATATTTTACAAATTTATTTTGATATTACGATATATGGTTTACTATACCTTATATAGTATACATTTATACATATTTAAAATATATAAAATTTTTTCTTATCTTATTAATGTAAGAATTGTAATTTACACTTTTAAGTAATTTAATAATTATGCTACAATCAATTATTAACGTTTATATTGTCTTTAATTGTGTTCGAATGGGATATTAAATTGTGTCGATAATGGGGGAAGGAAATTTGCGGGTTGCTAAGGTAGTGGCTGCGACGATGGTTTTCCATGATGGTTTCCTTTATTTTTTTTGCAAGCACATGATACAGTTTATCTGTAATGGCGATAACGATTGTTCCGATATACCCTCCCCGCCCTGATAACTCGGAAAGCAGAAAAGAAAAGCAAGCATGTGCGAACAAGGACAATCGTGTCGTTACACTGTGTTATACCTTCTGTATACAAATGATTTACCAAATATAGCAGAAGCCAGAATAGGGACTTTTGCTGATGACACTGTAATTATGACCACTTATATTAGTATTTTCGAATCAACACAGAAACTATTATACAAAATGCTGTTAATACAGTAAACACTTGAACAAAAACTTGGAGAATAATGCTGAACGAATCAAAATCAACACACATCAACTTCACCAACAAGAAAGTGGAATACATTCCGATTAGACTGAATTTTCAACAAATTCGTTACTCAGACAATGCGAAATACCTTGGCATGACACTAGACACTAAGCTTAGGTGGAAAGCACATATTAAAACGAAAAGACAAGAATTGAATTTTAAATTCAGAAAAATGCAGTGGCTTATTGGAAGAAACTCTGAGCTGACAACGCAAAACAAACTACTATTATATAAACAAATCCTTAAACCTATCTGGACCTACGGCATTCAACTTTGGGGCTGTGCAAAGAAAACTACAGTTAAGATCATACAAACATTTCAAAATAAAGTACTACGTAGCATTGTCAATGCTCCATGGTATATTAGAAATGACAACCTCCATCGTGACCTAAAAATGGAATACGTCAGTGATGAAATAATTAAGTTTGCAAGGAGTCATGTACTGCGACTGCAGCAACATGATAACGAGGAGCTGCGGAACCTACTGGATCACACCAATGGAAAAAAAAATGTTGTTTTCCTTCTACAACAAATTATCATATATAGTAGTAATTTGTGCTTCTACTTTCCACTACACTCAAATTTATGTTGGGTAATTTTATTTTTACTGTTGCGTATAGATTTTACGAATGTAGTAGTGAGAGGTTAATGTGAGACGTTAATGTGAGATGTTGAAATTCGTTGGCTGGTTTTCAGTTTCCGTTGAAGTATAAAATGCACAAGTTTAAGGCAGCTATCAACCTTTACTTGAAGGATCGCGCGTTGGGTGCAGGAGCTCTGACAGTTACAAGGAGCTAGGTCAGTCTAAAAGTCCGCCCTGCACCCAATTAAAACTAAACATAAAAAAAATGTAGGTGTCGCTAGTAAAAAAATGGCATTCGAGAAACACACCATATATGATTTCTCTTAATATTATAGTGCTTTGTGTCCGGACTAGCCATTAAAATTATAAGCCGAGCTGCAAACATAGAAAAATAGCAGTGTACAGCTCACTGGTAATAAACTTAAGACTGCAGATGTAAAAATTATAAAATTGACCCAAGAGCAGGATTTCGGAAAGGAAATTTTCAACATATCTAGAAATATTCTTCCTCTTGGGTTAGTTTTATTGTTGTAATATCTAACATACTCCCATTTTCCACGTTTGAGCTTGATACGATATAAATATTAACGATGATGGATTAGTTCGCCTTTCATTTCATTCAATCACTGAATTCAAAATATGCGATAGAGTCAATTGCCAATCTGGACTAGTAACACCAAGACAAGACGCTCTGTGTGTGCTAGATATTTTTGAGAAAATACAGAGCTTAAGCTGAAAATGAACTTTCATCACCACAGTATGGGTTGAACTTAACATTGATCAGTTCTCTAATTACTGAGGTGGACTCAACCAGATAATTTTCAGTAGAAGACTAGAATCCTTCATCTACCATTCTGTTTGATAAGAGAATGGTGAAAAATTGGAATTCAATAATGCCAATCAAAATCTTTACCCACACATACACACAATTAGATTAACAACATGATCGATACTAATCGTTTCGCCTATAATTAGAATATAATATATCCTATTATGAGGTAAATAAGTTTTCCGGGAAACTCTATATTTACCAAAACGGTTTCGTTTACATCTCGATTATGTTGAATGAACATTTGAACTTGTAAGACGTCTCATTCGTATTTGAAACAATTATAAAAGAAACGAAGTAATGAGTTGTTGTAATTTTTCACAACAATGAAATGAATGAAAATGAATATCACGTGTCTTAAAGATTGGTTTAGTTTCGCTCTACAGAGAAACGAAAATAGGTAGTTATTGTTTTACAACAATAAAAAGTTGTTGCTATTGTTCACACCCTTGAAAGGAATTTTCGTCTATATATAGATGCAGTTACACAATCTTAAATACAGCAAACTAAATTGTGGCCTTGATTATTCAATCGAACTTCAACGTATTGGTCCATAAGGACATGGTGTAGGTTAAATGAACTTCAGTTAGAACCGAAAGTTTTACTATAGCCAAATCGTTAATATTGACCGTATAAATGTACGATTTGGACCTGGCTCTTATACAAGGACCACTAGAACATGGTTTTGGTTATGGATCCGATTTAATATAACGTAAACCAATCGACTTACAGTTTAGATTTTAGTAATTTGAATTAAGTGATTGAATGAGATGAAAGGCGGATAAGGCAATCGTACATAAACTATAGGCCAATATCGTTAACATCAATCGTATTAACATCCAACTTGAAGCAAGACCATAATTGATACAAACAACAATAAATGATGCATCTCGATAAATAATTTTATTAGAGAGTTTCATTAAACTCAAATTGAAGATTTTATGTTCCTTTTATTTCAACACCACTTATTGTTTTATGAAAAACATTTCTTCTGATTTAAAATTTTATATTCAACACATAAATTTTTTTTATTGTAGTGAAGTGTTATGGAATTGTACTTTATGCATGTCGTATCGAAAATGTTCAATGTTTGCTTCATTTAAAAATCATTGTACAAAATATTTTAGAAATTGTGTATCGAATCCACATCTATCACAAATCAGAAGTTGTACAAAACCTTGAACCGAAAAAACACTAACTATTAACAGACTCACTAATTAATGTTGGTTCAAAGAGTGCAATAAAATTTACAATGAAAGTGTTAAATCATCAGGTAATTTTGTATTACAATTTAATGGGAATGTAGGAAGAAAATTACGAATTAAAGAGTAAGTTGTACAAAGTCAAAATAAAACAAGAGATAGGTATAATTACAGATGGGACCAAGATATTAATGATCGAAAAGTGTTGGAATGCGATGGCCGATCAGGAAAATTGGCCATATATTGTAGAAGCGTTTCATGCCCGCAAATGGCGACGGTCATCGTCACACGTTAATGTTGGTAAACATAGACGAAGATCTTAAAGTTTAAGATCAAATAAAAGAGGTAAATCATGCGGTGGTTCATCATATTTTAATAAGTTGTTAAATTAAATCCAACAGATTATTATATTGTTTAAAAACCATTGTAACGATACGACGAATTCTTACCGTCAAAAGAAATTAATTTATTTAAACAGATATGCTGCAAGTCGCTTGTATATCATGCTGTTTGACAAATAGTTACATCGAGTGTTATATCTGTTGTTTGTTTAAATGTTGCAAACAATTGGATGCTGTGTTACATGTACCATTTCTTTATTATTCATTTTCTCTTCCCATTGCATTTGTCTATTTGCACAAAATACCAATGATTTAAAGCTAAGATGTAGATCTTTATTTTTCTGGAATATTCCCGATTTCTTATATGGTAATTTATATACAGATAAATTTGAATTCAGATTTTTTAGGGTTGAACTTTGTCATTCGTTGATCGTAAGACTACCAATCGTGATCAGTAATTTAATTAAATAATTTTCCATATGGTGATTCTCTGTGTGGTGAACGTGTAGCTGAGCAGAAAACATTACCTGATCACAACGAAAAGGTCGTTGTTAAATATCGAAATTACAATTTCGAATCGACTAATAATTGGTGCGTAATTTTCTGTACTATCATAGGGTTGTTAGTTTTCTTAGTGTTGTAGTTTTCTTAGTTTTTAAATTTCTAATACTGTGTTTATAATATCTTTTATTGTCTATACAGAATTGATATTTGGATAGCGCTATTACAGTGCATGTCAATAAAACAAGCGACCTTTTCTTCTTTACTTTGTATTTATAATATTACATAGAACGGATTTCTTATGTTAAACGGTTTATTTTTAAACGGTTTTTACAGGCCATTATTGGCCCGTACCGTGTCAACAATCTGACTTAATCGGTTTCGATCACGAGCAAGCTCTTCATACTGTTGCAAGCAACTAGATGATGCCAGATCGCTCTCTACGCCGTGGAGCCATCGTTGCCGACAGCGACCTCTTCGCCTACCGAAAGACGGTTCTCCCATAAAAGATCACTAAATGATTTGTTTCGGATCCGCACGTAGAACGTGACCGAGCCAGCGTACACGCTGTCCTTTGATTTCATGCACGATATCAGGAATTTGCATTATATTCATGATCTCGTGATTGCATAGAACTCGGTATGTGCCATCAACGTCACGTTTTGGACCATATATCAAACGCATGATTCTTCTATCAAGGTTCAACTCTCACATCGGGTCTGATCAGCACTCTGTACAGTTTCAGCTTATCCGTATTTGCAAGATATTTTGATTTCAGCAGTGGACGTAGAGGATATAAGGCCCGATTGCCAGCGGCAAGCCGAAACTTGATATCCTCTCCCACACTATAATCGTGAGTGATGAGAGATCCAAGATACTGGAATTTCATCACTCCTTCAAACGTGTGGTTTCCACTACTGAAATCACTTGCGTCTTGGTCTCGAAAACCAGAGATCATATATTTTGTTTTGGACTCGTTGATTTCGAGACCAACGGAAGCTGATAACTGTTCTAGTGGATCAAGTATCTCTTTCACTCCGTTGCCATTTAATCCAATCACACAGATATCATCTGCATAAGCAAGAAGTTGATTGGATTGTCGGAATAAGATGTTGTCCTGAGGTGTTTGACTTTTACGAAGGATGTATTCCAACATGAGATTAAAATGTATCGGGGACAGCGCATCTCCTTGTCGAAAACCAGTAGTGATTGCAAAAGTTCTCTATAGGTTGTTCTCAACTTTGACACAGCATTCTGACTGCGTTACTGTCATTTTACAGCGATTTACATATTTTTTAGGTATTCCTAAATATTCAAGTGATACATCGCGAGATGTTTCGTAGTACTTGGAAAAAATCATCCTTAGCGAAAAAACTCGATCAGTGACTGGCCTATTTGGACGGAATCCTCCTTAGTAGTCACCGACAATTTCCTCCGTTCAAGGAGTTATTCTTCCCAAGAGTGTGTAAGACAGTAACCTATATGCTGCGCAAAGGAGAGCTATACCACGATAATTCTCGCATTTCAAGCGTAACCCTTCTTGAAAATTAGGCATAATGCGGTCACTTTCCTTCTTCGGGAAAAACTTCATTTCGCCATACTAATCGAACAACGTCGAAAAGACAGTTCCACAAAGTTAGCCCTCTGAATACCAAGAGCTCTGAATTAATGCAATCAACTCCTGGTGAACGATTTTAGTTTAGACTCTACATGGCCATTGTGAATTCTTCATAGGATGGATCCTCAATGAGCATCTCCGCGGTCTGTATTTGAGAGTATTCAAATAGAGCTTGTGATACCGATAGTGTGCTGGGCAGCATCGACCAGCGACGTTTTCAATATTTCCCGTGCAATCATGAGCGATCGCAAAGTACATCATTCTTTCCCCATTTTCGGTAGCAGTTTCGAGTCGGAAGTACGGACCTATATTGTTACATAAGTCGGTCTGATTTCTGCCAGCTTTAGCATTAAAGTCACCAATCACCAATTTGACATCGTGCTCCGGTAAAGAATCCATCAGATTATCCAGATTATTGTAAAATGAGTCTTTACCCTGGGATTGGCTTATATCAGTGGTCGCATGTATACAGACAATTGACAGGTTAGCTAATCTCATGTGCAAGCGAAGCCGACACATTCGATTATCGACTGCTTGAAAGTCCAAGACAGCCTTTTTTACCCTTAGCCTTTTTTTTTGGCGTGGAGCTATGCAATGCGCAGATGGTTCTACGAAAATCGGACCTATAGCCGTACGTCCTCGATTTGGCCGTTAAGGCGTAAAGAAGGACGTAAATAAGCGAACCGCGAAAGAGCTGGGAGAGCCTTGAGCCCCAAAACAGATAGCTTAGAATAAAATATAAAAAAAAATATTGTACTCAAATCAGTATCGTTTAACTCTGAAGCAGTAGGTTCCACCTCTAATGAAATAGAAGAGTGCAATATTGCAACATTGGCAAGACTGTGGATAGGGTTTACAGTGCTATCCAACAAGTCATTAATGAATAACAAAAACAAAGTTGGTGACAAAACCGATCCTTGAGGGACTTCACCATTTGGGGAGTGTGTCGTTGATGATCTCTCATTTAGCACAGCATTGATCTTTCGGTCTTTGAGAAAGCTTTATATCCACTTGATGGTCATCGTATCTAAGCCGTATGCCACAAGTTTACAAATGAGATTCTCATGCCAAACCTTGTCAAAAGCCTTGGATATATCTAAAGCGATTGCAAACACTTCTCCGCAAATTGAACATTTTCCTGCCAGTCAACATTTTGGTGGCGATGAACATTTATGCCGGAGAACATTTTAATGTAGCTGCACATTTTTATGTAGATGGAGATTTTGGTGCAACTGGGCATTTTCCAGAAACCGAACATCATTTTTGGATCAGCACGCAGAACGTGACCGAGCCAGCGTATTCGCTGTCCTTTGATTTCATGCACGATATCAGGAATTTGTATTAAATTCCTGATCTCGTGATTGAATAGAACTCGGTATGTGCCATCAACGTCGCGTTTTGGGCCATATATCACACGCATGATTCTTCTCTCGAATGTTAGAAGCCATCTTTCGTACTCATCCGTCAAGGTCCAACTCTTACATCCATACATGACAACGGGTCTGATCAACACTCTGTACAGTTTCAGCTTATCCGTATTAGCAAGATAGTTTGATTTCAGCAGTAGACGTAGAGGATACAAAGCCCGATTTTCAGCGGCAAGGCGAACCTTGATATACTCTCCCACATTATTATCGTGAGTAATGAGAGATCCAAGATACTTGAATCAGCTTACTTCTATTTTTTGCTGGTGGTGGCGGCGTACAATATTTACCAGGTTCATTTTGAATTCGTTTTTACATTTTAAATTAAATTATAGAACTTAATAGTTTTGTTAATTTATTGTTTTTAAGATTTTGAAATTTTAAAGTCTCCCGAAATTTATTGTTTTGGCAAATTTTTGTCGTCTAAATTATTTGTGCAATTGACTTTTTTGTTTTGAGGAGCTTTGATTGGGCGTTGATGTGCACGCGATTGATGTGGGGAAATGTTTTTATTGAAAATCAACACACATCAACTTCACCAACAAGAAAGTAGAATACATCCCGATTAAACTTGAAGCGTGTAAAAGCTTGCTGTATATTTGAATGTGTGTTGTACTTCCAAGTTGTTGTGCTTGTTCTTGTAAATCCACTATAGGCCGGTTTCGATCTGATGATGACGTCATTGAATGACTGAGTGATCGAAAAGATCAAATCTATCTCATCAGGTATATGCTACCATACTGTGCGATTCGTATACTTTTGGTCGTGACGCGACAGTACTCGTGAATTACAAGAGCTTAACTCGAAATATCGATTTTATATTAAGTGCGTAATTGCGCTAATTTGTGATTTGTTTGATTTGATCTGGAACGCCACAGACTGAATTCTCAACAAATTCCTTACTCTGACAATGCGAAATTGTCAGACACTAGACACTAGGCATGACAATTGACACTAGGCTTAGATTGAAAGCGCATGTTAAAAAGAAAAGACAAGAATTGAATTTTAAATTCAGAACTACATGTTATATAAACAAATCTTTAAACCTATTTGGACATAAGGCATTCAACTTTGGGGCTGTGCAAAGAAAACTACAGTTTAGATCATACAAACATTTCAAAATAAAGTACTACATAAAATTGTCAATGCTGGAGTCATGCTGTAGTCAAAGAAGTCACGTACTGCGACTGCAGCAACATGACAACGAAGAGCCGCAGAACCTTTTGGAACACACCAATGGACCAAAGCGCCTAATAAGAACAAAGCCTTTAGAAATAGTGGAACAGACTTTTCTCATCCCATAGGATGCTATACTGCTTAAAAATACAAAAACATTTCTAGATAATCACTGAGATTAGTTGTAATACTACACAGAAATACAGATTTCTTAAACAAAAAAAATTATTGAAAGATTATATTGATTGTATAAGACTGAAGGTGATCGAAGAAGGGCGGACTGAAATATTAAATTAACAAAAAATTGCGAATATAAATGTCAAAGTTTCGGGATGAAATCAAGTAGGTACGGTCAGATGCATACTGAACATGTAAAGCTACCAAAGCTGGTACCTGTTAGGATTAGGAAAGTTAGGAGCGTATTAGAGTGGATCTAGCCAAATTTATAAATAATCGGATGGGTAGTACAGCTAAGTTGAACATATGATTCAACCAATGCAATAGGAAAACTATGTTACCTATATTATGCGATATTATTTATTGTCATTATTTATTTAAATTTAACTGACAATTAGAGAATTTGGTGTAATAGAATGTTCGTTAGCTTCATGTTGTTGTTTCGAAAACGCATTATATGATTTGCGTGAACTTCTTCCTAAACTATTCTAAAAAGAGAACAACAAAAACTAGGATTTTCTTAGGAAGAACTTCACAAGTGTGTAGTGTAAAATAAAGTATTTCCTTATTTCATTATTACAAATAAAATTCTATTGATGTGTTTGAATGCATAAGTAAAATTAAGGATAAATGAATAAATGAAATAAAGTATTCTTTCTAAACAAATTGTCATCCAAAAACATTCAATACTAACCTCTTTCTTACCTAGATTTTTCAAAGAACCGATTTGTTTCGTAGAGTTCAGGCCAGACCTGGCTAGAAAATGGCCATTCCAGGTGTGGTAACCTTTTTCTTTTATTCAAAGAAAATTCATGAAAATCTCTGATTTCTAAGTAAATTGTCATCCAAAAACATTCAATACTAACCTTCTTTTTCACCTAAATTTTTCAAAGAACCGGTTTGTTTTGAAAAGTTTAGGCCAGACCTGGTTAGAAAATGGCCAATCCAGGTGTGGTAACCTTTTTCTTTTATTCAAAGAAAATTCATAAAAATCTTTGATTTCTAAGTAAATTGTCACCTAAAAACATTCAATACTAACCTCTTTCTCACCTAGACTTTTCAAAGAACCGGTTTGTTTTGAAAAGTTTAGGCCAGATCTGGTTAGAAAATTGCCAATCCAGGTGTGGTAACCTTTTTCTTTTATTCAAAGAAAATTCATGAAAATCTTTGATTTCTAAGTAAATTGTCATCCAAAAACATTCAATACTAACCTCTTTCTCACCTAGATTTTTCAAAGAACCGGTTTGTTTTGAAAAGTTCAGGCCAGACCTAGTTAGAAAATGGCCATTCCAGGTGTGGTAACTTTTTTCTTTTATTTAAAGAAAATTCATGAAAATCTCTGATTTCTCCAAATTGTCATCCAAAAACATTCAATACTAACCTCTTTCTCACCTAGATTTTTCAAAGAACTGATTTGTTTCGTAGAGTTCAGGCCAGACCTGGTTAGAAAATAGCCAATCCAGGTGTGGTAACCTTTTACTTTTATTCAAAGAAAATTCATAAAAATCTTTAATATCTAAGTAAATTGTCACCCAAAAACATTTAATACTATGTAGTTCCTACTTTTATTTTGTTATCCTACAGGAATACAAAATTTTCATTACACTATCTGTGTTCATATTATTTCCTAGATATATAGTTATTAGTTACATGTTAAATATATATTTTCGATGAAAAATGAACCATAGCGACCTTCTTATAAATATTTATTATGTTCTAACGTTTTATTTTTAAATTCATATTGGTTTAACGAAAGCATAATTGTATTTCGCCTAAATGAAGATTTTTTCACGTTTTGGTTTATCACTACTACATTTTCAATATAAATGTTTTTGTTGTTGGTTTAGGAAAGTTAGGACAAACTTCAAATACGTTAGTAAAGTTAGAATAAAATAGATAGCTTCTCTGTTTCACTGTGGTTTGACGTTAGTGATTTCTATTTTTTACTGTCCATCATCATCATCTTTTATACCAACTTTGTTATTATATTCTTGTTGGAATTTAATTTGTTCCTGTTTTATTTAATTCGTGTCATGTTGGTTCCTTTAGATATTTCTGCTATGTATTGTTGTTTTATGATTTGATATTAGATTTCGTAGAGTGGACACATTCAAAAGGTTTTTCAAACTAAATAAATAATAATGAGCACAGACACAAACACCAATCCAATATGTTTATTCACAATTAAACAATAAACACACGTAATGGAATAAAATTAAATACACTAAATATTAAGAGTACAAATAAAACAACATTAATTCAGCGCTATGTTTACAATCATTTGACATTTCAATAATCACCAATATCTTCAACATGTCTTCAGAAACAAAAATCAATAACCGGCATAAAATTGATCAACTTTAGAAATTGCACGATACAAATTGAAAGTGAAATATATTCAAACGAAGTAGCAGCATTTCAAGACAACATCATAATGCTACAACCATACAACGACATCATTACAGACAAAATTCATGAGCTCATAACATTATCATATCTTAATAATTAAACAATCTCCAACAACAATAAAATTCATATCATCCATTCAGCAACAATTCAACACGAGCAGCAAAGGAACATTTTCGTGGGAATCTGCAGCATAATAATCATATTGGTCGTTGTCTGTTTTTCAGTAAAGAAGTTCTTTATAGCAAGAGAGACCAAACAGGTCAACACACTAGCAACACCAGAGGAGTCAAATATTCCAGCTGTCCAAAACCGAACTTTTTGGATACCACTGAGGGAGGAGGAGTTACGTCATCCAACGACCTCACCTTCACAAACCGCATAATATTCGTAATAAGAATCGCGAACTCCAACAACATGTAATAAGATATATACGCGAACTACAACAACATACAATTCATTTCCCGTCAAGTAATTAGAACCAAAAATATGAAAAAACAAAATCGCATAGAAATGCATAGAAATGCAATTTTTTACATATAAAATAATTTAGTTAAGCAATAAGAAAACAGATTGCAGTTTGATTCGAATAAAGCAACACAAATAAAGTTGAACTGTTATAAAATAAATTTATTATATTTAAATAAAAAAAAGTGAAGTGTTTATTTTCGCAACTGCCGCTTCACCCAAAAAATATAATTCGGGCACGAAACGCTTCCACAATATATGGACATTTTTCTAATCGGCCATCGCATTTCAACACTTGGTAATTTGTTCTATTGACGTTGATTAAGATGCGCCTTTCACAATTGCCTACCATTCCCATTAGTTCTCGATCATTATTATCTAGGTCCCATCTGTAATTATACCTATCTCTTGTTTTATTTTGACTTTGTACAACTAAACTATTCAATTCTTCTTTAATTCTTAATTTTCTTCCTTCATTCTCATTAAACTGTAACACAATATTACCTGATGATTTAACACTTTCGTTGTAACTTTTATTGCACTCTTTGAACCCACATTATTTGGTGATACTATTAATAGTTAGTGTTTTGTCGGAACACGATTTTGTACAACTTCTGATTTGTGATAGATGTGGATTCGATACATAATTTGAAAAATATTTTGTACAATACTTTTTAAATGAAGCAAAATTCCAAAACACTTCACTACTAAGAAAAAATTTTATGTGTTGAATATAAAATGTTAAATCAAAAGAAAAGTTTATAAGCACTTTTCATAAAACAATAGTTCATTTTATAAGCAAATTCGTCAAAGAAATGAAAGTGGTGTTGAAATAAAAGGAACATAAAATCTTCAATTTGAGTTTAATTGAACTCTCTAATGAAATTTTTTATCAAAATGCATCATTTATTGTTGTTTGTATCAATTAAGGTCTTGGTTCAAGTTGGATGTTGATACGATTGATATAAACGATATTGGCCTAGTTTATGTACGATTGCCTTATCTGCCTTTTATTTCATTCAATCACTTGATTGATTGATAGGACTGTATGGCCAAGCACTAGGCAAGATTCCCGGATAACGCCGGGCCTATTCCTACAGCCGTTTACATAAAACGATAGGAAGCATGTGAAGTTATCCCAGTATTTCATCCCAGAAAAAATAAAAAGTTACTTCAGGCAACATTTTTCTATTTCATCCCAGTTCTTTCGCTCTATCTGAAATTCGCGACATAAATAATAATAAAAAGAAACTTAATCATCCCATCCCAGTTCTTTTCAGTTTCATGTATTTTATACTACATATTTTGCACCAATTGATAATAGAACTATAGAAATTTAAGATATTTCGATACTTGGCTCCTGAGAACCTATTGGGTCGGAAATGATTCTTGATGTTTTGAGTTGGTCATGGTATGGACCAATTATAGTGAATATACCAGAACAATCCGGTGGATGGAATTGGCACAATCGAGCTGCGTTCAGATAGTTCCATATAAAATTATATAATTTAAGGCAAACCGTTACCTGGCTCCTGAGAACCTATTAGGCCGGAAATGATTCTTGATGTTTTGAGTTGGTCATGGTATGGACCAACTCTAGTGAATATAACAGAACAATCCGGTTAATGGAATTGGCACAATCGAGCTGCGTTCATAAACTTCCATATAAAATTCTATAATTTAAGACATATCGGTACTTGGCTCTGACAAATCCGGGTACAGTACTCCGACCAATTTCCTGTAGGGGGTAGGTACTGCAAACCCATACAGCAGCTTGATTCGATCTATCTGAAGCCCAACACCGTCTATCAAGGTTCCTATATTGCTCACATTCAATTACAACGTCTGCTTCCATCTCCTGCACGGATTGCCGCAGCACGTCCTGAGCAGCCTCACAGTGGTTAAGATTGACTTGGATGACTTTCATTTCCCACGCTCTGTTTGTTTTGGTAAACTGGACATTAAAGCTACCAGTAACGTGTTTGCTTCAGCCTTTAGCCGTTTCATTTTGGATTTTTTGGCATGTCTTAGCAAAGTGCCCTTCTTCACCACATCTCCTGCAGAGTTTTGATCTATCTGCTCCCTGACTGATGCCCATAACCGAGACATCTAAAGCATCTAATGATGACAGACAGGAAATCCAGCCGATTCGAACTTTACCCTCTTCTAACACTTTCCCAACCATAGTGTTAGAGAGGCTAACAGCCGCTAGGTAAGCCTTTTTAAGTGATTAAACAATACAGGCACCTTTCACACCTTCAAACTGAGCTTCCTGAGCCTCTCTCACCTCTTCAGATGTGGTAACCTCGTCCATATCTTTGATCACCAGTAGCGCCTCCTGGGACAAAGTTCTAACTGACGCATTGCCCCCGATCGCTTTCGCTAATTGTTCTCCAAGCATAACGGTCTTCGACTGGTCTCCTGTAGTTTGTAGCTCCAGCAATAGGTCTCCACCATGAGTTTGACGTATGTTTGATACCCTTTTACCAAGAGTATTTAGCGTCGGGTCCACCTTAAATTTCCGCAGCAGATCGGCAAATGAGATTTCGTCACTCTTCTTTATTAGCAGCGCATCCGGGCGAGTCCGTTTCCTTCGCGGGCGTGTTCGTTTTTTTGTCACTCTTTTCCCCTTTACTTTCTGATATTCTTGTTCTGAAGCAACTGTCCCATCCTCCACTTGATTTGATCTCGTGGTGTTTATTTCTCCATTATGCGACCTAGAGGTCGTAGTATTTTGCTTCTTGTTTCCGTCCTCCTTGTTAATTATGGCCTCTGAAATATGGTTTGAGTTCGTCCATACCATGACCAGCCAAAATTCGCAATCGCCCTTACGTCCTGCCCATCCCTATAATTTATATATCGCCAACCGCTGTTTCTTGACCCACGAGGTAACAAAAAAAAAACATCCAACGCCAAAAAAATCCAGAAATCCGTAGAATCGTGTAATACCACTTAACTATCCATTGAAAATCCGCAATAGAATACTGTATATATATTCGATCCACGAGGTAAAATTATATCCAATACCAAAATCTGGAAATTCGTAGAATCGTCTATTCAAATAATGATCCGTAGAAAATCTGATTCGTCCAGTGCCGCAAAAATTCAAAATGCACCATTTTTCTATTTTATGCTATTTTATAGCTATATACATATATATATATTATATATATATATATATATATATATATATATATATATATATATATATATATATATATATATATATATATATATAAATATATATATATATATATATATATATATATATATATATATATAAATATATATATATATATATATATATATATATATATATATATATATATATATATCTATATATATATATATATGTATATATATATATATATATATATATATATATATATATGTATATATATATATATATATATATATATATATATATATATATATATATATATATATATATATATATATATATATATATATTTATATATATATATATATATATATATATATATATATATATATATATATATATATATATATATATATATATATATATATATATATATATAGATAGATAGATATCTATATATATGTATATATATATATATATATATATATATATATATATATATATACATATATATATATATATATATATATATATATATATATATATATATATATATATATATTTATATATATATATATATATATATATATATATATATATATATATCGTATTCCTAGATGTTTCACAGGCTTTCGATAGAGTGTGGCATGAGGCTCTTATCTACAAGATAAGTAAAATAGTGCCACAAAATTACTGCCAATTGCTCGAGTCGTATCTTTCCAAACGAAAATTTAGAGTATTTCATGAAGAAACGTACTCCAATTTTTACCCAGCCATAGCAGGGGTGCCCCAGGGTAGCGTATTGGGGCCCATCTTATATCTAATTTACACTTCCGATATACCGACAACGGAAAGAACCTTCATTGGAACTTTTGCTGATGATACAGCAGTTTTGGCATCAAGTGAGTCACTGAATCAAGCAGTTGAATACTTACAACAAGCACTCGATAAAATTAGCAAATGGACTAGGGATTGGAAAATAAAACTTAACGAGCTAAAATCAGTACAGGTTACATACACGTTGCGGCCCAAAAATAGCAACCTCCATACATTTGTGAACGGGATACAAATACCCCAAGCTGAATCTGATAAATATCTCGGATTGCATCTTGATTCAAGACTGAACTGGAAATACCACGTTAAACAAAAAGCAGAGCAAATTAAAATAAAACAACGCGATATGTACTGGCTGATAGGAAGACATTCTAAGCTAAGCCTGTACTGTAAACGCCTCATCTACGAATCGATAATTAAACCAATTTGGACGTATGGCATCCAACTCTGGGGATGCACTAAACAATCAAATCGTTTAATTATTCAACGCAGCCAAAACAAATTTCTACGGGCAATAACAAATGCTTACCGCTACGTTATCAACGAGGAATTACACAACGACCTTAATGTTAAATGGATTGATGAAGTGGTCCAGGAATTTACCATCCAACATGAAAGAAGATTACTGCAACATACTAACAGTGAAGCAATACAACTTCTTGACATAACACAAGAACTGAGACGCCTTAAAAGAATTAAACCGCATGAGCTAGTCATCTAATAAACAAAGTTTCATTATTGGGAGCAGAATATTGATTTCTTGTAAACCCACACTCGCTTCACTTATTTGTTTCAAATAAGTGCGTTATGATCATTAGTAATAAATTATGGATATACAGGATTATAAGTTTGCCGAGTGGAGAAGTTTTTGACAAAATATATGGTGCTTAGTGTTGTAAGCACCATCAGCATTTGTTAATCGTCTTCCCACCCTGAGTAAACAAAATCAACAAATGGACTTAATTTTTTCAATTTACTGCCGCTTGACACAGGGCATTTGCTCCTCAACCTCTTCAACTCGTCGGCAAAGTCCCGTTGTCCCATTTTATGCAATGCTGCCTTGAGTAATGTAATTCCACCGATGTTAGTAAGGAGATATGTATTTTTTCGTTTCGCTTCGTTATGTTGTTTATGAATTGTCGTATATATCCTACTACCCTGATTAATTTGGTGTAGCTGGAAAATTTATTTATCAAACTGCAGGTACCTAGCTTGTCACTGTCTACCGAACACTCCGTATTGTAGCTAATTTGATAAAGTTGCTTAGTTTTTCTTCTTACTTTTTCAGTTGTCGTTGTTGAGTTCAGTTGTGCTGGCCAATCTGATTCAGGTAAGTGTAACCATCTTGGTTCATTCCACCACAAGGTTTTGTCTAATAATTTTGACGGTAATATGCCACGGGTTGCCAAATCTGCGGGATTTTCAAATGATGCGACATGGTTCCACCTTTCTCGAGGTACAAGGGATAAAATTTCCGACGTTCTGTTACCAACAAAAGTTTTCCATTTACTTGGGTGGCTGCTTAGCCATGATAAAACTATTGTCGAGTCTGTCCAGGCAAATAAATGGTATGTTGAATAGCCCATGGATGTTGAGACCTTAATTAATAATTTCGCCAGTAGTTGTGCTGCACATAACTCCAATCTCGGTAGCGAGACTTGCTTAATAGGTGCTACCTTGGTCTTGCATGTTAGCAATTTTACTTCACTACGCTCATTGGTGGTTGATTTTAGGTAAACAACTGCAGAGTAAGCTTACTCACTGGCATCCGCAAAGCCATGAAGCTCCAAAACTCCTTCGTAAGGAGCCCATCGTGAAATTTTTAATTTTTCAAATGACGTCAGTTCATTTCTCAAGTTCGTCCATATAGTTGATATATCTGAGGTTATCGGATCGTCCCATGATAGTTTCTGTAGCCATAGTTTTTGTAGCAGAATTTTACTAATAATAATTGAAGGAGCTAACCATCCCAGTGGATCAAATATTCGAGCTATTTCTGATAGCATTATCCGTTTGGTGACTTCTTGAATTGGCTCTCTATGCACCGTAAACCCAAACCTATCAGAAATTGGATTCCATTGTAACCCTAAAATTTTAATTATTTGATCTGATGAACCAATTTTTACCTCTTCAATGTCGCTTGCTAATACACCATTTGATATCCATTTTCTTTTTACAAATCCAGCCGATAACAAGACGGCATCAACACGAGTTTTGATATGTAGCAGTTCTTTAACAGTTTCCGCCTCAGTTAGGAGATCATCCACATAAAAATTGGTTGTAATTATATTTGCAATTGTCGGTTCTTTCTCTCGTATATCATACCCAAGTTGATTTAAACACCTTGTAGCTAAAAATGGTGCAGAAGCAGTGCCATAAGTGACGGTAGCTAATTCATATGGTTGGATAGTTTGAGTTGGATGATCCCGCCAAACAATACGTTGATACCTTCTATATTCCTGGTCCACTAGAATCTGGCGATACATCTTCTCGATGTCAGCGGTGATTGCATACTTATGTGACCGAAAGCGGAGCAGTATCTCCCACAGTGTTGGTTGAATGGTAGGCTCCTATCATCAATATGTTGTTTAATGAAATTCCGCTCGAGTTAGTACATGATCCATCGAAGACAACACGAACCTTCGTAGTGGTGCTGCTTTTCATTACCACAGCGTGATGAGGCAAATAAAAACCATGCGAATTCTCCAAACTAGGCTCAACTTTGTGCTTGTGCCCTAGTTGCTCATACTCCTGAAGAAATTTGGTATATTCATCTTTTAGGTACTTGTTGGATACAAATCTTCTTTCAATAGAATTAAGCCGCTTAATAGCACAATTTAAAGAATCCATCATCATTACTGCGCGTGTCTTCATTGGTAATTTGATGATGAATCGCCCATCATCGTTTCTTTTGGCGTTCAATTTGCGTTTTTTCATCCGAATATATGCTATCTCCCTTAATTTCCTCGAGTTCCCAAAATTTCTTAAGCTGTGAATCTACATTTTCAGCAAGAGTTACATTCAAATTTCGAAGCTCACATTTTCGGTTACCGCTGCCAGCTAGAATGTCTCCAAATAATGTATTTTGAGCTACAAAGTAAGGAAATTGTGTTCGACCATCTTGCAAAATCTTGAAAAATGTATCTGCTCCAAGCAAAATTTCAATATTCCCACCTTCACTGAACGTTGGATCGGCTAAATCTAATTTCTTTATTGCTTTGAGCTCATCAGGAGTAGACTCTATTGATTGCAGTTGAACTGGCAGTTTTGATAAAATAAATGCGTTTGTCGATATAACCTTGTCTCCGTTTCTAGAGAACAATGTAAGAGTAGTAATGCCCTTTGTCACTATGTTGGCAGTTGCAAGTCCACTCACTACCACTCGAGCAGCTGTCCTACGTAGATTCAGTTTTCTCACCGCCATTTCATCAATAAATGAAGCTTCTGACCCGGAATCCAACAATGCCTTGCATTTATAAAATATCCCAAAACTATCTCTTATATATACTAATGTTGTAGGTAGCATAACGCGCACACTCGCTGTCTCTTTAGAAAGATCATGCGGATCTCCATCAAATTTCGTATTATAAATTTTCACTTAGGTATTTTTATTGGCTCCCTCTGAGCTGCTGCTTTCTTCTTTATTGTTTGTTGTACCCTCAATTAAATGTAGTAACGTGTTGTGTTTCTTTTTGCAATGACCACATCGGTGTCTTGAACGACATTGATATGCACTATGACATGACTTCATACAAACGAAACATAACTTTTTCTCAGCTACAAGTGCCCGACGATCTATTGGACTCATATTTATAAATTTGCTGCGGTTGAATAAATAATGGTCAGACAAACAATAGGGACAACTGATACTATTGTTCAACTCTTCTCTACTGATTTGCAAACTCAGTGGTTTTCCTTTACTACCAGTAGATCCGGCATCACTGCGAGTGGGCCTTCAACCGTTCCAATGCGAAACTTCGGTTGGTTAAATAATGCAAGAATCGTTCAATTGTTGGGAAGGACTCATCAGCTGTTTCCAGTGCCCAAGTCTGTCTAGTTTTATCATCACATCGATCTAATAGCATATAGGTAAGCCAAACTTCCTTTCTAGCTGCCTCTATTCCTAATGCCTTTAAAGCCCGTAAAATTTCATCAGTAACATCCGCTAGCATACGCAGCCTTTAAGGATCGCC
The DNA here is from genome assembly GCA_963932295.1 of Tipula lateralis. Lineage (NCBI taxonomy): Eukaryota > Metazoa > Arthropoda > Insecta > Diptera > Tipulidae > Tipula > Tipula lateralis. The sequence goes on from OZ010739.1 coordinate 28,241,364, forward strand.
CTTCGAATTAGGTTGTGCAAAAAATTTGTTCAATAACGTGTTTGAAATATGAGCCACATCGTCGTATCTTTTGCATATTTTCTCCCAAGCATCCTTGTAGTTAGCACTGGTTATTGGAATATTGGTTATTCGAGATGCAGCTTCTCCAGTCAGCAAATCTCATAAATATTTAAACTTATGAACATCTGAAAGTCCAGTCTTGTGTATCGATACTCCGTAAAGATCTTTAAATGTAGGAAATTGTGAGAAGTCGCCCGAAAATGGTTGAATGTTAACCTTGGGTAGTTTTACATCATCTTTCAACTTTTGATGCACACTGGTATTATGTAACTCATCTATTAATTCCCTTTGATGCTCCGTCAATTTACCGATTGAAAAATTTAGCTGTTCTTGAGTTTTTCTTTCTGTGATTTGCGTTACCGCTTGACGGAGTTTACCTTTAGCATTAAAGTAACGTTGCTCAAATTCCTTCAATTCAGATGCTGTACCATGTGCCCGAATGTCATCGTCAAGGTCAGAAAAGTTGCTAAATATCTTTTCTAAATGTTCTAGACGGATATTTAAATGCACAACCGTAACTGACTCGTCGATCATTAAAGCTCCTAGCGAGCCCTCCAATCGTGTTAAGGCAGCCTTTGCTGATCCCCGCCGGCGCACCAAATCTGCAACCTCTTCAGCCATTATGTAACTCGTAAAACCTCAGTGAATTCCTTATATTACACAATATACTTTATACTTTACTATATGTCATCTTTTTCTGTTTTAGTACAATGTCCAGATTAATGAAAAATTCGATAGTTAATTCACAATATTTAATTATTCACTTAATTTTTATAATTTATCACGAAATTAGTAAACGCCAAAATTCAAAATGGATGTAGCATCCGGCTCGAAGGACCATGAAAAGAAATGATACGTGTAAATCAGTTTAGCGGATATGCGTATCACTTGATTATTAACGAAATAATTAACAATTTATATTATTCACAAAGTTCTTTAATTTCACCAAATTTAATATACAATTTTATTTTACTGTCGCAAAGTTTAATTGTTAACTCACAAAGTTATTTTTCATAAAGTTTATTTATTTTCAACTTATTTTATTACCATTTTATTGTTGTGTCCAGCTGACTCGCGAAAATCGAATGAACGAGCAAGTAGTGGTTTTCTATGACATTCTATATAACGTGATTTTGTTTTGTTGGAGTAGCGGATACCGATCGATAAGAGTACCAAATAAATGGGTAATTAAGTTACTTGAGGTAATACATAAATTCTATAAGTACAGTGAAACTTAATAATAAATATCCAGATGTCAACTACATAATAAACATAATTTCTATTTTAATTTTATGGATGTTCATCTGCTTCAACACTTATCTTATATTTCTGTGAGATGTTTATAGTCGAACTTAAATTCATATTTATCAATTGTTTTGTTGTTTTCTTTTTAGTTCCCTAGCCGGTTGTTTGCAGTGTAGTTTTTTTGTTGCAATTGGAAATCAAGAACAACCAAGAAAAAACAAAATAAATATTTGTTGAGTGAGGCTGGGCCCAACTGTTCTGCTAACGGCCGGCTGTAAAAATTTGGGTGCTATACATACTTTAAGAAGATATAAGTTTACCTACAAACTAGTACCAAAGCATAAGTGGCGTGGATGGAGCTATTAGAATCTAATCGGATACCGGAGAATCGTTACCACCTACATATACACAGAAAAAAATTCGGGATGTATCCCCAAAGTGTTAAATAAAATTTTTATTGCTACAAAATAATGGTAAATTAACAATGTTTTATTGTTAATGCAAACTTTAGAGAAAATGTTCAAATTCGTTGTTAATTTTTTTGAAACAATTATTCATTGGTAAATATCATTTCGAAAAATTATCTTTATCGACCAAATGCAATCGTTTTAAATTTATTCACAATTTTGTCTATTTAAGATATTATTTTATATTTAATTTAACACTAGTTCATTAACAAAACCAAATATTTTTACAAAATAGAAAATTAAGTGATCCAAAGTAGGTAACAAATAATTTTAAACAAAACGCTTTAAAATATATAAACTTCACTATTTCAAATTGCTTAATTCAGAACTGAGGAAAATGTTTTCAATAAATTTGCAATGAATTTTGATTTCACTTATTTTTCTTAGTTGGTTTGATTATTTAACAAATTAACAATGACAGAGTGTTCAATAATAGCGGCCCATTTAAATAATTTTAATTTAACACTAGCTTATATATTAAATAAAATTTAATAGAACCATACGTGTGTTAAGAAGAGAGTAGGCTATATGCTTGATATTGCATATTCAAAGGACACATACAATAATTTAAGCAAAACTAAGTTGCCATAAACTAAACTTAAATTGATGTTTTGTAAATTGCCACTATCAAAGTGGCAAATTGAATTCATCAATTATGTTGATATTTCGAAAAAGTGAAACCATACTTTATAACACATTAGCGAGAAAAAGATGACTATTACATTATTTAATTCCTTGTTGCAAAAGAAGCATTTGATTGGTAAGCGTTGTTGCAATAATGTTGAACTCCTTTTTAAAATTAGTTTTATTCATTTATTAAAACTATTTTAGATATTAAGTGACAAAATTTAACATCAATGTAGTTTATAATCTTTTAGTGTAGTTTTAAGTACTCTATAAGTGTAGTTTTATTAAACAGTTGTTAGTCTAGTGGAAAAAATTTGTACAATGTGAAAAATTAGGACTAAAACTATTTCAGTGATTTAGTGATCCATACATACTTTTTAAAACTAACTTATGTAAATGGAAAGAAAATTAGCAATACAATGCTGATGCTTTATATTCGTAATAATCACAACTTTATTCAAATAAGCAGCTTTGGGTTCAGTATAACGAGGGCCATTTATAAAATTGCGAGATGTGAATTAATTATGTGATTATAGAATGTTATTTGGTTTTAGTGTATTATACTATCGTAGGTATTATAATATACTTGTATTATAGTATAATATATCATAATATTTTAAATTATTTTTGTCGTTTTTAAATAAACTAAATTAAATTATTTAATTGCAGTGATAAATATACAAAAAATTCGTTTTATTGGGACTCTTATTAAAATATCTTGAAGTGTCCACACTAATAATAAGATTCCTGATGCATTAGCAGCATCCGTTTAGGAAGATTAATGGTAAGTTGAATACAAACAGTTTGCTGTACATATAGCTTTTGGAATCTGTTTATTTTTGTCAGAATTTAGTCAAATATTTTACGGTTCGTTCGGTCTCTATATACTTTTGCGGTCAATATCATCGAAAAAACCGTATATAAACCTCCGAAGTAAAATTGAAGATTGTTTCGGACCAATAGTGCAATAGAAAAGAAACAATTTTATTTTTTTCTAAATTAAGTATTCATAAAAATTTCACGCAGAAAATAATGGCGTTATTTAATTCTTAACTATACGAATGTTTTGCTGACAATACCACAAGTCATCCTGATTCTTAAACTTTCTTCAACGATATTCTTTATGGTTTTAATAATAAGATATTCTAATTTGAACCACCAATAATAAAAATGCATACTAGTTTACTAGTATGTACAAGTTCCAAGAGCTTGCTCATAACTTCATTTACAGATATATATATATATATATATATATATATATATATATATATATATATATATATATATATATATATATATAAATATATATATATATATATATGTATAAATATACATATATATATACATATATATATATATATATATATATATATATATATATATATATAAATATATATATATATATATATATATATATATATATATATATATATATATATTTATATATATATATATATATATATATATATATATATATATATATATGTATATATATATATATATATATATTTATATATATATTCATATATATATATATATATATATATATATATATATATATCCCCATCAACTGTTCTTCTAACAGCCGGCTGTAAAAATTTGCTGCTATACATACTTTTAAGAAGATAGAAGTTTTCCTACAAACTAGTACCAAAGCATAAGTGGCGTGGATGATAATGTTGAAGCTATTAGAATCTAATCGGATACCGGAGAATCGTTACCACCTACATATACACAGAAAAAAATTCGGGATGTATCCCCAAAAAGTTTTAAATAAAATTTTTATTGCCACAAAATAATGGTTAATTTAACAATGTGCTTATAAACTCTTCTTCTGATTTTAAATTATGATTTACGACTCACACCCAAATACTCAATTCAAAATTAAATAGATCAACAAGCTTCATTGATGACTCCAACGGCCCTGTTTAGGAAACATTACACGACAATGTCTTCTGGTATAACCTCAAAAAAAAAATTCCACCTACCTCCTGCCTGATCTAACACGGCAATTAAAAATTAACTTCTCACAATGGAATTATTTGCCTTCTCTCAATGGTGTTCTGTGTGGTTCTTTCAAGGCACAAATAGTTTCAGAAAGATGGTTTCATGCTGCAACAAAACAAAACCATAAAAGGTGGGCGACTGTGAAAACCCACAAATACAACATTGCAGTCAGGTTCATGTCGCAACAAGTTAATCACTAAATGGGTGAATTCAGACACTCAAACGCATTACGGCATAGATAATCATAATCAAACGGAGCCCGGAATTCCTTTTCGGGGGAGTAATGTGTTGTGTGGCATTCAGAGCCACTCAAATAATTCGCAATTCCAATTTTCGACTGAACGTATATATACGAATCGCACTGAACATGACAATAAAGTCCGGTCGCATATACCTGATGGGATGGATTTGGTCTTTTCGATCACAGCTTATGCTTACCAATGACGTCATCAGATCAAAGCCAGCCTAGCAAACCAAAGTAACAGAATGCACAAAAATATGACATCTCAACGGCTACAGTAAATTGGATCTACAGCCGAACATCCTCGATTTGGCTAAGTAATGGCGTAAACTAGGAAGTTTATAAGTTAACGGCGAAAGTGTTGGAAGAGTCTTTGAGCCCCGAAACATATTGTGAAGAAAAAATAGTTAAGGTAGTAATTATAATTTTAAAATTAATTTGGTTCAAATTTTTAAGAGAATAGGTATAATATAAATATTCTCAGATTGAAATAGTTTTTTTCATAATCGAATAAAAATCTTCGTCCTGTAAATTGTAAAAATTATATTTAATCGAAATCTTATTACAAAATCTTTATTCTTCCACATAAATCTTTTGTCAATCAAACATTCAATGATCAATGCTGAAACAAATACAATCAACACCAACTATATATTGATCGAAACAAGATATAAATTATTTAACCTATTGTTTAATTATAATCTATAAAAAATTTCTTAAATAGATATAAAAATAAAGAAAGTTGGAAATGCAAAATATGTTTAATTGTAGTTGTCGTCTTTTCAAATATAATTTGCCATAATTTAGTGGTGGAACGAAATGATAGATGGAGAAGGCAATCGATATATGAACTATACCAATATCGGTAATATCTATCGTATCAACGTCCAACTTGGACCATGATTGTGTGTAACTGCTATGAGACATTAGTATGTGGTGAAGGATTGTAACGATATCACGTTTCTTCTCGTTACAAAATATGAAATATTTCATCACTAGTCTTATTGCATGTCACATCAATAGAATGTTATAACATCGATGCAGGAAGAGAAAATAAAGTCACATTGAAATGCTTGTAATGGAAACCATTTGTATACTTGAAACATATGGTCCCATTAACAATAAATTAATCTTACAACCGTAAAGGAGGCCCCTCGCATAGCACGTGTCCGACTTATGATTTAATACTTATCAATAAACGATTAGATACGATACTTAGATACGATTGCGAAGATAAACAGGAAAGGTGCCTGCAGACTTTGGTTAGGAGACTGGACAACCAAGAAAGTCTGAACGAAATTACGTCACTTTTATATTAGTAATGTTCAGTAAAACTATAAGAATGGTAATCGGGAATGCTAACGGACTAACAATTCGCATACCCGAATTAGAAGTATTTCTAAACTCGGAGAAAATAGACATATGTTTAGTTTCGGAAAGTCATTTGACCAAAAAGTCTTTCGTAAAAATTCGAGGTTTTCTTTGTTATCATGCCATCCATCCAGCAGAAAAGGCGAGAGGAGGATCTGTCATATTTATTAAAGAAAACTTGAAGCATTATGAATCACTTAAAGTTGAAGAAGCTAAAATGCAAGTAGTTGGAATAACAGTGAAAATAACTAATAATCAGGAATACAATATAGCATCAATATATTGTCCACCTCGACATAAGCTAGAAAAAGAAGATTATATCTCATTGTTCAAAAAATTGAGACATCAATTCATCATTGGGGGTGATTTTAACGCCAAAAATACATACTGGGGCTCAAGAGTATCCTCATCCAAAGAAAAAAAAATATTTTAGACTGCACGAACGTTTAACTGCGAGTTCCATTTTGGTGGTAAACCAATGTACTGGCCCACAGATAATAACAAAATACCGGATCTCATAGATTTCTACGTGACAAAAGGGATATCTAACAATTATATACTCATTGAAGATCGTGATGATCTTTCATCTGATCATACACGAGTATTAATGACCATAAGTGCCACAGTAATCCAAAGATCATATAGCGCACGGTTAACAAATCATCAAACTAACTGGAACCACTTTCGGAAACTGATTGAAGACCACAAAAACCTAGCAGTACCTATAAAAACACCTCAGCATCTGGAGCATGAGCTGGAGCTGCTCATAAACAATATACAAAAGGCTGCATGGGAAAGTACACCAACATCTAGAAATGTAATACGCAAAAGTATTATTTATCCTATCGAGATTAGGGAACTTATCAACGAAAAAAGAAAGGCAAGAAAAACCTGGCAAAGTAATCGATCCCCACAAAGTAAAAAATTGCTTAACTACCTCTGCAATAAATTAAAAATTTTAATTAGAGAAGTTAAAAATGAATCAGTAAACAAATATTTAAAAAGTCTTACTGGTCTAAAGAACACTAACTATTCTCTATGAAAAGCAACTAAAACACTTAAGGGACTAAAGCTGCAACTACTCCCAATCAAATACGATGAGTGGTCATGGGCCAAAAGTGCTCCCGAGACAAACAGCAGACCTAAACCTAAGCGCAAAGAAGAGTCCTGGTTATGATCAAATTACGGGGCAGATTGTTAAGGAACTACCCAAAAAGGGTTCGCTATGAAAAGCTGCTTCATATGATAAATGAAGACCATTATCTGGTCACTGCAAAACTATGATGGACATTTTCGTACAAGTCAGGGAGTAGAGCGGAATATAAATCGTGATTCTCCTGTGAAGGTCCGATAAATGAAGAAACGCAACGATCTAATTACCAATCTGATAGAAAACCTCGTTTGTCGATGCTGCCCAGCACATTATCGATACAGTAAAAATAAAGCCCAAAAATGATTGGTTATATTGACTCGGTTTACAATTGAAAGAAAAAACAGAGCAGTTCCTGCTAGGAGGACAGCTAAACGTACTGGTAGACAGAAGAAATGCGATTGGTGGAAGGCTAAGGTCTTAATAGTACAACAAGTCAGCAACGAGCGCAATTCACGTGGTTTCTTTAAAAGAATCACCGAATTGCACCATAACTTAAGATCTCGGTTAACTACTATTCGGGACCAGGATGAAATCCTTTGTATTAACGTGGCGTGAAGATTTTTATAAGCTGAATGTTCTACATGTCTCACAAGCTGTATTTGAATACCCTCAAGTACATACCGAAGAGATCTCCATTGACGATCCATCCTATGGGAATTCACCATTTAGAAAAATCGTTCACCGGGAGTTGAACGGATGGCTGGCTTTGTGGAACTGTTTTTTCGACCTTGTCGATTAATATGACGAAATGAATTGACGTCTGAGGAATGGGAAGTCGCCGCGTTATGCCTAATAATTAAAAAGAATGATCGTTTGCGAGAATTATTGCGGTGTTAATTCTCCTTTGCACATCACACAAGTTACTTTCATACATTATCGTGAGAGGAATTACTCCTCTGGCAGCGGGAATTATCGGTATCTACCAAGGAGGATTCCGTCCAAATCGTTTAGTCACTAATCAAGTTTTTCGCTACGGGTGATTCTTTCCAAGTAATACGAAACAACTCGCGATGTACACCAGGTATGCTTAGATTTCAAGCAAGCCTATGATCTATGGTATGCGCGTGAATGTTTAGATATACCCAAAAGAAATGAAAATCTGTGTAAAATGAAAGTAACGCAGTGACAATGCTATGTGAAAGTTGAGGACGGAATCGAGACTTTTGCAGTTACTTCTGGTGTTCGAAAAGGAGATGCGTTGTCCCCGATACTTTTAAATCTTATGTTGGAATACATCCTTCTTCGAAGTGAAACACATCAAGACAATATCTTATTCCGACGAACCAATCAAGTTTTTGAATATGCTGATGATATCTGTGTGATTGGATCTACAATATATTCAGCTTCCGTTGCTCTCAAAATCAATGAGTCCAAATGTAATATCTGATCTCTGGTTTTCGAGACTAAGATGCAAATTATTTCAGTAGTGGTCTAAGATGCAAATTATTTCAGGTATCTTGAGTCTCTCTTTGATCACGATTAGAACTTGGGAGAATATCAAGTTTTGCCTTGCCGCTGGTAATCGGGCTTTATATCCTCTTTGACCAATTCTGAAATCAAAATATCGTGCAAATGCGGATAAGCTGAAACTGTGCAGAGTGTTGATCAGACCATGAATGAATATCATGTATGAATGTGAGAGTTGAACCTTGACGGATGAGTACGAGAGATGATTTCTAACATTAAAAAAAGAATCGTGCTTGTAATCTATGGCCCAAATCGTGACGATGATTGCACATACCGAATTCTTTTCAATCACGAACACCGGAGTTTAATTTCATTCAGATTTAATGCTTAATGTTTAATGCTTCATTCAGATTAAAATATGTGCCAAAACTTTGGAAAGTAGCTGCGGTTATCATGATTCCTAAACCAGAAAAACCACCGCATCTAATAACATCATATAGGCCTATATTGTTGCTGCCGATAATGTCTAAGCTCTTTGAAAAGTTACTTTTAAAAAGACTCAAACTAATAATTGAAAGAAATAACCTTATTCTGAATCACCAATTTGGTTTTCGCAGTGAGCACTCAACTATTGACCAAGTCCATAGAATAACCAATATTATTGAGAAGACATTAGAAGAGAGAAAAGTTTGTTCTGCAGTATTCCTTGATGTAGTACAGGCCTTTGACAAGGTTTGGCACGAAGGTTTAATCTACAAGCTCAAACTAAGCCTACCTAAACAGTACAGCATAATACTGGAATCATATATAACAGAAAGATATTTCAGACTTAAGCAAGAAGATGAATACTCTGAGTTAAAAGAAAAAAAAGCAGGAGTTCTACAAGGAAGTATACTTGGGCCACTTCTGTATTTATTTTACACCCGAAATGTTTTAATCCCACACAACAATACGATTGCCACTTTCGATGACACAGCCATGATGGCAGAAGGTGACAACAACTCAGATACAACAGAGAAATTGCAAGCCGCCATAGATATTGAAGTATTGAACTGGACAAAAAAATGGCGCATAAAATTAAATGAAACTAAATCTATCCACGTCGATTTTACGAACAAGAGATTAGTAAACAAACCAGTATATTTAAACAACCAAGAAATACCGCATGCAAACACTGCTAAATATCTTGGTATGACATTAGACGTCAAGCTTTGCTGGAAGGCTCATGTAAAAAAGAAAAGATATGGGTTTAAAATACAATAAAATGTATTGGTTACTGGGAAGAAATTCTCATCTATCAATCCCTAATAAGGTTCTGCTATATAAGCAAATATTGAAGCCTGTTTGGACTTATGGTTTACAGCTGTGTGGCTGTAGTAAGCAGACCAACATAGATATTATCCAACGGTTCCAAAATAAGGTGTTAAGAAACATCGTGAATGCACCATGGTTTGTCAGAAATATAGACATACACAAAGATTTGGGCATAGACCCCATCAAAACTCAAATTATGAAATTTGTTTCAAATTATGAAATTATGAAATTTGCGTGACTTCTACACGAACAACGACTGCTGCATCATGTCAACATAGAGGCTATCCAGCTACTGGATAATACGGATTTATTAAGAAGGCTAAAAAGAGTAAAGCCTTTTGAGTTAGTGTAAAATCGATTAAAATAAATGTATCTAGCGCACAACAAAAGCGCGATTAAATAACAAATATCATGTAATAAGGAAAACATCGATGGATGAACCCTTAAATTTCAGTAAAACGTAGATAAGTTTAAGTTTGAATAAAATTGCTTATTAATCTAAGACTAGATTGTAATTAAAAAGAAAAAAAAATTATCTGAGTAGTGGATAAGACTAATTTTGATAAGGAATTTATTGCAACTTTAATTATTTGCATCTTAAAAAATAAAGTAAGTATAAAAATCGCAATTTTTCGGGTTTTTTTGTTTGTTTATAATTCTTAATATATGTATTTTTTCTTAGCCACAATGACACAACCGAGCAAAAAAACTAAAACGTACCATTATCATGCTGAATGGGAACAGGAATTTTTTTTCATCATGATGAAAGATAAATGTCTTTGTCTTAGTTATAATTCAAACGTAGCACTACCTAAAAAAGCTAACGTTGAACGACATTTTCGAACAGTGCACCATAATTATGAAATTGACTTTCCATTAAACTCTGAGGTACGCAAAGAGAAAGTGAAGCAGTTAAAGTCACAATTAGGTGCACAACAAACTTTGTTTTACTAAATTTAGCTCAAAGTCTAAAACAGCTACCGTAGCATCATTTAAGGTAGCTAATATTTTAATCAAACATAAAAAACCTTTTGGAGATGGCGAAATATGGAAAGAGGCATTTGTAAAAGCTGGTGAAGTGTTATTCAAAGATTTTAAAAATAAATCTGAAATTCTGGAATCTATTAGCAATATGTCATTGACGCGCAATACTATCATGCAAAGAACGGTGGATATAAGTAAAAATTTGGAAGATATTTTACAGCAAGATATTCAAAAATGCTGCTTTCTCTCTTTGCAATTTGATGAATTTACAGATATCACAGACACTGCACAACTCTGCATCTTCATGCGAATGGTTTTCGAAGATATGTCTACCACAGAAGAATTATTGACTATTCTACCAATGAAAGGACACACAAGAGGTCAAGACATTTACAATTTATTCGAATCATTTATAAGCCGCACTGATTTCCCGATTCACAAATTGGTATCAATTACCACCGATGGAGCTCCGTCTATGATTGGAAAACATGTGGGATTCGTAACGCTTTGCAAGAACGATGCAAAAATTCCGAGTTTTCATTCGTACCATTCCATTATCCATCAACAAACCTTGTGTTAAAAAGTGTTAAACTCTAATTATGTAATGAATATTGCATTTAAAATAGTTAATTCGATACGTGCAAGAAGTCTACAACGACGTCAGTTTCGGACATTGCTGGAACAATGTGAAATTGAAAATACCGAATTATTATTACATACGGATGTAAGATGGCGTAGTCGTGCAAAATTTTTAAAACGATTTAGAGATCCGTTGCCGGAAATAAAGCAGTTTTTGACTGGAAGAGAACAATTATATCCCGAATTAGAGGATAAAAGTTGGCTGATGGCTCTTGCTTTTCTTAACGATATGACAGAGCACTTAAATAAACTAAACTTACAGCTACAGGGGAAACATAAATCTATTCTCGATATGAAAACGGCAGTAAAAACGTTTAAAGAAAAGCTGTCCATGTTTATTCGTCAACTAGAACTGGGTAATTTAAAACATTTCCAAAATATGGAAGAAGAATCCAATGATGAGCCAGGAATTCTTTACAACGAATATGCTAATCAAATCAGTCCCTTTTTAAATATCCAATTTTGCGGAGAGTGGCTGGATATATGTCCGCATTTTTTGGATCCACCTATCTTTGCGAATCAGCTTTTTCTTCAATGAATGGCATTAAGACAAAACATCGATCTTGTTTAACGGATGATCATTTGGCATCATGCTTGCGAATCGCCATAAGCTCATATGATCCAAAATATGAAGAACTTGCTGATAAGATGCAGTGCCACGTATCAGGTGCAAGTAGTAGCAGCAGTAAATAAACTTATATTTAATATTTTTAAAATTCTTGTATTATTATAAGTGATATAAAACTTTCTAATTTTGTCTTGAATTTAAACAAATAAATGAAATACAGTTAACAATCAAATATAGTTTCTCTGGTAGACCTCCAGATTTAATTAAGTCAAAAGTCGCCCGAGTTATGTTTTTTCTTATATGCAGTCGACAATAAAAAAAGATAAAATTAAATTTTACTTAACTTTTTATTTAACACAGCTTATTTATTTATAAACTTTATATTTTGATAGTCACATTAATTCTGATCTTTTCTTAATTTGATTTGTTCTTATATATTAAATTATTTAACACAATAAAAAGAGTAGGGATGAGATGGGTAATGAACAAGGAAGTGTTCATTACATTAAAAATTACAATAACATTAAAATTCTTAGAATTTGCAATTTTACTATATGACAATTATAATGATATGAAACAGATCATCTTTAAGTAGTTTGTTTACTTTACTTTAAATTTCTTAGAAAAAGATTGCGATATTATTATATGAAAATTATATATTGATATTAAACAGAAACAATTTATTGCGATCTTTTAATGTGACGATTATAAATATTAGAATTAGAACCTGAGATAATTAATTATGTGATATGATATAAATTATGATATGAAGCAGACTTCGTTTAGACAGCTATGCTGGATATTTATGTGACATTAATAATGATGTGAATCAGACTTCGTTTAGACAGTTACGCTGGATATAACTGGTTCTGTGAAGGCAGCAGGACGTTACTCCTCCCCCCTAAGAGATGGCCTAAAGGTGATAGCTTTTTGGTCATCACGAGATGCTTTTGTGATTTTCCTATGGTTGTTTTTGAATTTGAAAACTGCAAAACTGTTAATATAATAAAGATTAATATTTATATGCTCCATGTAGATATATGGCTAATTGATTGGTATATTTGCGTTGTTTGAAGATCGCTTATGTGGTGTTGGTGTTGGATCGTCCGATTGTGAAGTGTTGGTAAGTCCAATTGTTTGGAAGTGTTGTAAATTATTATATCGTTGTACGGAGAAATTATTATGCTTTCATCGTTGATTACAGATAATTGATTACGATATGTTATTTCCAGAATTGTTATTTCACAATTATTAAGGTTTATTAAGTTGATACCTTTGATTATTTTTTGTTTTTGGTTGCAAGTTGACTTTATTTCAATAAAGCTTTTTGTGTAGGCATACAAATAGTTGTGTTGTAATTGTGTTATTTCTTCCTTGAGAGTCCCATTTATCAATGAGCATGTTGCTTCCAAATTATAAAGTATTTGTGTTACGCAGTAATTTCTGCTTGGTAATAGTTGTGTTTTTGTGCAGTAGTATTTGTTTTCAATTTCTGTGCATGGTTTATTCACATATTGGTAAAGTTCATTATTGGTAATAATATTGGTATTGGGAATGTTCAGGAAAGAGGTTTCATTTATTGTGGTAGGTTGTAGAATGTATTTAAAGAATTTCTGGCTATGAAAATCGGGAATTTGAACCGAAAAAATTAAGATAGATTGATTATTGTATGCTTGTAATGGTGAATTACAAGCATACTATAATCAATCTATCTTAATTTTAACATTAAAATTATTGTAAAAAAAAAATTATACATTTTTTTTCGGATCAATAAAAAAATATAGATAGCTAAACCTTCTAAAGAAATTCATGACTTAATAACTTTTTCTGGCCGTTATAAATATTTTTTTTAAATTTCTGCTAAAAGGCTGTAAATAGGTGAAAGTGCCCCAACGCGGGGTAATTTCATTAATAGAAGGGGCACATTCGTCAAAGTTATAATCTTTTGGTAATATCCTATACAAAAATAAAAATAACAGTTTTTAAACAAAATAATATAATATCACATGTATTCAATCAATAAAACAAATTAAAAATAAATACAATTCAGTCTCTTAGTTTCTAAGATATAATTTTTATAATGGCAAGAATTGTAAGTAATTATCTAATATTATATTTAGATAAGTCGGTGGAAAAATTATATTTTTTCACCGATCTAGAGGTTCCCGGGGGATGTTCTGGCATTGGAAGTTTCATGAGAATGTCATTTCTTAAAACAGATGAAATGTCTTCCTTTGCCGGTTCAATAAATGATTGACTTGTAGGATGTTTCCTTAAGAAGCTCACTATATATATTTCATTCTCTTCTACGTCTACTTTTTTTCCGACATAAAAGATTAAAGAGGATTTCACTATGAACTTAACCAAAACGAATGTTCCTGTTCCCAATATGTCCGTGTCAATGAGAAGCATTTCCGGAATATCTTGGTAAGACGATCCTTCTTCTGAAAAACCGTTAACTGAATCAAAAGATTCGGCAAACGAAATTGCGTCCGAACCGTCTTCTGACGAAGAAAACTCAATAATTTTTCTTGTTTTTCCCTTTTTTACCATCGCCTTAGACTTTTTAGTTATCCTAACCATTTTATCGTTCCTGGCTTTTACAATTGCTTCAATACGTTTTTTTTCCGGCGTAGATGTATAGATCCGTGATTTACCTTCTCTTTTAGTTAGATTTTTAGTTAGATTTAGATTTTTTCTTAATTCGAGGAATAGGGCGAACTTCGTCAGGACTCATTACGATGCGTTTATCGTTGTCGGAACAGACAATGATATTGTGGTTTGTGTTCACAGATAAGTTTTCATACAATTCAATTTCATCTGAAAAATTAACAAATTTAGAAATAAAATTACGAATTGGTTTCTAACAAATTAGGAAAGAAAGACTTACCTTCAGCTACATAAGCATCATCAGCAAAGATCATGCTGTTGAATGGAGAAATACCTGTCGCGAGAAATCCGTTGATTATGTTTTCTGGGGAAAATGCTTTTAAAAAGGGCAATCTAGTCAATTGAGCAACGTCGTAAATGTTGATTCTTTTCCCAGGATTAGTTGTCAAAAAATCATAGAACGATGTTTTACAATATTTTTTGAATGGACCGAAAACAGACACATCAAGCGGTTGAAGTTTTTTTCGATGTATGTGGTGGGAACGATAACATGATACCGTTCTCCCGACCATATAAAATTGACACAATGGAGCAATGAGATACGTGGTTATCCATCAACAAAAGTATTGATTTGTCAACTGTGCATCTTGTATGGTTTTGGATATGTTTTAAAATATTGACAAAAATTTCGGCATTTATCCAACCACTCTTAGAGTTGAATTCGTTACTTCGAATGCGTGGATAAATGTATGCAGGGGTATATGACAACCTGCAGCATTAACGATTCCCACTAGAGTAACGAGAGATCCACGTTCATCTGACACGGCCTGAGAGACGCTGCGCTGTCCTTTTTCTGCAATGATCTAAATACTTACTTACAACAAAACTCAAATAATTAAAATAATTAACTTCGATAATTTAATGATAAATTATATTTACTTTTGGGGGATCCATTACAGTGCTTAGGCCCGTTTCGTCCAAATTATAAATATCGTTTACACAAAAAGAAAACTTGTTTAAACAGGATTTAAAGTTTTCAAGAAAATCATTAACTGCAGATCTATTGAATCCTCTAAGACGAGCCACGCTAGTTTTTTCAGGTTTTCTTAAAGAAAGCGTGGGATTCCTTTTAAGATAGCCAAACAGCCAGTCTCTTCCTGCAGTTTTATTGATATCCCAAGATTGTGGGCGTGGTATATTATTAAGCCTAGCAAACTGGTATGCAAAACTCAGAGCAGCTTTATAACTCAAACCATAATGCAACTTCGAACACTTTTTTAAGTAGTTGGCTATATCTTCTTCCTGAATTTTGGTGAATATTTGATTAACAGCATATTTCGAAGAGAATCTAAATTGAAACCCATCGTCACTCAAATCATGACCCGAATCAGAGTTTGTGTCTAACGAAAGTGAGTCAATCGATGCTACTTTTTTTTTAATTCTGGAATTTAGAGTGCTTCTTTGAATGTTATATTTTAAAGACGCACTGGTCGGCGTTTCAAGTTTTTTCATTACATCCAACATTGCGTTTTTCATGGATTTCTCACTTAAAGTACTTCTAGCAGTCTTTTTCTGTAATTCCGCTCCATTTTTGTCACCTAATATAACCAAATTAAATGTTATTTTACTTTTCAATTATGAAGGGCACATTCGCCAATGGGAATGAGGCACATTCGCCAAAGTCGAAACTGACCCATATCATGTTGGCGAATGTGCCCTATTTCCCATAAATTACAAATAATCAAAAAAATCAATTATTTATTTTGATTTATTAATCACAACACTTCCACTTGAAAACTAATTAATTTATCTACAAAAATTCATAAAAACCATCTCGAAAAGTAAAAATGCTTTAATAAAAAACCTTACACAATACTCACCTATTATTACATAAAAAATTGGAAAAACGGTAATTTACGTCTATCTTCTACACGTGTTGAGCTGTGACTGTTAAATATCAGTGATATTTTCGAAACCAAAAAAGTATAGTTCAGCACCTTTTTTTAGAAATTTAAACCTTTAGAAAATTAATTTAAAATTGTGTGGCGAATGTACCCCAACGGCGAATGTGCCCCACTCTACCTTATACAATTCGTTTTCCGAGTGAATGAATACGTTTTGCTTTGAAAAATGTTCATGTGAAATTTTTATTTCCTCTTGATTCAAAATATGGCGAGAAATAACTTGAGTTTTTGCTAATAATATTGTTTCGCTTAAATCATTAAAATGTGCTTGTAAATAGTCGATATTATATGATAAACGGTAAAGATATTGATCCATCATGGCTACACTTATTAAATTTTTTGTATCGTTAAGTTGGTTATTTAATTTGTTAGTTAGTATTGCGGTGCTATTGGTTAGTGTTTCCCTAATTTCTGATAGTCGTTGGAACATCTGTTCGTTAATGTCTATTTGGTCATTGATTTTAGTTCGTATTTGCCCTTCGTTATCGTAAATTTTGAGTATGTTTTCACTAATTTTCCTATAGTCGTCACTATCCATATTTCCGATTAAACTTTTGACGATTGATCCTTATCCATTTATTAAGCCGTGTTTTATTCTATATATTGGTTTTAAAGAGTTTAATGTTTCTTTTACTTTATTTAGTTTTTCTATTGAAATTTCGATTTTTACGTTAAATAGTTTAGTTAACACAATTTCTTTTGTAGTTATCTGTTGTAATTTTAAGAGGTTATCGTCTATAGTCAAAATGTTTTCGTCGTATTGAGTAAGGTTAATTACATGCAGTAGGCGTTTGTAACCAATTATTATTCTAGCGTCATTGGTCAAAATGGATAAAAGTCCTCTGTTGTCATTGTAATTTGTGATGTCCATGGATGATGTCTGTGTATTATAAATCCTGTAATAGGTTTTTAATTTTAGTTTTATGAATTATTTTTTTATTAGTGGTTGTAACTGTAATTTTATTATTTTTGGCAATTCTATGTTTAGTAAAGGGATTACATAATTTATTTCTTCTGTTATTTTTAATATATATTATTTCGTTTGGTTTTAGTTCAGGAGGATTAACGCGTTTTTCGTTTAATTTATTTATTAGTTTTTCTTTTTCTCTATGATTTCGTTGGTGTATTAGGTTGCATAATTTTTCATAGTTTTTATTATTTTCTTTGATATACTCATTCATATTTTTGTGATCTGATTTTGGGAAAATTTCTTCTGGGTGATAGTGACCATTTTTGAGTTCCATAGGGGTTATTTTTGTTACCGAATGAATGGAGTGATTATAGACTATTAGTGTGTCCGTCATTAGTTCGTCTGGGTCATTGTTATTATCTTGTGCTAGGCGTACTCTATAAATTTCAAGTAATGTTGAGTGAAACCGTTCCACTGGTGAATTACCTGTTGAATTCTTCGGTGTTGTTAAATGCAAATTTATATTATGGGCTGAGCGAAAATCTTTGAATGTTGATGAAATAAATTCGTGTCCTTGATCAGCTATTAGTTTACGAGGTTTACCATGAGATGCCATGTAAATTTTTAATAATTGTATTATTCCTATTGAACCTGATTCTTTTATTGGAAAGGCCGCTCCAAATTTTGAAAATTTGTCGAGAACCGTGAGGTATTTTCTGTTATTGATTTGGAATACGTCTATATGAACTATTTCTAGTGGTTTTTTTGGTGATTCGGTTATTTCTAATTTTAATGGTTTTTCTTGACGGTTATATTTTGTTGTTTGGCAAATATCACATTTATTGATGTATTTGTGGATGAGATTTTTCATTTTTGGGAAATAATGCGTTCTTTTAAGTTGTTCCAAATTTTCTTTAATTCCTCTATGTCCTACTTCGTGAATACTTTTGATTAAGCAAAATTGATCTGTTGTATCTTCAACATCTTCTCTTATGTATTTACTTCGGAGAATCTTTAGTTGATCGGTTTTAAAGTTTTTATGAATAACAGATTTTAATGTTTCATAAACATCTTGACTACAGGCTATGGCTGTTAATTGTTTGGGTGGAATAAATTCTTTGATAATCTGTATTAATTTGTCGCTATCAAAGTTTGGGCTGAGTATAGTAAATCTACGTCTGTCACAAAATATTATTTTTGAGGATATTTCCATATCTTTTGTATTACTACTGTGTTGTAAAATTATTTGTCGTTTGAATTCATTTATAGGGGTTTCTATTGTTGGAATGTTAATTTTAAAATTATTGTTAGAGTATGTAGGAATATTGTCTGAATTGGAAGATTCCGAAATTCTAGATGTATTGTTAGAATTCATATTTATTTCCATTTGTTCGGGTTGTATTCTAGAGAGTGCGTCGGCATTTGTATTTTTGACTCCTTTTTTGTATATGATTTGATAATCATATTCTTCTAATTTAAGTCTCCATCTAACTAGTTTTGAATTTGGTTCTTTTAATGAAAAGAGCCAGGTGAGTGGTTTATGATCGGTAATTATTGTAAATTTCCGTCCAAAAAGATAAGGTCTAAAATATTTGACTGCCCAAACTATGGCCAAGAGTTCCTTCTCAATAGTAGAATAGTTTTGTTCTGTTCCTGTGAGAGTTCTTGAGGCATAGCATATTGGTTTGTCTTCCCCAACAATACCTTGTGATAGTATGGCGCCAAGTGCTACGTTACTGGCATTAGTTGTCAGGATAAAATCCTTTTTAAGGTCCGGATATTGCAAAATTGGATCATTACATAATAATGTTTTACAATTTTCAAAACATTGTACATACTCTTCATTGAGTACGATTTTTTGTCTTTCCTTAGACATTGTGTCATGGGTTTGGTTAGCTCGGCAAAATTCTTAATGAATTTCCGATAGTAACCAACGAGTCCCAAAAATGATTTAATCTGTTTTTCGGTTCTCGGTATGGGAAATTCTTTTATTACTCGGATTTTATCAGGGTTTGGTTTTACACCTTCACTGGTCACGATATGTCCCAGGAAAGCAATTTCCCTATGCAGAAACTCTGATTTGTCCAATTGAACTTTCAGATTTGCAAGATGTAATCGATTAAAAACTTTATTTAGGCTTTCGATATGTTCCGTTAAGGATGTGCTAAATACAATTATATCGTCCATGTAACATAGACAAATATCTCCTTGTAAATCTTTTAACACGTTGTCTTTGGAAATTAGACTCTTTGGAAAGTAGATGGTGGCATTCTGATATATTCAAAATGTCCATAATCGACTGAAAAAGCTGTTTTTGATATATCATCGGGATAAACTTCAATCTGGTGAAAGCCTGAGGCTAGATCCAGAGTCGTGAAGTACAAACAACGTCCGAGTTTATCGAGTATTTCGGTGATGTTTGGTAGAGGGTATCGGTCGTCAATGGTTTGTTCGTTAAGTTTTCGATAGTCAAAAACTAGACGCCATTTTGTTTTGCCCCTTGCGTCAGCTTTCTTTGGTACAATCCATATTGGAGATGACCAGGGAGAATAGCTAGGTCGAATAATGCCTTCTTCCAACATTTTGGTGATTTGTTGTTTAACTTCTTCTTTGTGTATGTATGGATACCGATAACTTTTGGTATAAATGGATTTGTCGCTTTTAAGTTCAATTTGATGTTTCACTTGATTAGTGAACGTAAGTGGCTGATTTTCTCTTTGAAATAGTTCTTGGTATTGGATACATAAGGATTGTATGGCTAATTTTTCTTCGGGATTAAGATGGTTGGTTCGGATTAGATTGGTTATATCTGAAACATTTGTAGGTGCTGGTACACTGGAGTGATTTATTTCGGTTACATAATTTTCTAACGATTCTACTGGGATAGGTTGTTCAAACACACAAATCTGTGGCTTAGAAGAAAAATTTACAATTTCGATATGAGAATGCCAATTATCCGAGGTTTACACTCCTTCTGGGATAATTAATTGTGGAGATACTTCGATAGGCTTAACATAAATGTCGCCCCTTTCTGTATCTACTGGTATATGAATAACTCTTTTTGATCTTGCTGGAATTTGAAAATATTGTAAAGAATGGTTTTGTTTGAATAATAATGGAATTTTTACTTGGTGCGTTTCTAACATTGAATTTTTGAAGTCGAATTAAATAACTGTTGTATAGTTTCTATACCTATAAGTCCATTAAAAAATTCGTGAAACTTGAAGCTATAAAAGGTAAGTGGTTCCTTTACTTTAAATTCTGTTAAACCATTGAGGATTATTTTTTCCGTAATATCATGTGTTTTAAATAGGGTTTTAACTTTAAGAGTTTTAATTGGGATTAATTTTTGATTTTTTAAAAATTTTGGATCTATAAATGAATTATTGGAACCTGTATCTATTAACATTTTTAATTTGGTTTGTGGATATAACTGAATGATGATGTAAGGTAAAAGGCTTGTTTGATGAGTATTAAGGCTTAAGTATCCGATTGATTTTCCGAGGCTGTATGGTGAAAAACCGTTTCATTTATTTCTATTTCGGGTTCATAATTTTGGTAATCGTCTAAATTTTGAATGTATGGTGTATATTCTTGATCATCTGTTGATTCAGGTGGGTCTTCTGATTCATAATTTTCACCTTCCATATTCCGAATTTCTGTAGCTTGAAAATTAGGAGGTCCATATGATTTAAATTGTTATTGCGTTGGTCTATGAAGTTGCCAATTAGGTGGTGGTTGATTGAATCTTGTTGGTTGTCTATAATGGTTGTTATTGGAAGTTGTATCCATTGGTTCTAGTTTTTGATATATTTTTGTTTTTGGATTCTGAGGGTAATTTGGTGGAAATTGTGGATTATTGAATGGTTTATGATTGTAATATGTGTTATGGGCGTTTGGTAAAGTGCGATTATATGTATTGTGATATGGTCTTTGTAATTTGTTGTAATCATGACTTAAATAAGAAGTTTGTTTTACAGGCAAAATTTTTTTGTTAAAATTCATATTGTTGTTAGGGATAGAGAAATTTTTGTGTCGTATATAATGAATGTTTTGTTCACTTAAACAAAGTGAAAATGCATCGGCTAAATTTTCGGGGTTTCTGGCACGTATCATTAAACCCATTGGTTCTTTAATACCTGCAAGAAATGCAGCTAAACAAATTTTCTTAAATACATTTTTTTTGACTGCTACTACTGTTTGAATTTTTTCCTGTACCTTAACATGGTTAATTAAGGTTGATTGGATGTCGATTACTCTTGAAAAGAATCTTTCAATAATATCGGATCCTTGATATAAACTATGTAGATCCCTAATTAAGCTGGTTTCATCCCGTTTATCTGCGTAATGGGTGATGATGTTTTCTTTAAGTGGTTCCCATTCAAGTGGTGTACCATACATTATTAAAACTTCATCCGCATTATCTACGATTTTGTTTCGAATTGCTCTTAAGAAAGTTTTGGGTAACAAATTACCACAAGCTGTTCTAATTTCATCAACACTTTCTAGAAATTCATGTAAAGTATGTTTATTTCCACTAAATTTTGGAAGATCTTTAATACAATCTGGTAAAATTAAAAGGTTAACCATTGCATCAAATTGTTGTGCAGTTATTTGCGTAACGTTTAAAAATTTAGTTTCGTCTTCACTGTCCGAGTCGTTATTTGATAGATTAATATTATTTAAATTTTTAATTAATTCGTCCATAAACCGTGAACGAAATATTATATAAAATTTTTATTTATTTATTTAAATATTTTTTTTACTAATAAGTACTCAAATTATTTTTCACTTTTTTTTACAAATTATTCATTTTTTTTCAGAAATTAAGAGGAAAAAAAATTTATTTTAAAAATTTTTTTTAATTTATTTATTCCGTAAACCGCGGAATCTTATCTTAATATTTTTTAAAGATATTCTCGATATACCATATGCCTTGATCAATCGAGATCGTGAGAATAATCTACGCTTGAATAGGGAAGGGAATTTTAGGAATTATTGCTCTAAAATCACTAACCATGAAACCATCAAAACGAAAATGTAGGTTGAGTGAATAACCATATTTCGACAAACCGTTGAAATAATTAAGTGTGGTTTGTCCCAGTTGTTCCAGTTAACTTGCCACTACTTTGGATAAACCGTCCAAATTGTTAATTGCACTGCACTTAACAAAGTCAATACTTTCACAACAGTTCAAATTCACTTTTTAGTTAATCACTATGGAATAATAAAAATTATCCTACCGGCTGCGCCAGTAATGTTTTTTCTTATATGCAGTCGACAATAAAAAAAGATAAAATTAAATTTTACTTAACTTTTTATTTAACACAGCTTATTTATTTATAAACTTTATATTTTGATAGTCACATTAATTCTGATCTTTTCTTAATTTGATTTGTTCTTATATATTAAATTATTTAACACAATAAAAAGAGTAGGGATGAGATGGGTAATGAACAAGGAAGTGTTCATTACATTAAAAATTACAATAACATTAAAATTCTTAGAATTTGCAATTTTACTATATGACAATTATAATGATATGAAACAGATCATCTTTAAGTAGTTTGTTTACTTTACTTTAAATTTCTTAGAAAAAGATTGCGATATTATTATATGAAAATTATATATTGATATTAAACAGAAACAATTTATTGCGATCTTTTAATGTGACGATTATAAATATTAGAATTAGAACCTGAGATAATTATGTGATATGATTTAAATTATGATATGAAGAAGACTTCGTTTAGACAGCTATGCTGGATATTTATGTGACATTAATTATGATGTGAATCAGACTTCGTTTAGACAGCTACGCTGGATATAACTGGTTCTGTGAAGGCAGCAGGACGTAACTCTCGCAAGACTTGAAAGTTTTGCCACCCCTGACTTATACTAAGATTTAAGTATTAAGAATTCAGTGATTGAATGAAATGATAGGCGGATAAGACAATCGAAACATGAACTATAATCGTTAATCTTCTATATTTTATACAGAAGTAATTTATAAAATCAGTACAAACTGCGATAACTGACTTATCTCGTTAAATAATTTAATTACAGAGTTCAATAATCTCAAATTGAAGATTTTATATTTATTTTATTTCAATACGAATTTAATTACTTTGACGAATTTGTATATAAAATGTATTGAGGTTTTTGTTAACACTTTTCTTCTCACTTTATATTATTTAATGAACACATAAAATTTTTTTCATTATAGCGAAATATTTTCGAATTGTGTCTTGAGGAAAATTTTCACTTTTTATTCGGTTAAAAATTTTTGTCAAATGATGTATCAAATCCTCATTGATAATATGAGATAATTTAGGAGTGAATTATGTGTGTGGTCAGTAAATCTTTCTCTCGTTATCATTTTTGTTGTTTCTGCAAAGAACATTAAGTACTCGAATCTCAAACTTTGTGTAAAATAGAAATGGTTCAAATAGTACAATTTCCAACTATGACGACGATATCAAAAATAAAACCAAAGCGCCATATTTTAGTCCACTATCATAAAGTAATTCTTTATTCTGGTCCACTAATTTATTATTGGTATTCCTCCTCAACTTATATGCTTTAGTTCTGAAATACATACATTAGAAATTAATTAAGAAAATTTCCATGACAAATTTCGTAAACTAGGAGTTAATGTTAATGAATTTATTTGTTCTCCCAAATAACATATGATGGTCTGGGTTAATCAAATATGCGTTGATTAGTATCAATTCTCATTTGACTTAATACTCATTTTGTGGCATATGAAATTTGCAGGAACTATACAGGAAAATATTATGTTGCTATTATATAATTTGATTGACCACCGCTTACTTTAACAAAAACCATCAAAGGAAAATATATCTTCGTCTTAGCAAAAATTGAAAAAAAAACAAAAAAATGGGATTTCCAAACTTATACCGATATATCTATATTAAATAAATATATATATATATATATATATATATATATATATATATATATATATATATATATATATATATATGTATATATATATATATATATATATATATATATATATATATATATATATATATATATGTATATATATATATATATATATATATATATATATATATATATATATATATATATTTATATATATATATATCTATATATATATATATATATATATATATATATATATATATATATATATATATATATATATATATATATATATATATTTAATATAGATATATCGGTATAAGTTTGGAAATCCCATTTTTTTGTTTTTTTTTTCAATTTTTGCTAAGACGAAGATATATTTTCCTTTGATGGTTTTTGTTAAAGTAAGCGGTGGTCAATCAAATTATATAATAGCAACATAATATTTTCCTGTATAGTTCCTGCAAATTTCATATATATATATATATATATATTATATATATATATATGTATATATACATATATATATATATATATATATATATATATATATATATATATATATATATATATATATATATATATATATATATATATATATATATATATATATATATATATATATATATATATATATATATATATATATATATATATATATATATATATATATATATATATATATATATATATATATATATATATATATTATAATAATATATTATTTATTAGTATAGTCTGAAGAATGG
This sequence comes from Tipula lateralis, assembly GCA_963932295.1. Classification (NCBI taxonomy): domain Eukaryota; kingdom Metazoa; phylum Arthropoda; class Insecta; order Diptera; family Tipulidae; genus Tipula; species Tipula lateralis. The sequence goes on from OZ010739.1 coordinate 28,266,589, forward strand.
TGAAGAAAAAGTTTAAGTTTCCCACTTTTTGATATTTTCGTTGTAACTGTTGTGGGAAGGGATATTGGTATTAATACCTCTCGTTTTGTAACAACTCGCTCAATTATCTTTGTTGTCGGATTCAGTAGATAGATGAAACTTTAAAAATATCTAAATTATTTAATTTTAAATTTAATTGTGTTAAAGTGGTTGGTAAATATATTTATTTTTATAAAATAAATCAAATATATATTGTTAACATGGATAAAGAATCACATGCATTAATGGATTTGGATTTACAAGCCGAAAAAAATACTGACACCACAAATCAACTTCTTCAACAACCATCAATGGAAATAGATTTATTTAACAACCACTCACTATTCGAAACATATCAAACTCAATGGGATAGTGTTTCAACAACCGAACTATTTGTAGAGCAACAAGAACTATCACAACCAGCAGGGCCATCGGTTCCTCATAGGGAGGATAATGAACTTTACGCATTGCTATATTCTTGGAACTTACACGAAATGTATCCGAAATGTATTGGTAAGCATATCTTGGCATAAATTGCTGAACACCTAAAATTAAATTATATTTATTTCAGAACTGGGCATGGACATTCAAGCGTTTAGGTACCTTGGGAAATACCAAAAAACTTTTATGAATCATTTCAACTTAGGGATCCAAATTAAGTTCACCATGCATCATAAACTTTGGTTGGAATCTCTTCCCAACACAACGACAACGGGCGGCAATTCAAACCCAGGTAACCAAAGTTTGGCCGCTCAATTTTTACTGGAAACACCGGCAAGTCAAAAACCATTTAATTTAGACGATATTTTAAATAATACAGTGGACGGAAATTTTATTCACAATTATTATAAAATTTCGAACAAATTAACAAGTGATCTTCGTGTCATGTTAGTTGACATCATCGTTATCGGAATTATAAATAGCGAAATTCAAATGACTTGTGAACTTGGTAATATAATCGCTGATAAAATAGTTGAGACGTTTCCAACGGAAAGTAAGGTAATTACCAATTCGAAAACAATTTTAAATATTATAAAATTAAATTAATAAATATGCTTTTATAGGTAACATATTATTACAAATCAAAGGGGAAGACACCAAAGGGAAAAGTATACGAAAAATATTACAACCAAATAAGGATGTTAAGGAAAGTTGGTATATTGCCAATTAAGCCAAGTAACCCAGAACTAGAGCAACTTATAAACAGTTCAATAGGTATTTAATAAAATATACAATAATTTAAAAATTAAATAAATTAACAGTTTGTTTCGTTTTCTCTTTGACAGGTAGTCCAGATAACTGCAAAAGAAGTATCAACGCCTTGGTTACCGACAACTGCAGTTGGTCGGAAATTGAGTACCATTGGGGCAACATACATCAACTTAGGAAAACGCATATTGACTCAGGTGCTACGATAGAAGAAATATTTACAAAATGGCCACAATATCAGAAACCGTTAGGTTATAAATTGGTAAGTTATTGTTTGATGGTGAAAAATTGTTATGCATAATATATATTTTTATTTCTCAAGATTCAAATTGATTTTCGAAGACTTTATCCCAACGTGTGCAGCATGAACACCAAGTTTTCGCCATTTTTGGACAAAATCATCCCGATACTCGAAGAGAAAGTAAATGGAGTTACGGATCTAAATTTACTAGCAACACTTAAATGCCGCGAAAATTATAATGAAAGTAAGTATAATGGTGGCAGATATTATGCATTATAGATAAACATATATATATATATATATATATATATATATATATATATATATATATATATATATATATATATATATATATATATATATATATATATATATATATATATATATATATATATATATATATATATATATATGTATATATATCAATAATTTCTTATTATAACATAAAAATCCATTTTCTTAATTTTTCTAGATGGTTTGGCAGCTACTTTATTTCATCTTATACACCACATTTTTGGTTCAACAGAGAGGGAGGTGAGGATCGAAAACAATAAAATGATACAAATAACATTCAGCCCCCAAGATGTTCAACAAAGTTTCATCCTGGTTGGTGCTACAGCCAAGAAAGTAGAGGAAAAACTGATGTACCAGTTGGAGAAGCAAAATTCCATCCAGCCATTGCTTCTTATCACCGGGACTTTGCCAAATCCAACTCAAATTGTTGTGTATTTTGATGGAATTAAATACAAAATGTATTCTGTGCTTCGAGGGATCGAAACAATTTTTGCGATCACACGTTTTTTTAATTTGAAATTTCCATTCCAATCCATAGCCGTTTGGATGTTCATTCAAAAGTATTTTTTTAATATTACAACAAAGTACGATATTTCCAATATTTCTGTCAACGATTTAATTGGAAGGCTTCAAAAATAAGATTTATTTAGTTTTTTAAGAATTATATTGTTTTGTTTCGTTGAAATAGTTTTTAATAATTTAATTTAAGAGATTTTTTTATATTTATTTAATGGTAGTTAATAATATTAGTAATAATATAAATAAAATTAAGTAGAAAAAAATAAATGTTTATTATTTTTACAAATAAATCAAATTATTAAAATAAATAAATATTTAAAACTAAATTTATAATGTGTTAATTTATTTCATAAATTTGATACTTCCGCTTTTGCTTTTATTTTCGCTTTGCTTAATGGTTAAAAGAATTTCTCATCACGCCGCGGCCACGAGTTTCATTCTTTCCGTTTACAGGACATAATTGATACAGGATTCCTTGCTATGCATCAAAATATTTGAATAGCATCGTCAGAACTGATTGACTGATTCATTGATAGGACTGTAGGACCAAGACAAGATTCCCCGAAAACGTCGGGCCTATTCCCACAGCCGTTTACATAAAACGATAGGTAAGGATACGAAGGTATGGAAAGAGCGACCCGGTTACTGACACCATGACAGTCGGTACTAAACTACTATTATCACAAGACAATCAAAATTCTAATCTTCTAGTCTGCAATCGCCAGTCAGCATTCTCCAGTCCGCAACACCTATCCGCTCTACTGTATTTTGAATAAAATTAAAACTAAATTAAAATTCTAAAATAAATTTATTAGTAATTCTTTATCTGTAACTTAATTAATAAATTTTATTTTTTATTTTAACTCCCATCCGCACAACTAACCTTATTAAAACATAAGTACAGAACTCTGAAAAAAAAATCTAAGTAGTAAATCTAAGGGTATCTGAAACAATTAAATTAATTTGGTATGATAGTTTAAGCCATGAAAAATAGACTAGAACGACCATCTTTAGCAGAACTATTTTCCTGTTACATAATTAGTACAATAATATAATTTGTTAGTAAAATCTATATCCTTTTCACATTAACATTGGTTATTATATTTATTTGGATAGGAAGGACATTTCTTATTCTATCATATGTATTTGTGTTACCTCAACAGTTAAAACTGGAGTTTGCTTTCCTTGCAAACCCCCTTCAACTTTAATCATATTAACATTTAGTCCCTGGAGCACCGAGCGTCGCTCGGTCAAAGTTAGTTAATATTCAATTTAAAGAAATATAGCTACATTTATATACATTTGATAGGGTAAAAAATCTTTTCTAATTTATTATTTTTGTTGAGAATAGAACTTTTCTACGTTATGAATATTAAATTATATATTTGAGAAGACAAATTATTTGCGAATATAGGGAAAAACAATATATGTATCTCTAGAAGTTTCGCAAAATACAAAACCTCTATTTTTGATTGTATTTCGTATTCAATTATTATTCATCTAAATTTTAATTGTATCATTAGAAATAAAAAATATTTTATAAAATTAAGTGTACTAATTTCCACACCTCCCAAGGGGAATAGTACTTGGTTAGTATTTTAGTTAGTTAAGAAATTCTACCGATGGGTAAATCCATCGCCATGCTGACGAATTTTAAAGTATTTTATTTAGTTAAGAAATTCTACCGATGGGTTAATCCATCGCCATGCCGACGAATTTTAAAGTATTTTAGTTAGTTAAGAAATTCTACCGATGGGTAAATCCATCGCCATGCCGACGAATTTTAATGTATTTAATAATAATTACACAACACTTAATTACACTATTAAATAATTCAAACTCTTTTATTCGAATTCCGATTTATGTTTAAAGCTTTTTTCCAGACAACATTTCGAGTGTGCTCTGGATTGTGTTGTGGTAATAGGACCTTTAAACTATTTTCTGTTTTAACTCGTGAAAAACCCACATATAACATGCCATGTATGAACACTGATATTCGAAGATCAACGCCTACAAAATCAAAAGTTTGGCCTTGAGCTTTGTGCACCGTCATAGCAAACGCTGGTCGAATAGGAAATTGATGTCTTTGCATTGTACATCCAAGTTGACATTTGCTGGAGTCGAGTGTTATTCTTGATATGTGCACTTCGCGGTCAGATTGTTCGCCAGTGATGATTTTGGCCTTAATGATGTTGTTGCACAGCTCAGTTACGATTAATCTTGTTCCATTACAGAGTCCTTCTGAGACATCTAAATTCCGCAATAACATTATAATTGAGTTCTTTTTCAATTTCAACTCATGCGGTGGCAAATCGGAAATTTCAATGGTGTTAAGAAACTCCGATGTGAATTGTAATGCTCCTTCTGGTTGGTCTTTGACTGAATCATAACTTGTATATACCTTGTAGTCCCCAGGGAGCCGCTCGATAATATCATCATTAATCTTACCTACGTCTTTGTTTAGCGGTGCTAAAATTGTTCTATTTTTCATTCCTTCATAATTGTGATTGCTGAGGCAGTTACCGAACACTTCATTTATCAAATTGCCATTGGATAGCATTTGCACTGGTATTTTGATTTCATCAAACTGGTTCAACGGAAGTATTCCGTCTCCCAACTTTAACAAATAATTTGCGAATTCAATTTGTTCAAAATCGACACGCATATTATCCACCAATGAAAATGAACAGAAATTTATCCAGAGATGACTTTGTTTTATTGATAGATCGAGCATTTCACTTTGGTTGGCTCGGGGCTGAACAGGCAGGCATTGACGAAAATCACCTCCCAGAACCATAATCTTTCCTCCAAATGGTTCATTCGAATTTCCAATTCTTCGTAATAATTGATCCATATTCTCGAGCCCATATTTCGGTAGCATAGGTGCCTCATCCATTAAAAAAATGTCAATCTCTGAAAGTTCTGCGGCTTTAACTGACCCCGGTTTTATGCTTGAGATCGATTCAGATGTCAATGGTACCTTGAGTCCAAAGGTCTTATGTGCAGTTCGTCCATGTGGTAATAAAATTGACGCAATCCCTGTGAAAGCCATGCACTTGACATTAAAATTTCGGCCCTGCAACATGTAGTAAAGAGTTTTGTATATAAACGTTTTGCCTGTGCCACCTGGACCATCAATAAAGAAACACTTTTGACTAAGAACGTTCTTATTAATTACTGCATCCAAAATCAAATCAACAATCTCCATCTGTTTTTCACTAAGCATCTCGTACATGCGGCGACCGAGAGTTGTTAAATTGTCGATATTAAAGACTTGTTCATTTAACTGGTTCTCATAGTCGTCAATATTGTCCATACCGAAACGTTCTACCCAGTAGCGAAAATTTCTGCCTTCCGTTGCTTCTGTGTTTAATTTGTAGGCTATAACCCTATATGCTCGTTTAATACCGTCTTCGTCAGCATTGCCAATTCTTCTGGCTTCTTGTATAAAATCCTCAGCCAAATCTCGCTTAAACGTTTCCCAGAGACGTTTTGGATTTTCAGGGGAACCAAAAATCAGTATCTGCACGAATAACGTTCTCATTACTCTTGGCATTTTTGACACGGCTGATTCTTGGAGACCTTCTATCCACTGCCGATCGTTGAATACGAGTCCTCGAGCAAGGCAAGCTTGTTTGTATGTGGAATATCGGTTGCCGTTAACCATCAAAAGATCATCGAAACTTGTTGCGTTCTTAACGTGATATAACAATAGTCGCAAGTGGTAGAGTTCTGGTTGAGCAACAAAATTAATGTTATGAATTCGACCAATAACGCGTATGCAACGTTGCCGAGGCACCCATTTACTTGATGTACCTACCCATTTACAATATTCTGGTATCTGCCAATAGTAGTGGTAAACTACATTCGCATTTTCATTTGTAGATCGGTCTACTTGTTGTCTCAACGCTTGATTGTACATGAAATATGCATCTAATGTTGAGTTTTTTTGCCCAATGTCTGCCAAATCTTCTTGTAGTTGGTCGATATTTGTTATTCTGTATTGGCCGGGTAGATGAATGTCCAAACGTTGAACTGAGTGATAATTTGATCATTTATAACATAAATTTATGCGATTAAGTGACAATGTTGTGATCACAAAATGTTTATTAATTAGTCAAAACAAAATCACATTATTGTCACAAATGCATTCACAATTTTATGACATAATATTTGTACAGAAATTTACAGCAAATAATCACAAAATGGAATTTCCTTTTTGTCATATACTAATGTGATCATTTAGCACTTGAATTATGTAAAAATTAAATGACACTATTGCGACCTCAAAATTGTTTAACAATTTGGCAAAATTAAACCATATTATTGTCACAAATACGGTTCCCACTTTTATGACAAATTTGTTAAATTTTAAGTCGTCAATTTTATGAGCAATTTGCGCGATTTTACGTTTACCACATAATTTATACGCAAATTATATATTAGATATCTTTAAAATATGTATATTTATTGTAAAAAAATAAAAATTATTAAATATTTAAAACAAATTTAATAATAAACTTAAATATATTTTTGAACTGCTATTTTATATCTAAATATTACTATATGTATAATTGTATTTATTATACAATATATAGTAAACTCGACGTCATACATATATGGTAAACTCATGTCAATGTACAGGTTAACATGGAGTTTGCAATGTGCAGGTGGTAAACTGTAATTCCCCCCTCCTTCCCCTGTGGTATCACAAGGGGCCAAAACTGACCTAAGTGTGCAAAAGCAGCCACTCCTTCCTATCATATCCTATAGTAAACTCGAATAATTGCCGACGAAGCAAAAGTCTCAGTTCTCTTAAGAGAACTATAATTCTTACACAAATTTTTTTACATAAAATACATACATTTTTTACATAAAAAACACTTGTTTAATATTTCGCAAAATAATTTCCGTGAGGTTTAAAAAATTATTCGATCGATTTCGGCTTGTAAGGCCATCATCAGGAGTATCTCGGCCATCTCTGATACTCCCGATGATGGCCTTACAAGCCAAAATCGATCGAGTAATTTTTTAAACCTCACGGAAATTATTTTGCGAAATATTAAACAAGTGTTTTTTATCTAAAAAATGTGTGTATTAAGTGTGTTTCGCCAAGTGCCCACGGCAGACAGTGTAAAAAGAACTATAATTCTCTTCTCTGACCATGCTTCATGGTCTTCTCGACAGTAGAGATGTGCGGGTAGTAACTATTCGGTATTAAATACTCGTTACTTGCAACTACCCGAAGTAACGATTACTAAAAAATTAAAGTATTCGTTACTTTCATTCTTTCGATTTTCGATATGCGAGAGCTGGTATAATATAAAAAATAATATTTATTTTATACATAAATTTGTGGTCAATTAATACTTTCTTTTTCTACCTACTTTATTTTGCTGTATCTTAATATAACTATCGACATTTACATGAAAGAGAAATCAATACTATACAATTATGATAAAAACACATAAAAGTGAAGACAAGAACATACAGTTTTCAGAATGCTATTTCATTTCCATAGTTTTGTTTTATGATTGTTAGAGGAATACACATATACCCATACAAATATCGGAACAAACAAAATTATAACCTCAAAATTTTTTTCATTTAGATTTTGGAATTTAGTATTTGACATCTAATTTATTGTTTACAATTCATATGTTTCATAATTCTTAATCTTTCAGTGAATAAGTGCAAATAAATAAATCAATTATTTTATGTTTTAGTGTTTGGATACTCTATTTTACTCGCAACAATACATATAATATACACGAATAGTTTAGTACTACGTTGCCAACAGTGAATATTTAAAATTTTCCTTATTCTAAGATGAACCGAAAACGAAGTGATATTTGGTTGTACTTTACAAAAATCGACTAAACACATGCTAAGTGTGATATATGCAAAAACACTCTGTCCTACAAAGGGGGTTCTACTTCTAATTTTAAAAAGCACTTAAATGCTAAACATCCCGGCGTGCATCTCGAACCAGCGACAAAACAATCTAATAATCCCCAATCATATGTCTCTGATACTTTTACATCAAGTAATATACCATCAACGTCTACAGCAGCTATACTAAATAGGCCTTTAACATCCAGAGATTTAGAATCTACTAGTAATGCGACGGAAAATATATCATGTGTGCCAAAATCATCTAAACAGTTGGGAATAAGTCAATATATCTTACGGCCCCCTTCTATTGCGAGACAAAAAAAATTAAATAATCTAGTTTTAAAAATGATTATCAAAGATATGCAACCGTTTTCAATAGTTGAGGACAGTGGATTCCGAGAACTACACTTTACCTCATCGAACCACACTGAGTCGACAATTATTGCCTGCATTATATGATGCCTCTGTCGAATCTGTTAAAGAAATTTTAAGTGCAGCAGACTATATAACAATTACGACAGATATGTGGACCAGCTGCACTAATGAATCATATATGTCAGTCACAGGACATTTTATAGATTCACACTGCAGTCTAAAATCAGTTCTTTTAGGGTGTTTCCTGTTTTCAGAACGACACACTGCTGAAAATATCACAAATAAAATGAACGATATGCTACAGCAATGGAACGTTGATAAGAAAGTCCATACGATCGTAACCGACAATGGGGCGAATGTTCTTGCTGCATGTAGGCTTACGAAATATCATCACTTACCGTGTTTTGCTCACACCTTAAATTTAATAGTTCAGGATGCTATAAAACTTATAAAGCCAATTCACATCAAAGCAAAAAATATTGTCGAGTTCTTTAATCGAAGCCAAAATGGAGCTTCAAAATTAAAACATTATCAAGAGCAATTGAATAATGGGTTAGTTTTAAAACTAAAAAATGATGTAGCCACTAGGTGGAATTCGACATTTTATATGTTTCAACGGATCGGACAGTTGAAAGAATGTATCAACGCTGCATTGGGTGTTCTTGATAATGCCACTGAACGATTAACTTGTGATGAATGGGTAACCATCAGTGAATTGTGTCGATTGCTCGAACCGTTTGATTTGGTTACTGTCGAACTTAGTGCCGAACAGAATGTAACTGTGTCCAAAATAATTGCTCTGGTTGACGGCCTTACTAGAGCGTTACTAAAAATTAAAACAACAATACATAGTGCTTCTGGTGAAGTTTTATTCACCTCATTAATAGCTGGTATATCAAAAAGATTCGATAAAATCGATTTTAATCTTATTAAAAGTAAACCAACTTTTCTGGATCCTAGATTCAAAAAGCGCGCATTTTCAAATGTTTTAGCGTACAATAAAGCGAAAGAGTCTATAGTTGGTAATGTCACTGACATGTTGCGCATGAATGACAAGAGTGTGCTGCGACCGCAGGAAATTCAACCACCAGTGAATGATCCTGGAAAAAAAAATTTAATATGGGACGATTTTGACAATCGAAACCAGATCGTAACAACACCGCAAGCTTCTGCTATTATTGAGGTTCGTCAATACAGTGAAGAACCGGATGTAGATCGGGAGAATGATCCCTTGAAATGGTGGCAATCAAGAGAGCTTGTGTACCCACACCTAGCGATATTAGCTAAACGACACCTTTCTATAGTGGCTACCTCAGTACCTTCAGAAAGGATCTTTTCGAAAAGTGGGCAAATATTGTGTGACAGGCGTAGTCGTCTCAAATCACATAATTTTGAAAAAATTATATTTTTAAACGCTAATCAAAATTTAGTTTTATAATCTTACTTTACTTTTGTTTTTTTTTCTAGTCATGAAATGTTCCTATAATTTACTTTTGAATTTTTAATATTTTATTTTATTATTTAATATTTTATTTAAACATGAATTTTTATACTATATTTTTGTTTCTTTTACGTTAAATGAATTTACAATTTTTATCAATAAATATAATATTATTTAATTTACTTTTTTCACAAAATCAATATAGTCTATAAATTCCAACAATCATGAAAGTAATCATAAGGTAGGTAAGTAATCGTACAATAAAACTAAATTCTCTTTAACAAATGACATACTACAGTTCTTTGTTTCATGATTACTTTGTAACGAATATTAAGTAACGAGTATTTACATCAAAAGTAACGAGTACTCATGATTACTCAATGTACCGAAACTGCACATCTCTACTCGACAGGCTGCACTGAGCACCTATAAAAATAATGATTAATACTTCATCCTTTTCAATAAAGCAATAACATTTTGACTTTGCGAATTAAATACTTTTCAAAATCAACTTTATGGTCACAACACTGCCACTTAATTTTCACATAAATAATTTGTCAAACGATGACATCAATATGTCACAAAAGCTAATTTCCATTTTGTGACAATCTGTTGTAATTTTTGTACAAATTTGTCATAAAATTGTGAACCGAATCTGTGACAACAATGAGGTTCAATTTTGACTAATTAGCAAACAATTTTGTGATCACAATATTGTCACTTAATTTTCGCTTAAATCATGTGCTAAATGATCAAAATATGTATGACAGAAAGGAAATTCCGTTTTGTGACAATTTTCTGTAAATTATTGTGATCACAAATTTTGGTTACACGGGTAACTATCTATCTACCCGAGAAACCACAAGTGACCAAAATGTCAAACTGTCACAAAATGTCAAACTTTATTCTAGTACTCATTTGAGTTCTTTTCTTTTGTTTCGGTCGAAGTTGAACGAAAAAAACTATTTTCAATTAAATTAGAATATATGTAATATCACTATCTAGTTTCTAAAATATAGTAAAATTATCGGGAGCATTTCGTTAGTAAATTTACTTAATGTAAAACGAGTGCAAAATATTGGAAAGTAATACATAAAATACCTCTTGGATGGAAACTTCTGACCGCAACAAATTAAAAACAAATACATAAAATACCATACATAGAAGGCATTTGAATGATGAGAACGATGTTGGTGATTCGGATAACACGGTGGAGAGTATTTGTGATATTTACAAAGTTTGGATCCAAAAGAGTGGAAGGATCAAGGCCATTATGCGGTTCTGGGATTAAAAACTGCGCTTTAATGCTACGGACGATGATATAAAGCGGGCTTATCGTAAAATTGTATTGCAACACCATCCGGACCATAGATTTATAATAAAATATATAGATGGAATGTAAGCAGTTGTCAAGTGTCTCAATTTCGGAGGGTAACAGAAAAAAGCGAATAAACCAAAAGAGCCGTATTTAAAAAGTGAAAAAATAAATAAATATAAAAAATACTACATATAAAGAAAATGCGACACTGTTTAAAAATTTGTTGTCAAAAAGTAAATCTCACAACAAACAATTAATTTTTTATTTACTATTTTTTTAGCTTTTCAGTTTAATATTTATTAAACTTTTATCACAAATTGCTTAGTTTTTAACATAAACTATAATTAAATTATCGGGGATATGAAATCCCTTTGTTGTATTTGCCTTGCCTATTTTGGCATTTTTTAACGAGGCACTTCATTTTTTTTATAAATTATTCACTTATATAATGTAAGTTAAAAATACTAACTTTTATATACCAAACGTATAAAATTATAATTTTTTAGTTGTTTTAATTAATATTCTTATCATTTGCGGAAATTCTTATGTGAGCTGTCAATACAAATTAAAAACAAAATCTATTGTTGTGGGATTTGCTTCTTCCATCTCCTGATGATCTCCTTTCCATCTTCTAATGATATACAACCATCCTCCTCTAACCTGAGACACGCGAAATAGAAAATTTTATATGGAAAAAAAAATTACATTCATTCTATATTATATATTATAATTCTATGATCCGGACAAGCGAAAAGCAATGCGGGAAGATTAAAAACCGAAGACGATTATTTTATATTAACGCGATTATTTTATTCGATTACTTTATATTATACGTTATTATATAGTTATACTGGTTGGACCTATAAATTATATATAGCTATACTTCAATTAGAATGGCTTCCCGTCATCCGAAAGCTACTTCAGAATCCATCAAGTGAGATTGTATGTAACTGCTTAATTTGGTTTCAAAAAGTCTGTGTTCTAGACCAATAATGAATCTTCAAAATATTATGAGTGAGAAGTTTGTGAATGATCTTAAGCCGTTAATGGCCCACGATGATCGTAATGTTGGACGATGATATTCATGTAGAATTTGAGAAAGCTAATATACATGTCCGTACTATGTTCACCGAGATGTGCCGTTCGGAACGAATTTTGTTTAATTGTAGGAACAGCAAATGGACTAAAATGTACGATTGAATCTTAAACATACGAATGAGGTCTTAAAACTATTAAAAACGCTCTCAGAAAACTATGCGGTAAAAGCCATTATTTAGCCATTATTACATTAAGCCACCCGAAACTACGATAATGTCGAGATTGTAAAGCTAGCCATTTATAAACAATCTGATATGCTGGACTTAATATTCGCGAAATATAACGGATTATGTATGGTTATATAGGACAAGATAACCAATCGTTTTTCAATTTGGCTATTTCTCTTAAAGGTATTGTATGCACCTAAATTCCTTAGTATAAAATAAACATTTTACACTATTTTGTATATTTTTCAGCAAAATGTTGGTTCCTTTTTGACGTCCAAGATAATAGGCTTTTGGATCATTTAAATGCAAATTCAAAAGTGGAATTTGTCTCACTGATACGTGCTATTATTTTTATCAGTAGTTTTGTTATTGAAGATTAATATTAAAATTAAATGTCAAACTTTATTCTAGTAAAGTTAAGTATTAGTAAAGTGTTTCTTTATTTTATCACAAAATAAAGTCTTATAATTATTCACAATGTTTTTTTAATACAAATCATTAAATATTTACAATTAGCGGTTGGATTGCGAACTGCGCTGTGGTATCGTAACATTGATAATTCCAATTCATACTGCAAGATTAATTACCAGAGTGGGAGCAGATTTGGAATTTAATAGCTCTCAAACAAATCGGAGAACGTTTATGAGTTTACGACGAAAACCCAACCGGCAATTCATACAAATCAATCTCTTATACTCGAAAACCCGCCGTCATTAACTTTTATCAATGTAGGTTGATATGGAAAAAAATAACTAGAAAATGGGGCCCGGGTCCCATAGGAGACCCCTTAAACGAGTTTTCCTGGAACTGATGCCCATCGCAATCGATTTCTAATGCTCGAAAACCCCTCGTCAGTGATTTTCATTAATATAGGTTGATATGGTAAAAAATATCCGGGCCCCTCTGGAGCCCCCCTTAAACGAGTGCTTCTGGAACCAACACCCATCCCAATCGATTTCTGGTGTTTGAAAACCCCCCGTCAATAAGTTTCATCAATGTAGGTTGATATTTGAAGAAAATACCTAAAAAAAGGGGCCCGTGCCCCACTGGAGCCAACCTTAAACGAATTTTCCGGAAACCAAAACCGATCGCAATCGCTTCGTAGTACTCGAAAACCCCCCGTCAGTAATTTTCATCAATCTAGGTTGATATGGAAAGAATATAACTAGAAAATGGGGCCCGAGCCCCACTGGAGCGCCCCTTTAACGAGTTTTGGTGGAATCAACACCCATCGCAATCGACTTTTGGTGTTAGAAAACCCCCTTCTGCAAATTTTCATGTAAATCCTACGTGCCGTTTCCGATATCGTTGAAATATATATACAAACAATTATTGCTCGTATTATAATATTAGATAGATTAGATAGATGTATTCTGTGCTACGAGGAATCGAAATAATTTTTGCAATCACACGTTTTTTTAATTTGAAATTTCCATTCCAATCCTTAGCCGTTTGGATGTTTATTCAAAAGTATTTTTTATTATAATATTACAACAAAGTACGATATTCCCAATACTTCTGTCGCCTATTTAATTGAAAGGCTTCAAAAATAAGATTTATTTAGTTTTTTAAGAATTATATTTTTTTGTTTCGTTTGAATAATTTTTAATAATTTAATTTAAGAGATTTTTTAAATATATTTAATAATAATTTATAATATTAGTGAAAAATAAATGTTTATTAACTTTACAAATAAATCAAATTATTAAAATAAATAAAGATTTTAAACTAAATTTATAATGTTTTAATTTGTTTCATAAATTTGATGCTTTCGCTTTGCTTTTATATCTATATGTAGCTTAGTGGTTCGTTTCGAATTGTATTTCACTCTTTAGTCCAAAATTAATTGGTGATTCTGTATGGCATGGAACTATATGCAATGTTCAGATGGTTCTATATAGATCGGACCTATAGCCGTACGTCTTCGATTTGGCTAAGTAATGCCGTAAAAAAGGACTTAAATTAGTTAACCGTGGAAGAGTTGAGAGAGCCTTGAATTTCAAAACAGATTCCAAAGATAAAGACAGACAGACAGACAGATTTTTTGATAATCCAACTTCATAGTTAACGTAGTAATTATAGTTTGTAAATAATTTTATATTATATTAAATATAAGCGTCGATGTGCAGTTTGAAAAGCAAAAGCTATAAAAATATTCTTAGATCAAAAAAGTTGTTTTTCTAACTCGAATAATAAAATCAATCGTCTTCTGTCAATCAAACATTCAATGATAAATGCTGAAACAAATACAATCAGCACCAACTTTACATAAATCAAAACAAGATAAACTTTATCTTACCTTTTGTTTAATTATTTGTTTCGTTAGGAACACATATGTGTGCCTATTTTGAATATGAGTTTTCTCAGTGTAAACTCAAGTATTTCGAAATCAGTGATTGATTGAGATGATAGGCGACTCAAGCAATCGTATATGAACGTAATCCGAAATATTCAACAGGTTGGAGTTGTGGTAAGGGATGTTAGTTCACTGGTGGGTAGGTTCAATATCATCTCAATGGACTGACATCTACCGAAGCAACGTTTTAATCACCATAACCACATAAACCTTTTAATGTATTGGTGTCTGACGAATTGGTATATAAGAGATTGAAGTGGTATAGGGTTCTCCAAATGCACAGAGTTCTCACCAACCACAGTAAATATCGCCAATTATATTATCAATAACAATTTTTATTCACTAATTGAAATTTCTTAATTTACAATATAATTTTATCTTCACCGTATTCAACACAGTTTGTGATGCGTTTCAATCGAAAGAAACTTGTTATCTTATTAAAAATAATCATAAAACTTTATGCGGGTAAAGAAGAAGAAACTTGAAAAGGTCGAATATAATAGGCTTTATTATACCCAATGCGTACACGTACACTTCATTCAGCCATAGGGTGTTTAATATAACAAAGAAGCATATATCTGAGTATACTCACACGAAGATTGTTCGGCTACCACTGGCCGTATGGTATGGCATAACTCTGAATAATATTCAGCTCCAGGCCATATGTACGCGGAATAACTCCGGATAATAAACATATGAATAATGCTCAGCTGCTACAAGATTTTACAACCAAACAACATACTCGTACACTCCTAAAAACACTCACTCTTATGAAAAATTCTGTATTTAATTGTTTCGTGATTCTGAGACGAATTCTAGCTCTAGCTACAGTTAAAGAATAAAAGTAAATAAAATCTGGTTTTGGGGTTGTATTGGCGAAAAAACTGTTAACAAACAACGTTTATGTTACCGTTGTTTTAGTAAGGATTTTTGTTAAAGTTTCGGAAACACAAAAAGTACAAAAAACAGTTTTTGAAAGATTTTTTCTTGTTTGAAAAAAGTAAACAGTATACTTTTCCCATTATGCCTGTTCACAGAAATTCAGAAAACTACAGAAGAATAGAAAACTTTTCTATATGCATGAATCACTAAACCATCTTTTCAGCGTACAGTGGCATAAAAAACTTTGATCGAACAAAAATGACATATTTTTGGTCCAATGCAACTCCTCAGAGCGAAATAATCAAATGAAATATAAGAACATAATCTAAGACTTAAATCGATACGATTTATTGTTTGATTTTTGTACTTCGATTTCACTGGTTGGTTGATGAGCTGGGCGATGTGACAATAACAGTTCGTATGACATGCCAAAACAGCTAATACAAGGCAAAACGTGGCCCAGTATCTTATTGTACAAAAGAGCATATTGTTACAGCTATAAGTATGTGGTATAGGATACAGATCAATACGACTTATAGTTTCTTATTCAGTGATTAAATCAAATGATAGGCGGATAAGGCAATCGTTTTTTTCTTCAAAATGCACATCGGATAGCCAATATTTGAATTATGTTATCAATAAATCGGTAGTTTGCCTGTCTTGCTGTTTATATCCACGCCTTCCGAACTCTTTCTTGGTTCGTTTATTTATGTCCTTCTCTACGCCATTATATATTCAAATCAATGATATACGACTGTAGGTTCGATTTACGTTGAACAATCAATGCATAGCATAGTTCCATGCCTATAATACTGACATGTAATTTGGGTTGGCTCACGAATTTTGCATTCCAACAGGATGTCATACATATGTTCATTCACACCATAGATCGTAATAAGATGGAGAAAAGTCCCTATTGCATCCTGCCCCTATCGGGATTCGAACCAGGTACCTCTCGTTCCAATTGCCGTAGTAGTAGATATCGTGTAACAAATATTTCTTAAAGATGTCGTTAATGCTGCAATACATTTCAATTTACGGTATTGGCCTTCGAATCTCATAGTCCATTTGTAACAGGACCGTAAGATCATATTGTAAAATCACGTAATGTTTCCTGATACCAGCAGGAAGAATGGCTCTTAATGGGTTGGTTTAAATCCAACTATCCGCCTTATAGTTTCGTCCGTAACTCGAAAGGCAACCGATTTTTTTTGAGCTTGGTAAACTCATTATTTCAATTGGGTTCACATCTGGGCTATAAAATGGTCATTTTAGGTTCATCTTTTAGTTCCAACCGCATGCAAATTAGAAGCAATTTAAGTGGAGATATGTGTCATCTTTTTGCAGAATGTCATCGTGTTGTGTAGATGGAACTACCAACCAAGTACTTTTTCACCTTTAAATAGAAATAAAATGTTATGTTACAAAGTTATTTATTTTTTTCTACCAGAATGTTATACAGAAGTTTTAAATAAAGAAATAAAAGTGCATAGTCATTTGTTTTGATCTGTGGGCTGGCGCGTTGTCTTGTTGAAAGATGAAGCTCTCAGTTTCACTAAATAGCTCCAAAACTGATGATTTCCAACGCCTTTCCAGAATGTTCAGGTACACATTACCAGTTACCCCTGATCCGACAAGGGCCAAGTAACCAACACCAGCATTACTACAACAGCCTCAAACCATTACACCCTCAGTTTTATTAGGCACTTGTTGAATGTAGATATCGCTGAGGCGTTCACCTGGTTTTCTGTGCACAATTAGCCATCCATCCCCCAGATGCAGTTTAAATTTGCTTTCGTCAGAGAACACCACATTATTCCACAACTCCCAGGTCTATGTAGAGTGCTCTCTGGCCAGCTGAAGCCGACCAATTTTTGAAGATATCTTAAATAAAATTTTCTGCAGCGAGTGGCGTGTCCTAAATTTTGCGTTCAGTAACCTTCTAATAGCAGTTGACGTGGAAATACCTGTTGCTGTAGCAAGATCGTCTTGCAATTTCGGTGAAGTTTTAAATCGGTTCTGCTTGGAACGAAGAACCAGATATTTATATTGCACTGTTGTGGGTTTTCGCAGTCTGCTAGACTCTTTAGACCGCTCTGTGTTCCCCCTAGTCCTATATTTTTTTATAAGATCGGCAATTGATGATTTTCCACGTCTACTCCTATCACCAATTTCACGCACGGACAGTTCTTCCTTCCATAACGCGATAACATCACTTTTTTCTTGGTCATTTAGTTTAGACATTTTAAGTACTTACTTCGCTTTTTCATACTTAAAGTTTCAAGGTTTTAAAGGAATTCGAACTGTCCGGATATTTTTCCACAGTACTGTATATGGCGAACCACCGCGTGATCTACCGTTTTTATTTCATCTACAACTTTAAGATCTTCGTATACGTTTTCCAACATAAACGTGTGACGATGAGCGTCGTCGTTTGCGGGCACTTAGCGCCTCCACAATATATGGCCAATTTTCCTGATCGGCCATCGCATTCCAACAATTGGTAATTTATTATATTGACGTAAATATACGTAAATATACGTAAATATACGTAAATAATTTAAAAATGGATTTCGTGTCATAACACCAAGGCGAGCACACTATTTTGATGAAGATGCACCTGTCACAAATGCCTACCATTCCGACAAGTTTTTGATCATTTATATCTTGGTCCCGTCTGTAACTATTCCTATCTGGTTTATTTTGACTATTTAAAACATTACTCTAAAGTATTTTGTACAATGATTTTTAAATGAAGCATAATTACAAAATACTTCACTACTAAGAAAAATTTTTATGTGTTGAATATAAAATTTAAAATCAGAAGAAAAGTTTTCCATAAAACAATAAGTGGTGTTGAAATAAATGGAACATAAAATCTTCAATATGAGTTTAATGAAACTCTCTAATAAACTTATTTATCGAGATGCATCATTTATTGTTGTTTGTATCAATTAAGGTTTTGGTTCAAGTTGGATGTTGATACGATTGATGTTAACGATATTGGCCTAGTTTATATACGATTGCCTCATCCGTCATTCATTTCATTTAATCACTGAATTCGAATTACTAAAATCTTAACTGTAAGTCGAATCGTTTACGTTATATAAAATCGGATCTATAACCAATACCACGTTCTAGTGGTCCTTTTATAAGAGCCTGGTCCAAATCGTACATTGATACGGTCAGTATTAACGATTTGGCTATAGTAAAACTTTCGGTTCTAACCATATAGTTATCGGCCGTTCCTATTAGGAAATCACTGAAATTCAATTAACCTACACCATGCCCTTCCTTATGGCTCAATACGTTGAAGTTCAATTGAATAATCAAGGCCACACTTACTTTTGCTGTATTTAAGATTGTGTAACTGCATCTAAATATAGACGAAAATTCCTTTCAAGGGTGTTAACAATAGCAACAATTTATATATATATATATATATATATATATATATATATATATATATATATATATATATATATATATATATATATATATATGTATATATATACTTATATATATATATATATTTATATATATATATATATACACATATATATATATATATATATATATCTATATATATATATATATATATATATATATATATATATATATATATATATATATATATATATATATATGTATATATATATATATATATATATATATATATATATATATATATATATATATATATGTATATATATATATATATATAAATATATATATATATATATATATATATATATATATATATATATATATATATATATATATATATATATATATATATATATATATATATATATATATATATATATATATATATATATATATATATATATAAGTATATAGTTATATATATTAGTTAAGACACCGTTATCTGCTGATACCGCATTCCAATGCAACACAATACATCTTGCACGTTGCAAGTAAAATCGTGTGAACAACCGTTGCAATAAACTGATGAGCAAGCATTTCCTTTATCGCATAACGCATTTTAATATTAAGTTAGAATAGAATCTATATTTTAGAAGTCAGTTGTAATCCAAAAGTAGTTTAATTAAGTATGATTTATTTTATGTGTTGTTAAAGTTTTATGTAATAAAAAAATCTTCAAATAAAAGTGTATTAAGAATAAAGTAATAAGAAATTAATAAATAAAGAAATAAATAAAAAGAAAACAAAAATCATAATTTGATTTTTTTTATAATATTAAACAACAATAAAATTAACTGGCGCCGAAACAGGGACCCTTGCGATTGATGGTCCAAAGCTGTGGTAGTGAAAAAAAAAAGTTAACTTGTATAACCAAACAGTAACCTGCGAATTAACAAATTCGGTAATTAATTGTAACCACCCAATTAATAAGGCAACCATAGTGAAAAAGAGAATTAACCAAAAACATTTACACTAACGTAAATCGAAGTGATCCGATAAAAGTGTTAATGTGAATATTCTCGCGATTTCTGAAGTTAAACCAACTCACAAAAATCGAAATAAAGTAATATCAGTGTTGGGAAAAGAAGCCCCATAGTAAACTCAACCAAGAGGAAAAACGGAGCTGATTACAACGAACATCAAGGACAACCAGGCCGGATATTCATAAGTAATTCAGCAGCGGCCCAACCAATTACGCATTCAAGAGGAACTAAGACATTTTGCAAGGGACGGATTACAACTCCAAATGTTAACCATACATTGGTTCATCATAGTGTAAGTCACATTTTAAATACATAAAGTAAATAAAAAAAAATATAAGTAAAAATCAAGATTTTGTTCAATCAAGAATTAAAATTAACATAAATCAAAACAAAATAACAAGATAAATTTAAAGTATAAAAAAAAATAAAGTAAAAATCAAAATTTTGATTAATTAAGAATTAAAATTAACGTAAATCTAAACAAAATAAATTTAAAGTAAAGAAAAGTAAGAATTCAAGCTCAAACATAGTTGAAAAGTTAAGTGAAGAAAATAATTTTAAGTCATTTCATAGTATTACTATTTAAATAATTAAATTCAACTCTAACAAATAAGTTAGAAAATTTAAAAGTGGTTTCCGGTAATCTATACCGCAGAACGTAATAAGAATAATTCGAAATAAGTAGTGCGCGCGTTAAATCGGTAAATAAAAAATCCATTTTCAAACATACAACAAACATAAACAATCATGAACAACGACCCAAAACCATCGACTTCTAACGACCACTTACGTTCAGACCCACAACAATCAGGAAAAAGCTCATACGATTCTAGAAATTCATTTAACTTAGACCAACTTTCTAATGCCATTTCGAAAATTGTCATGGATCAGAATCGCATAATGTTACACCAGTTCCAAAATCCTGGTATAGACAATAAAAACGAAAAGGACCAAATTATCGAAGACAAATACTTAAAAAACCTCACAGATTTAGACAAAATCCCCGATGTAGTAAAATGTATTAGGGAATTCGCCGGTCAACCAGGAGAATTTAGTTCCTGGAAGAAAAGCGTCGACAGAGTATTGACAATATACGAAAACCTAAAAGGAACCCCTAAGTATTACGGCATATTAAACGTGATCAGAAATAAAATCGTAGGTCAGGCAGACATAGTATTAGAATCTTATAACACCCCACTAAACTGGCAAAAAATTGCGAGATGCCTTACGTTGCACTACGCCGATAAACGTGACCTGGGTACCTTGGAGTACCAAATGACAACACTCATCCAAGGAAATCAAACAGTGCAGGAATTCTATCAAGGTGTTTATCAACACTTGTCGCTTATCCTGAATAAGCTTTCTTGTATGGAAATGGGACAAGAATCCATAAACAACATGACAGAATGCTATCGAGACAAAGCACTGGACACGTTTATTAGAGGGCTAAAAGGAGACTTACCAAGACTCCTTAGCATAAGGGAGCCCACTGATCTCCCTCAAGCTTTATACTTGTGCCTAAAGTTGCAAAACGTCGACTTTAGAACCCAATACGCTCATAGCAACCACCAAAACATACAACGGAGACCACAGACTCTTCCATCTCTTCAACCTAAATTCATACACCAGAATCCCAATCAAATACGAAACTTACCTCAACGGTTCTACCCCCAACTATTGCACAACCCTCAAAGCTATTTTGATAGAAGTCCATGGCATCCTTCTAATCGAATACAACCAAGATTCTCGAATCCACACTTCCAAAGACAAACCCCACAACCTAATAGACACCAACCAGGATATCCAAATTATCCACCTCGATACCCTCCTAAGCCAGAGTCAAAACCAATTCCCATGGAAATAGATAGCAGCGCCTATTCTAGACGAGTCAACTACATGAATCACCCACACAATAAGCTAGGTGCTACGAAAAGACCCTTTCAGAATCAGTCACAACAGGTCCAGCAGCCAAACAAGCTTCAAAGGATTTACCACCAAGAACAATCGAGAGAATACCCAGATATGCAATACTACCAAGATCAGTTAACAGAATACGATGCTCAACAAGATCAAACTCTAGTAGACAAAGAAATAATAAACATTAAATACGCAATCCATTGGGCCAAGGCAGGCGTAATAAATTCTATAATTTTATCAAATTCAGAAATCAAATTAGCTGTTAAAACTATTGAAAAAGAAAACTTACCATTTAATACTCCAGAAGAAGCACTGGATTTTGCAAATATTAAAATAATTAGCAATAAGTTATGTTTTCTTTACATTGTTTATATTCCACTAACAACTCTAGAACTTTATGAGAAATTAACAATTAAACCGGTTAAAAGAAATAACAAAATTACCGAAATTAAATATGAAAATATAATAAGATGTCATGATAGTATTTATGGGATTGTGACGGAATGTAAAACAATCAACTCGTTATCAATTTGTAATAAAAATAATCTTCTAGACATAAGTAATACTTCCTGCTTACCCAACTTGCTCAAAAGTCGTATATCTAAATGCAACACAACCAACAATCAACATATACCTGCAATGAACGAAGTATCAGACGGTTTACTTCTACTCAACCAATTCGACGGTGACTTCAATATAGGCAACGAAACACAAAAACTCAATGGAACATATTTAATCAAATTCAGCAATGCCACTGTATCAATCAATAACCAGACATTCGTTTCGAAGGAAAAACTATCCATCAAAGTACTGCCGGCTATCCTGCAACCAACACCACAGGAAGATGAATTTAAAGAAATACTGTCGTTACAAATGATGAAAGAGGTCCATATTAATAACACAAGACACTTCGACCTTCTGAAAAACGAATACAGTATCCAACAAGTTACAAGTTTGAGCATATTCCTAGTAATCTTCGGTATAAGTACAGCCGTCATAATTGTGAAATGCAAAACGAGTAATAAAATAAGAATCATCAACGCTACTAATGCCGGAGAGCCGTCCATTTTAACATCTCGAGATTCAGCCGAGCAGACAGTAGCTGAGGGATGCTACCAACAAAAAGTGGAAGCACAAAACACTGCACCCCATTGCGAAATATCGAAAATAATTCCAAGTCCAAGGAGGAAGTTCTATGAAACACCATTCTGCTGAAAGGTCGAACGAGGGCGTTCGAATTTAAAAGGGGAAGAGTTAAGATACCGTTATCTGCTGATACCGCATTCCAATGCAACACAATACATCTTGCACGTTGCAAGTAAAATCGTGTGAACAACCGTTGCAATAAACTGATGAGCAAGCATTTCCTTTATCGCATAACGCATTTTAATATTAAGTTAGAATAGAATCTATATTTTAGAAGTCAGTTGTAATCCAAAAGTAGTTTAATTAAGTATGATTTATTTTATGTGTTGTTAAAGTTTTATGTAATAAAAAAATCTTCAAATAAAAGTGTATTAAGAATAAAGTAATAAGAAATTAATAAATAAAGAAATAAATAAAAAGAAAACAAAAATCATAATTTGATTTTTTTTATAATATTAAACAACAATAAAATTAACTTATATATACATCTTATAGGTATCTTATAGGTATATATAGGTGTTTTGTTCGAACTTAACCTTATAATACTGCTCATTATATTGATTTTCGGTTTTCTTGAGCTTTTCGGTAGTGAACACTCCGTGTCTACAATTGTGTTACTCTTTTCAAATTGAGTTTTCTTGCCCGGCTAATGAGACATCTCTTGGGTGTGGGTCGTCCCCACGATTTGTACCGATGATTGTGGTTCTCGATACATTATGTCAAAATTTCAAATATATGTTTTGTTTTTCTAAAGTCATGTCTGGGAAATTATAATTCGTTTGTATTTATATAATTCATGTACATGTATTGCTATTTTGTCATGTGCCTAATTAACATTATCATCCGTAATGGTATGGGAGCAAACACACAAAAAAAACAAAAACTGGAAGAAAGTAGAAACGGGATAAGATTACAAGGTAATGAGATTGATATCAGGTGGGGTCATTATGGAATTGATCATTGAACGATTCTGTTAAAATTAAAAGTCGGAAAAAAAGTTGAAAGTAACAAGAACGTGTTTGGTGTTGTTTCAATATTAGAACGACAAAAGCAGTTTCTTTATGCTGTGGAACACACAGATTTATCGTTCTAAAACTTTAACTTTTAAGAAAAAAACAGATTTTTTTTCTTAAAAGTTAAAGTTTTAGAACGATAAAAAAATATTTATATATATAATAATAACCATAATAATATAAGAACTTAATATAATTATAATAAACTTAATATAAGAAAAAAAACAGTACAATTGTGTGAATACAAAACGGCATTAAGGCGTTAATTTGTGTAGCCCATAATAATTACGGCATCAAAGAAATAAAAAAAAATTAGATATTTAATAAGAAAAAACACATAACTATACGCGTCGTCAAACATCCTTGTGATTTTTGTGTGGTGGATGCTTTCAAGAAAAAAAAACATATAAAAAAACCTCACCACAAAACAATATAATAGAAATAATAATTATGAAGGTGCCCAAATGCACATGCCAGGTCTTACAAACATCAAGATGACGGTGATATCATCATATTAAGATAAATAATCTATGACTTAGAGACCGTAAACGGCCCTTACCGCGACTCAACTGAGACCTTACGTACCAGTGTTAAAGAATGGTCCACATTGTAGGTGGTCAGCCCAACGAATGTTTTTTACACACAAACGCGTTTTTATGTCATCCGGTTGCATGTTAATTTGGTAATCGGCGGGAATCGAATTCGAGACCGCGGCGTAATGAGAAACTCTCTTAACCATTAAGCTACATCCAGCGATCATATTAAGATAAGAAAATTTATATTTAAAAATTTGGATATATTATAATATTATTCTAGTTAAGGAAAAAAATAGTGTAATTTAATTTTAGGGGTATGGGGTCGATCGATTTAGTTGATATTTAATTTTTTTTTGGATTATTGTGAATAATTGTTATTATTATTTTTTTTTTATCACAGAAAATCAAAAAAAAACACACACAAATGTGAATTGCAATTTTAGTTTTATCTTTAGTTTTGCTTACGTCGGATTTTCGATCGAATTTGTTTTTGGGAATTTTTTTTTTGTGAATTTAGTTAATTAAATTGATAATGAAGTGCTAGTGAGGCAAGAAAATAAGAATGGTGGTCGGTAAGTAAATGTTACGTTGTTAATCAGTGTTCTATCCTTTCACTAAATCCTGTTTAGCTAGCGGTCTTTCAAGACTTACTATACGTCTTTGGGATTTCCCACTCCCGATTCCCTGAGTTTTAGCCGGCTCAATATGACCGCTCCAAAAGCGTTTGTAAGTATCTGATAACGGTCGTGTTTAAAGCAACATGCTCCTGCATGCACATTTATTACCGAACCGTAACAAGTGATCCGTTTTGGAGTTATCCTTTCCGAAACGTATTTAGGTTTAATTTGAAGTTTAGTCGATATTTTGTTTTGATCTTCTTGTGAACATTTATTAAATTCTTTAATATTTTTGAACGAGAAATTGTTTAATTTTCTTTTCAATATTTTTTTCCTCGGACCCCATTTTTCTGCTTCGTTCAGAACTTTTGACAAAGTTAATTTTTTCAAACTGGAACGTAGTGTTTCAGACTGACTAGACTTTAATGATTTTTTAGGTATGTTTAACTGAAACTTTTGAAATAAATATGTATTATGTTGATGAATTTCGTTTAAGAATCGTAAACATTATGTAGGTAACCTTCCTAAGTGGGTTGCATTCCGACACCTTCTCTTTATTATTGCAAAATAATTTTCAACGTGACTGTTACTTAACCTGTTTTCCTGGTTTAAAATAAGTGACCACATAAATATATATGTCATATATTTTTTACAAAACTTTTCGATAAAAGCAGGATTAAAAAACATATTGACTGGATGTTTCATGTCTTCTAAATCTTGGTTTTGCTGTATTGCATTTTTTAAGATTTGGTCAAAATCTATATAATATGAACTTTGATCATAAATTGTCTTGTTATGTATCTCAATATTCTCATTCATTTCATCTGCAATGAAACTTTGATTGCATATATTTACTTCATCTGGCATATCATTTGTTAAATTATAATCATGTTTAAATTTCAAAATATATTTTAAAGCTTCTGCACTATTTTCAGTAGATCTTTTAGAAGTAAATAAAATTGCTAGATTCTCAAAAATGTTTTTAATATCATCGTAATTTTTTCATCAAATAAAATGATGCTATTATTTCTTTCATATATTTGGATACTTTAGAGTTTAAGGGAAAATATTGATTAATGTCACACAACATATTTTTCATAAGATGTGAGCAACAAAACTGAAATTTGGTATGCTTTTAAGAAAATAAAATTTGTTTGTTTGTTAAAATTGCATTGTGACTGGTTTGTAAGTATTTAACGATATTCAGATTATTAAAAGAATCTAGTACAGAATTAATTTGAGCAAAGCTAAAATCCGTTTTTTTGGTATCAAATATAGGCCATATTGACGTTTGTTGATTTAAAAAAAATTTAAATGTTCGAAGCCAATGTCCTATGGATTCTAGATTGTGACTGGTACTTACAAAATCAGTTACAGGATAAGGATCCGTCGAATCATTTTCATACAGTTGAATTGGAATAACAAGAGCATAATATAATATTTTATTGAATTCTTTATCAAGTGGACGAACTATACCACCAGTGCCATCTATATAAGCAATTAATTTATGACCGCTAATTGATTTACAAGCTTTTATAACCTCATACTGAGTTTTACTAAACGTAATAGTAAAAAATGGAACAATAGATAATCTTTGAATAAATTGGGTGAAAGGATTTTGTCTTTGTTTTTTCACCTCTATATAAATATCTAAAATGTCATCTGAGTGGTGGTCTTGTTGTCTCAAAGCTTCAGATTTGATTTTTCTTAGGACATCGTCTGTTTTTGACTTTATTAAAGTTTAATTTTTTACAATAAAATCTGGGTCTTCTTAAGATAAAAGTTCTTCTTTAATATTTTCCACCGTTTTATTTAATAAAATTTTTCTTAAATCATTGCGATTATGCAGACTAACTGGCAAACATTTAACAAATGGATGAACAATTGCACTATTGGAATAAAATATTTTAAAACTATTTTGCTCTAAATTTTTATTTGAGAGTCTATATTTTCTACAACTGACTTTTTCTGTTTTATGGGAGCAATATCCACGTATCGATATCGAGGTTTTATTTATATCATAACCTTTAATGCTTATTGCACAGCCAGTTAATCGAGTGAGTAGTTCCGAAATAATGGAAGAATACTTGTTTGATATAAAAATGTTATTTTGTTTATCAAATATAGTATCCCAAGTTGAAAATGGTATCTCTAAACGAAATTTCATTTCCAGAAAATTAGAACTACTCCATTCTTTCTTTTCGTTTAAAGTTTGTTACGCCTCGGTGGCTTAACATTAATGAAATATAATTAATATTAAATAATTTTATTTAATCGTTGATAGTATTCTATACCTCGATACTTCTGTTTATCATCCTGAATTTATTCAAAATTTGTAAATTTAACTTGTAATACTGTAGATACCGCATATACACTAAACTTTATCTAAGTCTCGTTAAATATTATTAGTCCAATATTTTGTCCCATGCTGTATTCAAAATAACAATATATTTTTTTTTTGTCAATATGTGTATCGGATTCGTTGATATATATATTTTGGTTATATTATATAGATCACTTTTGAGATACCTGTATCATAAAGTAAAACTTAGGGTTTGCATCTGGGATAAACTGTGCTAATAATATTGGGTTATATTTTTATTGGTTTTTGTCGAATTAACCAAATATATTCTATTATGTTAACTTTTAACTAATTTGATTGAAATATTTTGATAGTAAGTGGCGGTAAGTTCCGGATGATAGATGGCGATGTCTTGGGTTTCTGTTAAAGTGGAGGCGGGCAAGAAATATGAAAAAAAAAATCGAGAATTTTCGAGATGGAGAAATATCGAGAGTTGAGGTTGAGGAAAAGCGGGAAAATGATGACTTTGCGATGAGGCGACTTGGCAAGAAGTTTTTTAGTAACTTGGGAGTTAGTTTTAGAGCTCTGAGGAGTTCAGTAAATAAAATTGTAAAATTTTTTATCAAATAAATTGTTAATAAAAAGAAATTTGAAAAAGAAAAATCACTTTGTAAAATAATGTTGATTCTTAATTATAATTGTTATTATCTTTATTGAGTGCAAATACAGAAAATATATATAAATAAATACAGTTAAAAATAATAAACAATGTGCTGTAGTTAAATAAAAATAAAATATATATATATATATAGCTATAAAATAGCATAAAATAGAAAAGTGGTGCATTTTGAATTATTTATTGCGGCATTGTGCGAATCAGATTTTCTACGGATCATTATTGGAATAGACGATTCTACGGATTTCCAGATTTTGGTGTTGGATATAATTTTACCTCGTGGATCGAATATATATTATATATATACAGTGTTCGATTGCGGATTTTCAATGGATGGTTAAGTGGAGTTACACGATTCTACGAATTTCCAGATTTTTTGGTGTTGGATATTATTTTACCTCGTGGATCGAATATATATATGTATATACAGTGTTCGATTGCGGATTTTCAATGGATGGTTAAGTGGAGTTACACGATTCTACGGATTTCCAGATTTTTTGCTGTTGTATGTTTTTATTTGTTACCTCGTGGGTCAAGGAGCAGCGGTTGGCGATATATTAATGATACGGATGGGCAGGACGTAAGGACCATTGCGGATTTTGGCTTGTATCATATAGTTATACATATTTTTTTATTATATATATTCATATTTTTTTATATAACTTTTCATAATAGTTCTAAACAACTTTTTGCCTTGATTGGTATGGTCTCGGGGAAAAATCAAGTTAACACTTTGGTGTTGTCGATCATTTCCTGTTTTTCGTAAACCACATGTCGGATTTTTTTTTCTCTAGAAATGTTGTATACGATAATCTAAAATTATAATTTGCTTAGTTTTTTTTTCGATTACATATTTTGAAGTTTTTCCACAATAACGAGATGAGTGGCTAGTAACGTTTGAGGTCGGAATGGGGTTAATTCCGTTTTCTTCTCTCTCTCATGTTGAATCTAAAATGTCTCTAACTCCTGCAAATGTCTATATTAATTTAGTTTTCCTTCTTTTAATCAATTCTAATTTTTTTTGTATGCGGTTTATTCAAGCATGAGGTCAGACTTGCAAATTCCCACGCCTAACCCTGAGCTACAGCCGGCTACATATAACCGCGCAAGATTCTGACCAAACTTTCTTGGTTTAAATCACCATGAAGATGAGTTAATTCTAATAAAATGTTGAGATCACTGCCATTAATTTGGTTTGAATTTAAATCTTTATCACTTTGAATTTCATAAGATAAATTTTCGATTTTGTTTTTTATACCATTATCAATATTAGTTTTAAACTTCTTATTGTTTTTGTATAAGTAATTTAAGTTGCATCGCATACGTTCCTTATTTTTAAAACTTACTTCTTTGCAAATAACGCACTCCAGCAGAGGGCCATAGATGTGTTCATACCCCTTATTGCCATTTAACAAGCAACTTTGAAATAAAAAAAAGAAACATTTCAAACTATATTTACCCTATTGCCTACAAGGACTTTCAAGAGTAGTGCTCGTTAATTGATATCTAGTACGACTTCAAGGGACTATAACAGACAAACGGCTAATAGAATTTTCTTTAAATTTTGACAAATAAACGATAATCCTTATTAAATTTTTTAATTTTATAATTGCACTTTCTTCAAAAAATCAGTTTTCTATCTTGATATAGTTTTTATTTCGAGCTAGTTTTATTTATATTTATATCAAGGTTTCCATATTCTACTATAATGATTCTTCGGTATTTTTTTTGGGCTAATTTCACAGAGGTGAAAAATGTAAGAAAAACCGAATACAAGGATATTGATAAACTGCTGTTAGACTGGTTGGGAAGAAAAATTTTACTTGCACCGACAGTTGGGTTTACCATTTTCGTCAAAGACATAATATAGTAGTTGGAAAAATTTCGGGAAAAGCAGTTGATGTTTCAAAAAATGATTGCGAAAATTGACTTAACATATGTTTCCATAAATAAGCGAAGGATACCAAGATTCCGAAATATTTAACGCCGATGAGACCGGATTTTTTTTTAAACTTACTCCACAAAACACACTTAAATTTAAGGGTGAAAAGGCAATGTTAATATTCACTGTTTCACCTATGTCGGCCATTCCTCTAAGGAAATCACTGAAATCAGAATACCAAAATCGAAACTGTGAGTCGTATCAATCTTAAACATAGTCTATGTGATTAGTATGTGTGCGTACCAATTTTGATTGGCTTTTATTGAGATCAAATTTTTTACACTTTTTCTCCACCCTAACAGGGTGGGAGATGGAGGATTCTAGTCTTCTATTGGAAACTATCCTGTTGCGCCCAGCTAGATGACTGGTCAAAGTTAAGTCCAACCCATACTGATGTGATTAAAGTTCGTCTTCAGCTCTGTATTCTCTCAGCACTATCCAGCCCTAACACAGATCGCCTTGTCTAGGACTTTTAGTCCTAACTATCAATTGATTATATCGCATATTTTAAATACAGTGAAAAAATGAGATTATAGGCGCATAAGGCAATCGTTTATGAACTATGTCAATATAATCCGAAATTTTTAACATGTTGGTGTCGTGCTAAGGTGATGTTATTTAGTCTCACTGGTGGGCAGGTTTGTTTGCGTGTAATGCTGATATACTCTCGTTCAGTTTAATCCAGTTTTTAATTTCATTGAAAAATTGATGCAGTTCTGATGATGCTATTCTATGTATATTTTGATGCATAGCAAGGAATCCTGTATCAATTATATTCTTTTATCGGCAAGAATCAAACTCGTGGCCGCGGCGTGATGAGAAATTCTTTTAACCATTAAGCAAAGCGAAAATAAAAGCAAAAGCGGAAGTATCTAATTTATAAAATGAATTAAAACATTATAAATTTAGTTTTAAATATTTATTTATTTTAATAATTTGATTTATTTTTAAAGTTAATAAACATTTATTTTTTCACTATTTATTTTATTTATAGTTTTACTAATATTATTAACTACTATTAAACAAATATATTAAAAATCTCTTAAATAGAATTATTTAAAACTATTTCAACGAAACAAAACAATATAATTCTTAAAAAACTTTTAAATCGTTGACAGAAGTATTGGATATATCGTACTTTGTTGTAATATTCAAAAAATAATTTTGAATGAACATCCAAGCGGCTATGGATTGGAATGGAAATTTCAAATTAAAAAAACGTGTGATTGCAAAAATTGTTTCGATTCCTCGAAGCACAGAATACATTTTGTATTTAATTCCATCAAAATACACAACAATTTGAGTTGGATTTGGCAAAGTCCCGGTGATAAGAAGCAATGGCTGGATGGAATTTTGTTTCTGCAACTGGTACATCAGTTTTTCCGCTACTTTCTTGGATGTAGCACCAACCAGGATGAAACTTTTTTGAACATCTTGGGGGCTGAATGTTATTTGTATCATTTTATTGTTTTCGATCCTCACCTCCCTCTCTGTTGAACCAAACATGTGGTATATAAGATAAAATAAAGTTGCTGCCAAACCATCTAGAAAAATTAAGAAAATGGATTTTTATGTTATAATAAGAAACTAATGATATATATATACATATATATATATATATATATATATATATATATATATATATATATATATATATATATATATATATATATATATATATATAAATATATATATATATATATATATATATATATATATATATATATATATATATATATATATATATATATATAATATGTTATCTATTAGTGATGTTCTTAATTGATCTAACCTTATCTTTTTAACCTTATCCTTAAAATGATCGAGAGTTTAAACTGTTTAGCAAAAAAAGATCAGGTTAAAAAGACCGATTTGGTGAACGAATTGATCATTTCAATCTGGTTAATGACATTCGTTTCGTTCACACTCTACTCATTCTAGTTTTTATTTTATTCTTACATTCTCTTCTCGTTCATTTGGTTTTTTTGTTGAATAAAATGAACGAGTAAGAACAGTATCGAAATAAATAAATACATTAATAGTAATAGGAATATAAACATGAAAAGGTGATGAAAAGAGAAAAAACCATTGAGATTACAAAGATCGGGAAATACTTAAATGAAATATATAATGTTGCACGATATACAAATTATTTTTGACAATTTGACATATTATGTAAACAAACATAATGATCGTTATTTTGTATTTATTTTGATTAAATATTTCTGTGTATTCTAAAATATTATGTTCACCATAAAAATAAAAACCGAAAATAAACATACTTGCGAGAAGACGTCTTCGTGACAACAGGTAATATTATATCCATAATTATTGATACAAACATCCATACTTATTGATTTTTTAGTTCACAGTTCATTGAGTGTCTCATATAAATAAGAATGGTTGGACTTTTACAACAATCCATATAAGTTAATCTAGGATAGAATTCATTTAAGTTAATCTAGGATTAACGTAACACGATAATGATAATCTTGTTATTTTCATGTGTAGCGAAATTATCTACTAGGTGCAAACAACTTTTATTAATGTAAGCATGTATCTAGTTTAGGAACCAATTATTATTTTAACAAGTTTCTGTTATTAAGCTTTTCTGAAACGAGAAAAAGATGCCCTCGTTAATCTGAGACGGTTGAATTAATGGAGTAAAGTAAATATTCATTTAATCGAGTACCTCCATCAGAATTTGAAAATGTGGATGTCTCAGGTGACTAAATCATTACATTATATGTAAACATATAAGTTAATAAGTAGATAAAAATCCAATTAAGGAATTATCCTGAATGATTACACCAAAAATCACAATAAGTATTATTATTTATTTGTTTATGTAATTATACGACAAAAGAAAAATTGCAGACGCAACACAACTGTTATTAATTAAAGGAACGCCACCAATTCAAAGGTTTGTATTTGAACTTCTATTTTAAAAACTTGTACTAATATAATTACGTGAATTTACATAATTAAACATTATTGTCAATTAATAATATTATTTTTGGGGAGAGCCTTGAGCCCCAAAAAAGATAGCATAGAATAAAATATAAAAAAAAAAAAAAAAAAATTAATAATATTAACAACATAAGTTTTGACAACAGGAGCTAAATATTTTGCAAAACAACATTTTAAAAACGCATCTCATGTTGAGTTAAAATTCAAGTTTTGTAAATGAAATATGGTTGAATTCAATTAATAATACTTGGCTGAATCTTCAAAAACTAAATGATTGCCTTAGTCTAGTGCTCAATTGAAGTTGGTTTATCACGCGTGTAGTTGATTTTGCGATAAACAAACAATATGATGATCAAGTCAGATATCAAGTGCTATTTAACTCATTCATCTATACGATCCTAGTCCAATATGTGTGCCAAGAACTATTCAAAATGTGGCTGATTTTCTTTTGAGATTACTGCATTAAAATTTTGATAAAATGGTTTAATCAAATTGATACAGTCCATGTTAATTGTTGAAGTACACCACTTTCAGTAACTAAATTGATCAATTTCATGCTCGAAAAATGTAAAAAGATATTATGTATGGTATGTCTGTGTAAGTTAAATAAACATAGTTTATTCTTTAAAATGAATTATGTCTTGTTTATTTAAATTTGATGAAAAAGATTTCAGTTTAAATATTTTCGGTAGTATCTTCTGTAAGTAATTATAATTTATATCAAAATCGAAAATTAGATGTTTGTTTTTCTCATATGAATGGCCTATTGGGAATAATAAATACTATGATTAATCTTAGTGATAGATTTTAAATCTATTAATATAATCTCGTTGAATGTATATACGAACATAAATTAATTATAATTCGATACCAGAATTTAACTAATTGCATAAATTTAACTTTTTAACTTAAATGGTCTTAAATGTCTTAAAAATTGAGCTAATATATTCTTATTAGAATTATTTATTTGTGTTATAGTTTTCACCGGCCTGATATGCATTATCGATAGTAAAATAGGTACCTAACAATTAAAAAAAAGTTCTGTTGAATTGTTATTAATACGACGTAGTTACATTTATGTGGTAGCCATTTTCGTTAAACTATTTTTTTTTCGTGATTTTTCAAATTTAAATTTTTTCTGTTAATAAGTTTTGATTCTTGTTATTATAATTGGATTGTGTTTTTTATCTGTGATTTTGAACGATTTTTGTGATATTAATATTGAACGTTTTTACTGTGATCAAGAGACGAATTTAATTTTTGAACGATATTTTAGTGTAATTTAATTTTAGTGTTTTTTTAGTTTTTATTAACTTAATTAGTGTTTGAATTTAGATTATTTGGAATAGATTATTTAGATATATAATTTAGTTTAAAGTAGAATTTATTTAGTGTTAAATTTTAGATTTTTATATAGTAATTTTTATAAATATTTTAAAAAATGGCTACATCACGGAAACGAAGCGATATTTGGCTTCATTTTTCTCCGATTAATTCAACTGAAGGTAAATGTGACTTGTGCAAAACAGTTTTATCATACAAACGAGGTGGTATTTCGAATTTAAAAAGGCATATTAATAAAAAACATCCCACGGTAATGTCTGGAACAGCAAAATCAACACGACTCTATAGTTGTGCCGTTAATACGATAGATGAAGATGAGATAGCCCCGAACTCAGCATCAGCGATAAATATCACTCTATATGAACCTTGCTCTTCCAGTTCAACCCTTCGGCAATCAATTCCTGAAATAAATGTGACTGAATCAATTCAGGAAATTATACCTCCCATGCAACGGTCTACCTCTTCACGGCTAAATCAACCAACTCTCTCCAGTTTTATATTAAAACCCGCATCAGTCAATAAACAGAAGAGAATTAATAACGTTCTATTAAAATTTATAGTGCAAGATTTACAGCCATTCTCGATTGTAAATGATAAAGGATTTATAGACTATACGAGAGCTCTTGACCCATCGTATCAGCTACCATCCAGGTCAATCATAACCAAATCACTTTTACCTCAAGCCTATGACACATGCTTGAGTAACGTTACAACGTTTATAAAACAAGCAGAAAGTGTCTCCATAACCACAGACATATGGACTTCGATAAATACAAAAAGCTACATGGCGGTTACTGGACATTTTATCACAAATGATTGGAAAATGGCTAGTGTTTTGTTAGACTGTATCGATATCTCTTCGACAAGGCATACCGCAGAAAATTTGAAGGAAAATTTTAAAATTTGTTTTTCAAATTTTTCTATTGAAAGAAAAGTCAATGCAATTGTGACTGATAATGCCGCTAATATTTCGGCTGCTCCCAAGGCTGCTGGATATGAAAATCTTCGATGTGTCACGCATTGCTTAAATTTAGTCGTTCAAGATGGCATAAAAGAAGTGGAAGTAATGCAATGTAAAATTAAAACGATTGTCGAATATTTCAATAGAAGCATTACAGCAACTGAAAAATTGAAGCAGATGCAAACACAGATTAGTGGAACTGTAAATCCACTGAAACTTATCAACGATGTGGTCACCAGATGGAACTCTACGTACTATATGTTCGAAAGGTAAACTTACAAAAACTTGTTAAAAATATAGAACTGTTATGATTTATAATTTCAGATTTTTCCAACTGCAAGAACCTGTTGAAACTGCTGTAGCTTTACTACGTTTACCAGTAGTAATGCTAACGATTGTTGAAATGGAATCAATAAAAGAATGTTGTACAATTCCTAAACCTTTCGATAATTTAACAACTGAACTTAGTGCCGAAAATAATGTAACTGAGTCGAAAGTAATGGTTACTTTACAAGGAATAAAACAATATTTAAGAAGCCTTAGAGATAGCATTATTTCAGCAAGCGAAAGTAGCTTATTAGAAAAAATAATAAGTAAATTAGATGAGCGTTTTCAAAATGTTGAAAGGAACTATTTTTTTCAACTCGCAACATATTTAGATCCTCGTTTTAAAAATAAAATTATGAATGAATCGACTCAAAATTCAGCAAAAGATCGCATAACGAGATTAATTTCTGAGATAATTCAAAAAGAGGCAAATTCTACAATAGTAGAAAATACTGAAAACCGAATTGAAAGTGATACATCAAACCCGATTTGGGGCCATTTTGATGCTCAGTGCCCTGTTGTGATACCATCAAATCCAACCAGTCAAGCCGTAATTGAACTGCGCCAGTATAACGAAGAATTTTTATTACCACGGAAAGATGATCCTTTAGTATGGTGGCAAAGTAGGCAGTTGATTTATCCTAAACTTGCTCGACTGGCAAAGCGATTTTTATGTATACCCGCGTCATCGGTTCCTTCTGAACGGATTTTTTTCGAAAACCGGATTAATTTTAAGCGAAAAAAGAAATAGAATTACTTCTAAAAACTTACATAAAATCATATTTTTAAATAAAAATATAGATTATATGTAAGTTTTTAATTTATCACAAATTAAAACGACACAGGCCTCAATTTTTCCACTTTTATAATTATTTTTCATTGTTTCAAAATAAATAAGTCTCATCAGATTCTTTTTTTCTCAATTATATTGTAGTATAAGTGATGTAGTCTTTTGTCGTTTTATTTGCTACCAAATAATAAAGATATGTAAAATTATACAAATCTTTTGTTCTAAACATTTTATCTACGATTTTAACGTATTTAATTCAAATTTTTAAATTTTCATTAAATTTATGATTTAACTTAAAATTTAAATTAATTTATTTAAAAACAGCAATTATTATCTATAAATATAGATGTAATATCCGTTATGGGTAACAATTTGGATTTTGAAGCTGAACATTAAAAATAAATGTTTTAAATGACACCAAAAATTAGAATTTGATTTCTTAAAAACTGCGATATTTTAAATATGAATTATATAAACTTTGTAGCTATTTAAAATTGAATTTACTAAAAGATATGTATATAAATAAATGTAATTAAAAAAAATTTAATGCTAGATAAGCGTTAGATAATTTTTGATAATATATATATATATATATATATATATATATATATATATATATATATATATATATATATATATATATATATATATATATATATATGTATATATAAATTACATTACATAAAAAGTTTTGCAATATATAATATATAAAATACTAAATTTATTTATAATTTTGAAAATATATTAATCTGTGATTTTAATTTTAAAACAAATTTCTTTTATTGCTAAAATATTTATTTATTCCTTATATATATTTATATATATATATATATATATATATATATATATATATATATATATATATATATATATTTATAAATATATATATATATATATATATATATATATATGTATATATATTTATATATATATATATATATATATATATATATATATATATATATATATATATATATAAATATATATGTATGTTTATATATATATATATATATATATAAATATATATATATATATATATATATATATATATATATATATATATATATATATATATATATATATATATATATATATATGTATATATATATATATCCTTCATTTCATGTAATTTAGGTTTGTAGTTGGTTTTTTGACGCTTTTAAATTATCCAATTCGAATCGAATTGGTTAAACTGATCAGATTAAAAGATCAGGTTAAAATAACCTGGTTAGTGATTTGAAAGATCGAATCATTCTCGGTTAGTAAATTAACCAGTTTCGCCAATCACTAGTTGGTAATAAGCTAAGTTTGAATGTTTGTGATAAAGTTATGAATGAAAAAAATGTACTGCAATCGAGCAGAGAAGTAATGGTAATTAATTTACTTGATACCGAAACAAATGAAAACAGTATTTGCGATCAACCAAATAAATTAAGTAATTTTAATTCGAACACTATCCATGAAAACCGGAATGTTGAAAAATGTATTCAGCGCTATAACGATCCAGAAATAAATTCGTATGTTAAATGCTTTTTACAAAAATGGTCAGTGGAACACAACATAAATAAAAATTCAATATCCGAACTACTTAAATTTCTAAAAATATCTTTTCCGGATCTACCAATGGACTATAGAACCTTATTACAAACACCACGCGTATTAGAAAAGATTACAATAAGTCCCGATATGTGCATATCGGCGTAAATAATAATTTACAACGAATTTTAACTAGATTAAATTTGGAGACGGATGTATTACCGCAACATTTTTGCCTTGATATAAACGTAGATGGATTGCCTGTTTTTAGTGATAACACTGAACATTCGTTTTGGCTTATTCTTGGACGAGTGATTAACATCAGTATAAATAGTATAATGGTTATTGGAATATATCATGGTAAAACAAAACCTGATAATTTTGAGCAGTTTCTTAATCCTTTTGTTTCTGAAATGAAGGAAATAACAAATAACTTTTATTACAACGAGCAGAATATTTTGTTAAAAATGCGAGCAATAATTTGTGATGCTCCAGCGAGAGCAAATGTATGCGGTGTCAAACAATATAATGCTTTTGTAGGTTGCCCAAAATGTATAATACGTGGAAAGTTTGATAAAAAATTCCATAGAATGTGTTTCAACGAAACTCAAGCACCTCTTCGAACAGATTTAGATTTCTCACTAAAAAGCGATCCGGAATTCCATATTACAAATTCTCCACTTGAAGATCTAGGTATTGGAATGGTGTCACAAGAAGCTTTAGAATATTTACACATTGTATTACTGGGAGTAATGAAAAAAATTCCTAAAATTTGGTTTGGAAAAAAACCACTATTTCCCAAACATGTGAAAAATATTATTTCCAATAAAATGATTTTTTTAAATCAATTTTTACCAAATAATTTCCAAAGACAAATTAGGTCCTTAGAACATATTGCAGTTTTCAAAGGTAATGAATTGAGAAACTTTTTACTCTATTATGGACCGTTTGTCTTGCAAAACTCTTTGCCAGTGTATATCATTAAATATTATAATCATTTTTTAAAACTGCATGTTGCAATTAAAGTGTTATGTTGTCCAGATTGGTGCATAAGATACAATGTATTTTCAGAAAAACTTCTGATGGATTTTGTAAAAGAATATGCTATTATTTACGGCTCAAATATGGTCAATCATAATGTTCATATGTTATCTCATCTTGCAAAGGAAGTATTGGTTTTCAAAGGCCCATTAGACACGTTTTCAAGCTTTTGTTTTGAGTCGTATATGCATCCTTTTAAAAATCTTTTGGCCGCTCATAAGTACCCATTAATTTGATATACATACAATTTGTGTATTTTGCTAATAGATTGTATGAATGTAACAATGTATCCTATTCAGCCGCTACAGGACGAAATACACCACACATTGAATTAAAAAAACAAATTTATGGAAGAGATCATGAATATTCAGAGATAATATACTATGGATATAAACTTAATAATGACAAGAAAAATAAATATGTGCTTAGTAAATTAAACAAAATCTACGAAATAATAAAATTCATAAAAGAAGAAGAAAAAAAATATTCTTTTATGGAAAACAATATTTAGAAAAAACGGATCTTTACACGTATCCAATACTTTCCTCCAAACTTGACATCTATAAGTGTCAAAACATTACTTTAAGTTAAAAACTGTTTTATAGATGGACTGTCTTCTTCTACCATTTTCAATGGTAGAAGAAGACAGTCCATCTATAAAACAGTTTTTCCATTAAACCGTTTTTGCAATTCTACAAAAAAAAATGAAGAATATTTTTAAATAGCATATCATTACAAAACATTTAATTTAAAAAAATAAACCATATATTACTATAAATAACACATAAAAACATTTTAATTCTACCTAATTTTTAAAAATAATATGAAACGAGTGTATAATTTTAATTTTAAAATAATATGAAACGTGTGTATAATTTTAAAATACTAAGATTCCAAACTAAGAAATTTCCTTAAATTTAATTATAGTTATAGAAATTAATAAAAATGGCATCGAAAAAATTAGTCAACGACAATTTTGCTGTTGTGGAGTTTGAAGCAGATCAAAACGAACCACATAAAAAACGATCGAAATAATACGATATTCTTGGCTTACCGAAGAAGGTGATAAATGTTTCTGCCCAAAACCGAAGAACTGGAGCTATGAATTAAAAAATCACGGACTTCCAAGAGATGATTGGATTAAATATTCCTGCCGAGTGTTAAATACAATATTGGTAAGCAAAAAGATGAAATTGTAGTTCTTTGTTTTCTTATACTTTACAAATGTTGATTTTCTTATTTATTATATGTATTTGTTTAAGCGACCATCAAAGCTGCAAATATTGAATGCAAAAAACGATTAAATTATACAACGTCAGAAAACTCAGATCATGAAACTGAGCCTACCAAAACGAATGAAGACATCAAAAATTTATCGGTCAATTACAACTACAACCAGTTATTTGATGAAATTGGTGAGCAATATGAAGTAACTTTACCATCAAACGAGCGAACTGAAACTGGTGCTGAATCAAATTTAACGCCTGGTGCTGAGTCAAATTTCGAGTCAAACCAATTTAATAATATGATTTGTGTGCAATACGACTCATTTCAGATGGCATTGCAAGAAATATCCGAAATTAAACAGTCGCAAAATATGTTGGATCTAAAACTAGATCAAATGCAATCAAACGTAAATAAAATTATGGCTCAAAACGAGACAATAATGAAAATGTTGATGGAATTTTTTAAAAAACCTCCAATTTCATCATCTTTCATCCCAGTTTTACATATAGACAATAAAAAAAAGTTGGATGAATTGGAACTACAATTAGAACAAGAAGATTTTTTTAAAAACATGGTTAGTATTTTTGATCTTATTAAATTTAAATATTTATTAAGTTGTTTAAGTACTATTTTTGTAAAACATACTGTTTGGTGTTATTACCTACTTCTTATACTTACATATATTTAGATTTTATCTTTATAATCACTCTTACTTTAATTCTTTTATTTTGCTAGACTTACGCCTACACACAATATGCATTTAAGGGTGATGCCAAGAAAGAGGTAAATGGATTCACAAAATCTATTCTTTTGAAGCTACTGGAAATTAAATTTTCTCAAAAAATAAGATGAGATAGAATAAAAAAAGCTGAAGACAAAGTATTACTTGATGAAGATGGTGAGTACTAAATACAAATAATATTTCTCAAACATAGTACTTAAAATAATGGTTAAGTTACACATAAAATTTTTTTAAACAAGTATCCCAAAATCTTAGATTTTATCACCGAAATCTGCAACGTTAATAGAAAAGATCGTCAAAACTTTTATAATAAAGACAATATTTGTCAAGCAACGCAAGACTTTTTTAAAAGACAAAATCAAAAAAAAATAGCACACATGGCTGTTAAATAAAATTAATAAATTTGAAATAATAATTAAGAAAAAAAATATATATGTCTATATTTATATATACATATATATGTGTGTGTGTGTGTATATAAATAATATGAATATAATATTTTGTGTATATGAATATTTAATTTAGTTAATAATATAATTTATAATTTAGTTATTGAATATTAATATTTTGTGGTATAAAAAAATTACCAAAGAGCCAAGGAATGTTTTCCATTTTATTTATATTTTATTTATTTTTGTTAATTATTATGGAATATTGTTATTTTGTATAAATATAATTATAAACCGTGTGTTGGTTTTTTATTATAAATGTGAGGTTTTATGTACTATGTGCGTTAAATAAATTAGATTTCTCTTATAAAATAATATATGCAATTATAAATAAATACATCTATATATATATATATATATATATATATATATATATATATATATATATATATATATATATATA
Organism: Tipula lateralis; assembly: GCA_963932295.1. NCBI lineage: Eukaryota > Metazoa > Arthropoda > Insecta > Diptera > Tipulidae > Tipula > Tipula lateralis. The sequence continues at coordinate 28,308,771 of OZ010739.1, forward strand.
TATATATATATTATATATATATATATATATATATATATATATATATATATATATATATATATATATATATATATATATATATTTATTTATTTATATATATATATATATATATATATATATATATATATATATATATATATATATATATTATTTATATTTCATACTATCATACGTTAGACTTTTCGGTTGGAATTGCAATAGTCCTGTCATCCTCTGTTCCGTAATTGTCTTCGAAGCCTGTCGTTAGTTATCTTTTTATGTTAGTTCTTAGTATACTTGTTAGTTGGGCTCAAGTTAGTCAATTAAGTCGAAAATAAAACAAACGTTGGCGTTGAAATCATGTCGACAAATTTATTGTTCCGTAAGTGACTTATTACAATGACGAAAGTCATTCGTAAGACGGTTGATGGCCTGCTAACTATATATCCTAATGACTAACTTGGTTATGTTATTATCTGACTTAGTTCGACCACGAATGTTAAAATCTTATTCCGAATAATACGACGAATAACTGGCTTGTGCTTTACCGGGATAAATCTTCAAATGTCATTTCTATGACAATCAAAATAAACAAAATATTTATTCCAGATTTATCTTTTACATTATATGGATGACAATGACTAAAAACAGATTTTTTTCTTGTTTTATTTTTTTTTTTATTTTCGGTTTCCTCATTTTATCCCGGGTTTCTTAATGTTTACTATCTTGAGCGAATTCTCTCGCTACAATATCCACTTCTATTATAATCGATTAAGAAATGGTCGAGTTCAATCTCAGGTGGTCATATTCTAGAGCTTTTTTGAAAAACCATTTTAAATTTTAACTTCTATCCGACATGCCTAGTCCCATCATAGTCGATTAGGAATTGACCGAGTTTTGTCTCAAATGGAAATTCGGAACTTCTTCTGAATGGATTCTAGCCGCTGTACGTCATACAGGAAGATCCCGACTGCGTTTGCGTGACTAAGTCGTACTATACCTTCGTATATTTGTAATGTCGCTACTGAAAAGCTCGAGTTATGAATCGAGATAAATGAAGGACCACATGCTGTATTTAAAGTTCATTTGTGGGTATGATAGCTAAAGAACGATGGTGAGATAGAGAGTCGCATAATTGCAATTTGTCACTGCCACTCTATCAGAATCCCCAAAGGAATAGACAAAAACACGGCATAATGTAATTCGATACTATATATATTTACTGACATACATCCCAAGTTAGGAAAATTATTTACTTATACGAGTATTTCAGTACTAAAATGTATTAATTATATTCTTTAACAAATGGTTCTTCTCAAAATGATGTTTTTCTTCAGAATGTCCATCGTTTAAGAATAACAGGAAAATTCGAAAAAGCCGACTTCAACAAATTCTGTACAGTGACTTGAAAGATTTCCTTAATTTTCCTAAGTGCCTAAAACTATATGTTTTAAAACATTTAAATTACTTTTCTATAGAGCATAGATCTTGACTAATACAAAATGTACACGAGGAATCTTGGGACAATTAAATTTACCATAATTCTGTAGTGAATGCTTCGAATCACACTGTCAATCACTTAACTTGCGTTATTATTAAGTTCGATACATATCTATGAAAATCAGAAGGCAAATATTTAAAAACAATAATTAACATACAGTCAAACCTGATTATTACGAATCGCAAGGGACTGAGAATTTTATTCATTAGAATAAGGTTATTTGATAACAAGAGTTGCTTACATTCAGGTTCGAAATTTTTTTGTTCGATATATAGAGGTTTTTGTAAAATTCTCATAAAAACATGTTTTAGTGACTGAAAAACGCTTTTTCAGTCAAAATACAATAAATCTTAAGTAGAACTGAGTTGGGATTGGTTATGTCAAACATACATTTACAAACACAAAATCTTAGAGAATGAACAAATAATATGTACACCCGCATATGTATTTATTTCAGTATTAAAATAAAATTCAAAATTCATTTTACAAAATAATAAATATGTAATCCAGTTTCAAACGTTTCTTAATTTCTACCTTATCAAACCGTTAAGTTGTAAAAAAATCTGTTATACGGGTTTGCTTAAGAACCTTAACTTTGATTTCATCAACCTTTCGTTCAATTGCGTTAAGCAAACTAATTTCATTCACACAATTAGGTTGAGAAGTCAAAAAATTTCGGAATAAACTAATATATTTTTCAACTTCTCGCATTGTTGGAATCTCTTTTTCAACCTCACTGTCGGAATCTCCTATATCTGTTGGATCTACCAAATTTGTCTGACCAGATTACAAAATTTCTGTTTCAGAAATAACATCATTCGCTGTTGGTAAATGTTCATCCACATTGATGTAGTCGATTAGTTTCACATCCCCAGTCAATGCGTTTAAAGATGGGTTTTGCCAATATAAATTCTCCACGTCGCTCTCGATCTCTGCAATATGTGCCCGAACAGAATACTCAACAACTTCAGCACGCAGTGACCAAGACTTCTGAAAGCAATGCAGGATTGTTGTTGGTTGTATTAGTTCCCACGCTTGCTTTATCATATGGCATCCATCCAGAACGTTAAATTTTGGTAAATCTTGTTCATTATCAATCGTGGTAATAATTTTTTTAAGTAGAAGCCTCCGATAATGTACTTTAAAATTTTGAATTATTCCTTGATCCAATGGCTGGATCAAACTGGTTGAATTTGGCTGCAAGAATTCAACTGTAACAGACGTTAATCTCGGTACTTCGAGATGTGATGGGCAGTTATCCACTATTAATATGATTTTACGATTTTTCTTTTGGTAAATATTATCTATGTAGTGTAAATAAAATTCCCATTCGTGATAACACATCCATGCTTTACGGTTCGCTTTGTAAATCACTGGCAAAGTGTTTACATTTTTAAAACATCGTGGTTTGCTGTATTTTCCAATTACGAGGACTGGTAGTTTTTCAGTTCCGGTTGAATTGGCACCTAACACAACCGTTAGTCGTTCCTTACTCAACTTTCCACCATAACATTCATCGTTTTTAAGGGCCAAAGTTTTATCCGGCATTACTTTATAAAATAAACTAGTCTCATCCAAATTAAAAATATCTTCTGGCCGATGTTGCTCCAATATTGAGGTTAATTTGGTTGATACCCATGCCGATGCCTGCGATCTTGATGCAGATCCTCTTTCACCCGAAATTTTTTTAAAACTTATTTCATGACGTGTTTTAAACCCTTCCAACCACCCGTTACTTGCAGTGAAGTTGCTTATGTTTAATTGTTTAGCAAACTCTAACGCCTTCTCTTGAATTAATGGTCCATTTATTGGAATATTTTTAGCACGTTGTATTTTAAACCATTTGAGAATAGCGTCTTCCATTTGAATAAATTTACCTCGCCGAAGTTTTTGCCTCTTTTTGCTGAATGACGCCCGTTTGTATTTATCTTTATTGCTTATAATTTCTGTCACAGAGCTTCGCGGAATATTAAATTTTTTGGATAATTCGTTGTTGGATGTTTCATTTCTTTCTCTGTCATCGATTAACTTTAATTTTGTTTCCAGTGTAATGGCTTTCCTTTTACTACACATTTTATTTTGGTGTAATACTATGAATATTTCACAATTTTACTCAGCAATAATGTGCATGTGCAACGCAATAGTAATTCGAAAACTGAATAACAAAATATGATTTGCACTATAAAATAATGAAAACCAACGACAGTTATAAATTTAAGGAAATAGTGGGTTAAATATTTGAATTTTGAAGATAATTTGATGATGTCAATGTATTATTTGTATTCAGTGTACCCTATAATATAAGTAAAATAGTAAAAACATACATAAAGAAACAACAAAAAACGAAAAAACTATTTTTTTTGTTTTATCTACGTTACGTTTTATTTCTGTTTCTATCTTAGTTCTTTTTAACCAGGGAAATTAGGATATATTTTTTGCTAACCGTTTTCGAATTTGTTCGTTATAACATAATATCTAGGTTTTCTTAAATGGAGGTAATTTTATATAATAAAAATTATGAAATGTATGGGACTTCTGATTGTTACATTTACAAAGAGGTTTTCGTTATATACGAGATTTTTATAACGAGATTTGACTGTATATTAATTATTTTACTCAAATCGTAATAATGAATAAATAAATTATAACATAATATTTAAAATCCATATTAAACGAAACATATCGTTTAATATGGATTTTAAATATTATTTACACTAACACATTCGTATTTAATTAGGATTAGGAAAAACTTCACATTCCTACGCACATACGTGATATATTCCCATATACATACGTCTATTCTAAAAATTTTCTTAATTTTTTTTTGTTTTAGGAAATACTTCCCGTCAATCTAACGATCACGTTTATCCCAAGTTGTCGTTGAAAAATTCTTGTAGATGTCAGTAAGAAAGTGTATTATCAAAATTATATTAATTAGTTATTAGTGAGCTCTACTAAGGTTCAAAAATCAATGACAAAGCTTATTTTACAAATTAATAATCCATTATAAGGATATTATAGTACCATAATATATTAGTACTGTAATCTATAATATTCAATTGCGACATCTAAATTGTAACATTATTTGTACTTAAATTTGGCATGTAATCATAATTTACTGTAAGTAAAAAAATTCGGAAGTGTTAAGAAAAATTTTTATTTTTATAAAATAATGGTTAAATCGCCAATTTGTTCTTGTTACCGCATATTTAACAGAAAATGTTCAAATTCGTTGTTAATTGTTTTGAAACAACTAGTCATTGGCAAATTTCCTTATGAAGAATTGTCTTTATCGGCAAAAGGCGATCGTTTTTAATAATATACATATATAGTCTGACAGTTGTATTATTCTAAGCAAAAGCTCTAAGTTAAGAATTCTCGTGTGCTCGTGAAAAAAAAATAATAATAATAATTATTCAAATCTTAATTTTTCCAAATGTTGTTTTTTCTCATTTGTTAATTTATATTTAATTTTCTTTATAAATATTATTTATGTGTATACATTTTTTATATGGATATGTAAACAAGTAAAAACGTGGCGGTAATTATGTGCATTACAAAAATATATGTAATATAAGATTACTGATCACTGATCAAAGTGGTACTCGGGTGAAACGTAATCTGGTGCGGTTACCTAGAGACGGTATCCGACCGATTGTTTATGATTTTATTTCAGTTAACTCCTTCGTCACAGAGCTCTGGACATCGGGTGAGTTAATTTATTTTTGGTAAAATTTTCACGTTTCTAAATTCCTTATATTATATTTTTCTTTGAATGTACATTATATTTTACAAATTTATTTTGATATTACGATATATGGTTTGCTATTCCTTATATACTACACATATATACATATTTAAAAATATAAAATTTTGTTTCTTAGCTTAAATGTAAGAATTGTAATTTACACTCTTAAGTAATTTAATAATTATGCTACAATCAATAATTAACGTTTATATTGTTTTTAATTGTTTTCGAATGGGATATTAATTTGTGTCGATAATGGGGGGAAGGAAATTTGCGAGTTGATAAGGTAGTGGCTGCGATGATGGTTTCCTTTATTTTTTTTGCAAGCACATGATACAGTTTATCTGTAATGGCGATAACGATTGTTCCGATATACCCTCCCCGCCCTGATAACTCGGAAAGCAGAAAAGAAAAGCAAGCATGTGCGAACAAGGACAATCGTGTCGTTACACTGTGTTATACCTTCTGTATACAAATGATTTACCAAATATAGCAGAAGCCAGAATAGGGACTTTTGCTGATGACACTGCAATTATGACCACTGATATTATAATAGTTTTGAGTTTGTTAATCATGGATATTCAACCAGAAAATCAAACATGCTCAAATGCCCCAAAATTAAAACAGAATTTGGAAGAAAAGCGATATCATTTGTTGGCCCATATATATATAATAATCTTCCAGAATTAATCAGAGAAGCAAACAATATTTTTAAATTTAAGAGAATGTTGAAAACTCATCTTTCATCAAAAGTTGCAGACTTTATTCAATAACACCTAACAAAAATCCATCATTTTATAAAAAATAAGAATTGTTTTTATAAAATATAATTTTATATATTTTATTGTTAATGCTTGTTTTTTATATTTATAACAACTAATGTACATATAATATGTTTTAAGAATGACTAATAGCCTTTAAAAGGACATAAAATCCACTAGCCTATCAGCCATTCTTTTATTGTTATTAAAACAAATAAATAAATAAAATAAATAATAAAATAAAAAAATAAAAAAAAAAAAAAAAATGAATGTTTGATTGACAGAAGACGATTGATTTTTTTGTTCGATAAGGCAAAAAACTTTTTTGATCTAAGAATATTTTTATAGCTTTTGCTTTTCAAACTACACATCGACGCTTATATTTTATATAAAAAAAATTATTTTCAAACTATAATTACTACGCTAACTATGAAATTGGATTATCAAAAAGTCTGTCTGTCTTTATCTTTGGAATCTGTCGTGGGGTTCAAAGCTCTCTCAACTCTTTAACGGTTTACTTATTTAATTTCTATTTTACGCCGTTACTTAGCCAAATCGAAGACGTACGGCTATAGGTCTGATATATATAGAACCATCTGAACATTGCATATAGTTTCATGCCAGCCTAAAGTACTGACATGATAGATGGGTTGGCCTATGATTTTTGTACTCAAACAGAAGGGCTACATTTTATTCAACATTTACATTTTTTCGGGATGGAAAATTTTCACTTTTGCTCCATTAAAAATCATTTACAAATTATGTTTCAAATCCACATCTACCACAAATCGGAAGTTGTATAAAATCAACTGTTGAACCGACAAAAAACTTACCAGTTACAGAATCACCAATTAATTTTGGACCAAAGAGTGAAACAAAATTCGTAACGAACCACTTACCTACATATAGATATAAAACCAAAGCGAAAGCATCAAATTTATGAAATGAATTAAAACATTTTAAATTTAGTTTTAAATATTTATTTATTTTAATAATTTGATTTATTTGTAAAGTTAATAAACATTTATTTTTCACTAATATTATTGATTTTTATTAAATATATTAAAAAAATCTCTTAAATTAAATTATTAAAAATTATTTAAACGAAACAAAAAATATAATTCTTAAAAAACTAAATAAATCTTATTTTTGAAGCCTTTCAATTAAATGGTCGACAGAAGTATTGGGAATATCGTACTTTGTTGTAATATTTAAAAAATACTTTTGAATGAACATCCAAACGGCTAAGGATTGGAATGGAAATTTCAAATTAAAAAAACGTGTGATTGCAAAAATTATTTCGATCCCTCGTAGCACAGAATACATTTTGTATTTAATTCCATCAAAATACACAACAATTTGAGTTGGATTTGGCAAAGTCCCGGTGATAAGAAGCAATGGTTGGATGGAATTATGCATCTCCAACTGGAACATCAGTTGTTCCTCTACTTCTTTGTCTGTAGCACCAACCAGGATGAAAGTTTTTTGAACACCTAGAGGACTGAATGTCATTGGTATTTTTTTATTGTTTTCGATCGTAACCTCCCATCTTGTTGACCCCAAAATGTGGTATATAAGATAAAATACAGTAGCTGCCAAATCATCTAGAAAAATTAAGAAAATGGATTTTTATGTTATTATTAGAAATAATATGTTTGTATCTAATGCATAATATCTGTCACGATTATACTTACTTTCATTATAATTGTCGCGACATTTAAGTGTTGCTAGTAAATTCAGGTCCGCGACTCCATTGACTTTCTCTTCGAGCATCGGGATGATTCTGTCTAAAAATGGCCAAAACTTGATGTTCATACTGCACACGTTTGGATAAAGTCTTAGAAAATCCATTTCAATCTTGAGAAATAAAAATATCTATTATGCATAACAATTTTTCACCACCAAACAATAACTTACCAATTTAAAACCTAACGGTTTCTGATATTGCGGCCATTTTGTGAATATTTCGTCTATCGTAGCACCTGAGTCAATAAGTGTTTTTCTAAGTTGATGTGTAATGCCCCAATGGTACTCTATTTCCGACCAACTGCAGTTATCGGTAACCAAGGCGTTGATACTTATTTTGCAGTCATCTGGACTACCTGTCAAAGAGAAAACGAAACAAATTGTTAATTTATTTAATTTTAAATTATTGTATATTTTATTAAATACCTATTGAACTGTTTATAAGTTGCTCTAATTCTGGGTAGCTTGACTTAATTGGCAATAAGCCAACTTTCCTTAACGTCCTTAATTTTTTGAAATAGTTTTCGTATACTTTTCCCTTTGGTGCCTTCTCTTTTGATTTGTAATAGTGTGTTACCTATAAAAGCATATTTAATAATTAAAATTTTATAATATTTAAAATTGTTTTCGATTTGGTAATTACCTTACTTTCCGTTGGAAACGTTTCAACTATTTTTTCGGCGATTTCATTTCCAAGTTCATAAGTCATTTGAATTTCTCTATTTATAATTTCGATAGCGACCATGTCAACCAACATGGAACGAAGATCACTATTGAATTTGTTCAAAATTTTATAATAATTTTGAATGAATATTCCGTCCACTGAATTATTTAAAATTTCGTCTAAATTAAATTGTTTTTGACTTGCCGGTGTTTTCAGTAAAAATTGAGAGGCTAAACTTTGGTTATCTGGGTTTGAGTTGCCGCCCGTATTCGAAAGAGATTCCAACCAAAGTTTATGATGCATTGTGAATTTAATTTGAATCCCTAAGTTGAAATGATTCATAAAAGTTTTATGGTATTCCCCAAGATACCTAAACGCTTGAATGTCCATGCCCAGTTCTAAAATAAATATAATTTAATTTTATGTGTTCAGCCATTTATGCCAAGATATGTTTACCAATACATTTCGGATACATTTCGTGTAAGTTCCAAGAATATAGCAATGCGTAAAGTTCATTATCCTCCCTATGAGAAACCGATGGCCCTGCTGGTTGTGGTAGTTTTTGTTGCTCTACAAATGGTTCGGTAGTTGAAGTACTAGACCACTGAGTTTGATACGTTTCGAATGGTGGGTGGTTGTTAAATAAATCTATTCCCATTGATGGTTGTTGAAGAAGTTCCAAGGCTTGCAAATACAAATCCATTAATGCATGTGATTCTTTATCCATGTTGAATATATATATTTGATTTAATTTATAAAAATAAACTATATTTATCAACCACTCTTACACAATTAAATAATTTATTTTTAAAGTTTCATCTATCTACTGAATGACAAAACAAAGATAAATGAGCAAGTTGTTACAAAACGAAAGGTATTAATACCAATATCCCTTCCTACAACACTTACAACGAAAATATTAGAAAGTGGGAAATTTAAACTATTTCTTCTCCGTTCTATGCAGATTATACTAATGAATAATATATTATTATAAAATATATATTTATATATATATATATATATATATATATATATATATATATATATATATATATATATATATATATATATATATATATGTATATATCTGTATATATATATATATATATATATATATATATATATATATATATATATATATATATATATATATATATATATATATATATATATATATATATATATATATATATATATTATATATATATATATATATTAATATGTGTGTGTATTAGTTCCCAATTTTTTGTTTTTAATATTTCTTGAGGCGAAGAAAATTTGTTCCTTTTATGGTTTTTATCATGAAATTTACTATGAAAATTTTCTTAATTTATTTTTAATGTGTGTATTTCAGAACTAAAGCATAAAGATTGAGGAGGATAACACCAATAATATATTAGTGGACCAGAATGAAGAATAAATTAAGGATAGTGGACTTAAATATGGAAATTGTACAATGCAAACCGATCATATCTTTACACAAAGTTAGAGATTCGCGTACTTTATGTTCTTTGCAGAAACGACAAAAATGATAACGAGAAAGATTTTCTGAAATCACACACATAATTCACTTCTAAATTATCTCTCATTATCCATGAGGATTTGATACATAACTTGTAAAATGTTCTGGACAGTAATTTTAACCGATGACGAAATGAAAATTTTCCTAAAGACACAATTCGAAAATATTTCGCTGCAATTAAAAAAATTTTATGTGTTCAATAAATAATTTGAAGTGAGAAGAAAAGGGTTTACAAAAACCTCAATTCATTTTATATTCAAATTCGTCAAAGTAATTAAAGTCGTATTGAAATAAAATAAACATAAAATCTTCAATTTGAGATTATTGAACTCTTTAATTAAATTATTTAACGAGATGAATCATTTTCGCAGTTTGTTCTAATTTTATAAATTACTTTATGTATAAAAGGTAGACGATTAACGATATTCGCATAGTTTATATATCGATTGCCTTATATATCGATCTGATTGTTTTTATATCGATCCATCTATCATTTTATTTAATTACTTAATTCTTAATACTTAAATCTTAGTATAAGTCGTATTGATCTGTATCTTGTAAGACGGTAGTTGGTTTTAAAACTCAATTGGTTTACTTATTGTATATGCAAACAGATCGCTACAATAGGGTTATGCACTGACTTATTTGAATCTTGAATTATCGTCATAAACAAAAATCAACAAAAAATACAGAAACAAGAATTATTTCTTAATTGAGTTACATACCTTAATAATAGGTTATGAACGAAATGTCTACATGGTGATACTTCAACAATGTAATTAAGTTAATCAGGATTAACATGATGACCGTTAGTAAATTCATAATAACACCAGAAAATCAAAATGACTACTTAATAAGAAAATTATTTTTTATTTAGTAGTCAAAATATGTAAAAAAAATGTTTATTTTTAAATTCAATAATTAAACGAAATTAAATTTTTATTTGGTTGGATAATTTAACATAATTTCCCAATTTCGTGAAAAAGAAAATTAATTAAATAAAATGGCCACCTACATGGACGGTGGCATAAAATAATATTTGGAATAAAAAAATTTAAAACAAAAAAAAACTCACCACAGTTATGAAGAAAGCTTCCTGCATTCGACTTGATATCAGTATCTTAAAGAAACTCGAAACAAACTTGAGTAATTTTATTTTTGTTGTTCTCGCGATTCGAACTATAAATCTTAAATGCACTTATTTAAATTTAATTCATTTATAATTTTTGTAACATTCAGTAATTTTAAAATAACTGATAATCAACAATCTGATTCCATCGGTTTCGATTACGACCAAGCTCTTTATACTGTGGCAAGCAGCTAGAAGATGTCAGATTGCTCTCTTCGCCGTGGAGCCATCGTCGGCGACAGCGACCTCTTCGCCTATCGAAAGGCGGCTCTCCCTTCAAAGATTGCAGTATCATTCGGTTCGGAGAACGTGAACAGCTCGCAGAACGTGATCAAGGATCATTCGGTATGTGCCATCAACATCGCGTTTTGGGCCATATATCACACGCATGATTCGTCTCTCGAATGTTAAAAGTCATATGTTGTACTCATTTCTCGTCCTTATCCGTCAAGGTCCACTCTCAGAAGTGGACGTGAAACATCGAAAACCCGATCGCCAGTGACAAGGATTGTCGGAATTAGATATTTCCAGAGGGTTTCACTTGAACGAAGGATGTATTGTAACATGAGATTTCAACGCATTTCCTTGTCGAACATCAGAAGTAACTGCAAAAGTTCTCGATAGCCCGTTCTCAACTTTAACACAGCATTATCACTGCGTTACTGTCATTTTACACATATGTACAAATGTTTTGGGTATTCCTGAATATTCAAGCACATACCATAACCTCTCTCGATTGATCGGGTCATAGGCTTGCTTGAAATCTAAGAATACCTGGTGTACATCGTGAGATGTTTCATAGTACTTGGAAAGAATCATCCATAGCGAAACCACTTGATTACTGACTGACCGATTTGCACGGAATCCTCCTTGGCAGTCACAGAAAACTCCCTCCGCCAGTGGCATAATTCTTCCCAAGATAATGTATCACAGTAACTTGTAAGCTCTGAATTAATGCAATCAACTCCTGGTGATCGATTTCTCATTGGTCTCTGCATGGCTATTGTGAATTCTTCATAGGATGGATCCTCAATGAATATCTCTGCGGTCTGTACTTGAGGGTATTCACACACAGCTTGTGATACATCTGGAACATTAAGTAAATCAGAAAAATGTTCACGCCATGTATCGAGTGCCGCATCGACATCAACACAGAGGATTCCATCCTGGTCCCAAATAGCAGTTGACCGAGATCTTAAGGTATGGTGCAATTCGGTGATTCCTTTAAAGAAACCACGCGAATTGTGCTCATTGCTGAGTTGTTGTACTCTTAAGACCTTAGCGTTCCACCATTCGCGCTCCTTCTGTCTACAAGTACGTTAAGCTGTCCTCCTAGCAAGAACTGCTTTGTTTTTTCTTGCGATTGTAAACCGAGTCTGCGTTTCATTGTGGCCTATATTTCGTTGCTCAACAGCAAGACGACACTCCTCATCAAACTAATCATTTTTGGGTTTAGTTTTCACTATACCGAGAGTGTGCTGGGCAACATCGACAACCAAGGTGTTCAATACTTCCCAGACACTGTTCACATTATCAGATTGGTAATTGGATCACAAAATGCTATTGCTGACAAGATCTTGATATTTTCGTTGCGTTTCTTCATTTATCAGACCTTCACAGGAGAATCGCGATTTATAATCCGCTCTCCTCCCTGACTTGTAGGAAAATTTCCATCATAGCTTTGCAGTGACCATAAAATGGTCACTCCAAGGAATTTGGTTGACGACCGATACGATCTTACGTCTTGGACAACCCGAGCCCGCCCTTTTGAAATCATCACATGGTCAATTTGGCTTCGGGATGTTTTAAGTGGATGTGTCCGTGTTTCCAAATGGATGTTTTTATGAGGAAACAATTTACTTGCCACTTTGCGATCATGCGCGATTGGAATGTGGATCATTCTTTCCCCATTTTCGGTTGCAATTTCGTGTCGGAAGTACGAACCTATATTATCGCATAAGTCGTTCTTAATTCGGCCAAATTTAGAATTAAAGTCACCAATCACTTTACTAACATCGACCTCGGGTATAGAGCCCATCAGATTATCCAAATTATTGTAAAATGAGTCTCTATTTTGGGGTTGGCTTACATCAGTTGGCTTATGTACACATACAATTGACAGGTTGGCTAATCTCATTTGAAAGCGAAGCTTACACATTCGATTATCGACTGCCTGGAAGTCCAACACAGTCTTTTTTACCTGTGGTCCAATGAGAAAGGCAACTCCAAGATTTCCGAGGTCATATCCACTGGGTAACAACGTATAGCCTTGGGACACATGGACTCCACTTTAAGGCCATCGAGTTTCAGATGAAACACTACGAGTTCCAGCCGATACTCCTTCATACATGTGATTTAGATTTATGATTATGGTTTTTTTTCACTATACCACCAAATATTAGGATTGTACACACATCACTATTCAATCAGTATATTTCCTATTTTTAAAAATCCACACTTTTCACAATTTTATAAAAAAAAAAATTTAATTTGTTTACTGCTGCCACCAGTGTTGCGAAGATGGTGGATTGAAATAAGACACAATAATCTTTTATTAATTATTATTTTGTTATTATATATATGAATTCAAATTTATTATTTATTTAAATATTTAATTATCATTATTAAAACTTAATGTTTTTATTTTATTATTATATAAAATTATATTTATTTTGGAACTTAGGATATAGGAATTGAATTATAATAAAATGGATTTTTTTGAATTTAGGAAATTAGCATATAAAACAATTACCATGTTATCACGTTCAAAAGCAATCCCAAAAAAAATGATGGCAGTATAATGCTCGAGTCGTCAGTGTTTTTTTTGATTATAAGGAACTATTTCAAGATATTTTGAACAATCCTTTCGAGTGGGAAGTTCATTTAACTCGCAGATTTTTGACATTTTTCCGAGATTTTAAATTAAATTTTTTTTTTATTTGTTTTTTTCGGAAAGTTTGTCGTATTCAGATGGTAGTAAAATTAATAATGGTACTAAAATTTACAAAACAGTCCAATGAATTCAAACAAAAGTCGTTGAAGTAAAATTCATTACGAAATCGAATAGCTACTACACATTATGTAATCTTATTACATTCATCATGGAATACTACTACAAGGGTTAACAAGTTTAACTACTTACAATAATCCATTTTTGGTTGGTTTCTGAAACGTAGTAAAACTAACCGCATATGTAGTAAAACTGCACTACAATTACATATGATTACACCTGTAATAAATTTTACTACTTTTTTAGTATAATTGACAGCGTATGCAACTAAATTTACTGCATAAACATTAATTTTATTTCGTTTGTAGTATTTTACAGTTTACTAAATGAAACACAAATTGAATTGCGTTTAATCAATCATTCGCAAGTTATTCCTCGTTTAGTGCTGGTGCTATGACTGATTATTTCAGTAAAAATTATATGTAATATAAATTAGATTCTAATGAGGCATCGAAAGTCCTTTAAATGTAAGTACTTCTTAAACACTTTCTTACATGAGTATTATATCTAAATTAATTGAGTACTTCGAATAAATTTTTTAGATCAAAACATTGTTTCTCTAGAAAAAATTACATTTTCTGACATGGATACCGCCACCATTAATGCGTGTCAGAAGAATATTCAAATCCATACTAATGAACTGGTGAATTTCTGAGGTAAACGATTTCTTCCATACGTTATTAAGTACACTTAAAATACTATTTGACTTTTTAGATTCTTCCTTCGAGATCATCAGCAGATATAGTTTCACTGGGATGTCATCAAACAAAAACACATCCAAAAAAAATTTGCTATTTAATAAATCTCGGGAATTAGTAAGTATTTGTAGTTAAGTATGAAGTGTAATTGAAAAAAAATATTAATTTGAAATATTTCTTTCGTTAAAGGACCAACGACACGAAATAATTGTGGATAAAATAAAATACAAGGTTTTCGTTCATCCTCAACTCTTCACTTTTACGGTATTTGCAAGGCTTTAAAATCAGAAACACAACATCTCTGATATAAAGTAGAAGCTTCAAAGATCTAAAAAAATGATATATATATATATATATATATATATATATATATATATATATATATATATATATATATATATATATATATATATATATATATATATATTTAAAATGATTTAAACTGTATCGGGACCTCCTTTAAATCAGGATTATTTATACAAGAAATGACAGCATGTACTTATTATATAATGGTACTGCTTTTGATTGGTTCATAAACATTAAATATTATTAATTTTTTCAATAAAATATAAACTTAATACTTAACATGTGTTATTATTTAATTGTTACAACACCCTTTACTTTACTTCATTTGAAATTAATTCTACTACACATACTACTAGTTTTGTAGTACAATATATCCACCTTAGTAATAAATAATATTACTAAGGTGGATATATTGTAGGTGTGTATATTCTACTACAAAAAAAGTAGTTTATTGTATTACTTTGTGATGTATTTTACAACATTTGTAATTATTTACACTCCATCATTTTACTACGACGATGATCACAAATTATACATTATAGTATATTCTATTACACTTGTAATGGGTTCGAAATTCCTTGTATTTGTAATGAACTTCATTGCACTTTTTGTTGAATTTCATTGCAGTTTTTTCTCTGTGTGAGTGTCTACAAAAACAAAGTACTGATATTAATATAGCAACAAAACTAAAACCTATCACACAATACTTAATGATTTTCGGGATAAATTTGAGAGTTTTTGGTAGAAAACTAAAGCTTTCGTTGATATCAGCACCACTCGATGGAGAATTGATTTCGTCCATGATTTAAAAACGTCTTATAGAAAATTTAATTTTTTGAAATAATTGATAATGTTGCTACCGAAATAAGAACTAAATTTAAATGAATTTTCTTGAGCAACAATTTAAAAAACTTCAAGAATTTTATGGTAAAGATTCGATTTTCCAAAATTGAGAAGTGAATTAATTATTGTATAAGCGTACAATATTAGAGATGTTAGAATTTCTCAAAGAGTTCATTAAATGAATTATCAACCTTATGTCAACTGTTCGAACGGTTTCATTTACAATTGTATCATACGAAAAAATCTTTTCTGCTTTACGAAGAATTGCAACTTCTTCAAGAAGTACTATTGGAGAAGAGCGGTTTTTCTCATGTTTCATTAACTTCTATTGAAAATAAATTTTTGTCTCAGATTAAAATGTCACCAGATTTCTGTACATTAATTTGTAATGAATTTAAAAAAAGAATCTTCGAATTGAAATAAATTTTAAATAAATCTTGTAAATAAAACAATTTTAAATTTTCTGATATAAGTTTTCTTATACATACTTTTTATACAATACTTTTTATTGTAAAAACCAAGAAAATTTAAATTGCATTTTATTAAGGCAAAGGTTCTGCTTCCTCTTGTTTATTGTTCACGAGTCGCCTATGATATATTCTATTGGACTCTTGTCGTTGTCCAATACTTGTCCGATGAATTGTATTTTTCGGTACATTTTCCTCATCAGAACATTTTAGTTCTTGAACAGTCTCTGGTTGATACTAGACTTACTTTTGATTGGGGATTTACAATTGTTTAGCTTCTTTTGATAATCCATACTTGTGGATGGTGCCGCTCTTGTTACTGGCCCATTGTTTGACACTTTTTTTGTTGTGATGGTAGAAACGATATATGCATTTCAGACTATACAATGGGGTTGATAAATTTGCTGTATGTTTCGGCAGTTATTTTCCTTGTTGCTTTATACTAATGCAAGTGTTGTTTTGTAGTGGTTATCCGTCCGACTGTTTCCACGTGTTTCTCCATCACCTTCTCCATTTTTTAGGGTTCATGGAAGAAGATCTAGAATTTCCTCCCTTGAATCATATTTTTACAATACTTTGAACTATGTTAAATTCGTCAATTTGGTGTTTTAATGGCTCGAAGTACGATATAAATTCTAGTTTCTGCTTGGAATCAATGAAATAAGTGTTTATTCTGATTACCGCTGGTGAAGCCCGAATTAATAATTTACGTTATAAGTATTAATTAATTACTGCGAAACTTTATTTAGTTTTGCGGGTCAAATACAATTTATAAAGTGCAGAGGTTAAAATTCTACCATTTAAGTCAAGAAAAGCTTTAATGATATAAAATTTGAACTATATAGTGTTGTAAAGCTAGCATATCCTGAACGTGGGCATGCATAGCAATCTCGTTCCAAATTTGCTGTCTGTTAGTTTCTCGTTCGGCTATTTGCGCTTAAATCTTCGGGATATATAATATCCTTTTCGAATATTTTTGTCATTTTTATAGGCAATTGAATATGGCTTAATATTCCAGATCTTGATCGATGTCATATCATCTCCTGCCTCCTCTTTATATTTCTTGATTATCAATCAGGTTTTAATTTAAATGAAAATTTTCACTTCTTTTGAATCACGCTGATAACAGCTATTTTAGTAATACCCTGAATGAAATATAAAAAATATTGTATTTCAGACATTTAACTGTTTTCTTAACTAAAACAAAACCTAGAAAATATTCCTCCTTCAGTATGTATTTGCCACATATTCGTAGAATACTTCCACTTTCCCCTGTTCTAAGATCCTCTCGTCCTTTCTTCTTCTTGGTCATCCATCTTTAAAACTGTTTTGTCGATAAAGAGTTTTTACCAATAGTTGTTGAACAATCTCTTGTTAATTTGTTGTTCTTCCGCGGTGGCCAAAACTGTTAACTTGAAACTGTGAAACGTATCAGTCTTTAACCTTGACCTTGTCCTTATGGTCCAATAAATTTGAGTTCAATTCAATAATCAAATCCACAACTAATTTTTGATTTAAAATTCTTTTCAAGGATGTGAACAATAGCAAACCATTTAGCCGCTGTGGATGGGGGTATTCGAGTTTCGTAAATTTTACAAACGAAACATGAAACCCATAGAATACCACAACAGTATCCACGCTAGTCGAAGAAGGCGAGGTTATCTGGTTGGATCGCTGGGCTGACGACCCGCATCCGTAAAACACTGCAAATGTTAAAAATGTCAACAAGTCAAAAAAAATCGGATAACCCCAAAACAATAATGAGCCCCCCATTAAATACCCGGGAACGAGAATAAGGATCGGCACGTGGAACATGCAGACACTTCGGAAACCTGGCACGCTGGACGGCCTCATCACATGCATGAAGGAGTATCGGCTGGAACTCGTAGTGCTCTAAGAAACTCGATGGCCTAAAAGTGATACATTGCTACAAAGTGGAGATAACCTAGGGAATCTTGGAGTTGGATTCCTCATTGGGCCACAGGTAAAAAAGGCTGTGTTGGACTTACAGGCAGTCGATAATGTAATGTGTAAGTTTCGCTTGTACATGAGATTAGCCAACCTGTCAATTGTGATGTGACAACCCCAAGATAAATACTCATTTTACAATAATTTGGCTAACCTGATGGGCTCTATACCTGAGAACGATGTCTGATTGTTGATGGGTGACTTTAAGGTTAGAGCTGGGAGAAATCAGACCGACTTATGCGATAATATAGGTCCGAACTACGACCGAAAAAGGGGAAAGAATGATGTACTGCGATCGCTCATGATCTCAAAGTAGCAAGTACATTCTTTCCTCATAAAACATCCATTTGGAAAGATGGACACATCCACTTAAAACATCCCGAAGCCGAATTAACCATTTGTTGATTTCTAAACGGCGGGCTCTGGTTGTCCAAGACGTGAGATCGTATCGGTCGTCAACAAAATTCGTAGGCAGTGTTCATTATCTGGTCACTGCAAGGCTATGATGGAAATTTTCGTACAAGTCAGGGAGGAGAGTGGAATATAAATCGTGATTTTTCTGTGAAGGTCTGATAAATAAAAAAATGCAACGAAAATATCAAGATCTTGTCAGCAATAGCATTATGCAATCCAATTACCAAACTGCTGACAATTTCTAGCATTTTTAAGATTTAATGTTATGTTGAATTATAAATCTATTGCGTTTAATAGATTTTCGGATTAATAGTATACTTTACGGTTTGTATTGATACCGCCAGATTTGATACCGCAAATAAATGGTTACCTTTACCTGCATATTTTTTCAGATCTTTGATCAACGATATTTTCTTAATTATTTAGTATATCTACGCGTATGATCAAAATAGCCCTTCTTGTGAGTCCTTAATAATTGGTTTCCATTTTACTGCCACAGTTAATATGCGCTGAAGGTTTAAGTAATGCATGAAGACATAGCAGTATAATTTGATCTAGTTTATCTGAAAAAGATTAGTTATTTAATATGTACAATGTATAAGATTTACTTTCGATATTGTTAATTTTTTGTTACCATCTGCGATCATTCCTTATTTCTAAAATACGATTTTTAGAAGAAATATCTTTTATTGCTGGTTTTATTTTTTCGATAGCTGACGGCGCAAATTTTTCCTATTTTTGAACAAATTGTTGGTTTTTGATGGGTTTATTGTCTCATAATCGATCTCATACTAGTAAAAGTTAATAAAAATTAATGTAAGAATATCAGTTATTTAACAATCTATTACCAATATCTTGCATATTTTAAAAGAGGCCACTCTTCCAGGATTTCTTTCAACGTATGTTTTTTTGTTGTTGACCATCGGTACATAAATGTTTTTTGCCATAACGATTCGAGTTTTCCCAAGGCTCCATGGACAAGGCTCATCGAAAAAAAATGGTTTGCCACATCAGAACTCATGGACAAGGTACTTTTTGAACGGATGATGTGTGTCGAACTTGAATAATTATGTCTTTTCTAAACAGTGATGGCCTCATCGAATTCAATACGATCTATTAAATTTGAATTTGGTAATAACTCATCCACGTGATGTTTTTGAAGCATTTTTAAATATTTTATTATGTAAAAAAACTGTAATTAATGTATAGTTATTATTTGAAGTTAATATCTCATATATATATATATATATATATATATATATATATATATATATATATATATATATATATATATATATATATATATATATATATATATATAAATATATATATATATAAATATATATATAAATATACATATATATATATATATATATATATATATATATATATATATATATATATATATATATATATATATATATATGTATATATATATATATATATATATATATATATATATATATATATTTATATATATATATATATATTTATACATATATATATATATATATATATATATATATATATATATATATATATATATATATATATATATCTTTATATATATATATATATATATATATATATATATATATATATATATATATATATATATATATATATATATATATATATATATAAATTTATGTACAATTTATTGAAGAATTTGAATTTATATTTACTTATTTATATTTAATATATTAAACTATTGTATTTTGTTCACTACATTCGACTCATTAAAATCAATTATTAAAGAATTCCTAGGTGCGTATATATATATATATATATATATATATATATATATATATATATATATATATATATATATATATATTTATATATAAATATATATTTATATATATATATATATATATATATATATATATATATATATATATATATATATATATATATATATATATATATATATATAAATTTATGTACAATTTATTGAAGAATTTGAATTTATATTTACTTATTTATATTTAATATATTAAACTATTGTATTTTGTTCACTACATTCGACTCATTAAAATCAATTATTAAAGAATTCCTAGGTGCGTTGTTTAAAGCAGGTACTACAGTGGCATGATTTGATGATGGTGAAGCTCTATATTATCGCTCCATACTACTAAAGCCGAAGTTCTAATCTTCCTCTGTACATTTTGGTCATACATCTTGTTATGAAATATATATAATCGATATTATAGTCACATAATATTCGTATAAAAATGCTGAATACCACGCACCGAATTTATTTTATATACATTTTATTAGGATTAATCACCCAAAATACGCTTTGCGAATTGTTTCAAACTTTATAATAAAGTATGAAGTGGTTGTTGGTTCTCCAAATGCAAAGAGGTTCTCACCAACCACAGTAAATTTCACCAATTATATAATATTATCAATAACAATTTTTTATATTAAATTTGTGGCGACCAGAGCAACTTAAAATAACTCACAATTAGCTCGCGCCACACGCAATTAATAAAATCGATATTTCGAGTTAAGTTCTTGTAATTCACTAGTACTGTCGCGTCATGACTATTCGTTTATATACGAATCGCACAGTATGAACATCAAGTCCGGTAGCATATGCCTGATGAGATGGATTTGATCTTTTCGATCAGCTAGTTATTCAATGACGTCATCATCAGATCGAAACTGGCCTAGTGGATTACAAGAACAAGCAACAACTCAGAAGAACAACGCACATTCAGTTTACAGCAAGCTACACGCTTCAAATTCAAGATTTATTATTTCGCAATATAAATTTATTAATGTACACTATAATTTTTATTTACACCGAATTTAACACCGTTTTTGTGATGCGTCTCAATCGAAAGAGCATTGTTATCGAATTAAAAATTTTCATAAAACTTCGTGCGGTTGAAGAAGAAGAATCTTGAAAAGGTCGAATGTAATAGGCCGAAAACAACTTTATTATACCCAATGCATACGCGTACACTTTGTGCAGTCATAGGGTGGTCAATATGATATAGTAGCATACATCTGTGTATATTCACACGAACATTATTCGGCTACCGCTGGCCGTATGGTAGGGCATAACTCTGAATAATATTCAGCTACTACAGGCCATATGTAACTCCATTGCGCTGTATTTCCTCGGGCCCTAAGTGCAGCTTTTAACTGACGATGGAAGCGCTCAACCATTCCATTTGCTTGAGGATGATAAGCAGTGGTGCGTATTCGATTTCAACCAAGAAGTTTCGTTAATTCTTTAAAAAGCTTGGACTAGAATTGGGTTCCTTGCTTGGACTCGAATTGGGTTGTGATTGTCGAAGGGACACCGAAACGGGAAACATAATTATGAACAAGAGTTGTCGCTATGGTATGTGCTGACATATCAGTCATACAATACGCTTCAGGCCAACGAGTAAAACGATCAACACATGAAAGTATATAATTATAATTATTAGAAGTTGGCAAACGACCAACGATATCCATATGGATATGTTCGAAACGGGCATTAGGAATTTGAAACGCGCCTAAGGGTGATCGCTGGCAAGTACTTAACGCTGGCAAGCTTAACAAGATCGTGCCCAATTGTTTACATCTTTGTTTAAACTTGGCCAAAAATACCGAGCAGAAATCAACTTACGGGTTCCACGAACCCCTGGGTGTGAGACATTATGTAAAGTTTGAAAAATCTTCTTGCGAAGAGGAGTTGCGATGTATGGGCGGTTCTGCCCCCTAGTAACTTCGCAATAAATCTCCAAACCAGGCAATTTAAAAAGCTCTAATTTGTAATTCGAATTAGAAGGACATCCGGAACCAGAAAGTAAATTCTGAAGTTCTAAGTCCGCTTTTTGTGCCGATATAATTAACTGGTAATCAAAAGTACCATCAACGGACGACAAAAGGTGTCATCATTAATGCGGGAAAAACAATCCGCTACTGTATTATCTTTACCGCTCACATGTCTAATATCCGTAGTAAATTGACATATATAATCCAAGTGTCTTGGGTGTTGTGTTGATCTTCACACCGAGTGGACGTGTTTTTTTCCTCTCGGTGTTATTAAATAAAATAAAATAAATTCGTTTGTTGTGTGTGCGTGGTTTTAAATCGGATCACAGATGAGTATCGCTATTATATTATTATATTATATATTATTATTATTGTAATTACATTATATATTATATTATATTGTGTTGTGTTGTATTTAATTATATTTTGTACGATACTATTACATCTCCATACGCTATTACGAATTGACATCTCACAGGCAATGCTTTATACAAGTATTGGTATTACTGTGTTACATTCAGTTCTTGTTTCTCCGTTATATGTTTAATATTGTAATTTGTAATATATAACGATTTGTCTTTGTGTCTTATGTACATCAATTTTCAAATCACACGCACACCACAGTATTCCATTGAAAGCGATCGCATGCTTTGTATGTTTCGTCTTCTTTCGTTTGCCTAGCACATCGCTCTTCATACAATTCTCTTATTCCCCTTTCCTTTAGATGTTTTTTTATATTTTGGTTTATGTATCTTTCAAAACATACAGTAGTAGGGATTTTGTATATTTAAATTTTAACACGATCACTGCCATTGTGCGATCGTTGTGTAGGAAAATGTTAATACTACCCCTATTATGAATGTTACCTCACCTCACTCGTCACCGTGACGTGTATTGTCGCTCGAGTCATATTTTGGTATTATGAATGTCGCTTTATTTTGAGTGAGTGACGAACGCATCATGATGCGTTATTTTCTATATTTTGTTGTTTTTAAGTTGGCAACTATTATTTATTGTTTTGATTTCGGTATGTTTGACGTTTGGTGGTGTGTAAAAATAATAAATTTCAAGTTTTAAAAAGTAAATTAATTTAATGTTTTGAAGTTCAGTTTATTTTAATAATTTAAATTTTTCAAAAATTCGAATACTGAGCGATGTCTGGATTTTATTTCCATTTCTTCAACAAATTTTGGATACTGACTGCCGTTTGTAATTTTGAAAACTGACTGCTGTTTTAGATAATTATATTAAAAACGAAAATTATTATTTATAAATCGAAAATTATTATTTTAATAAATCACCAAAAAGAAAATTATTATTTTAATTTAAATAAAATCCAAAAAAATGTAAAAACGTATTTTAAATTGGTCAGAAAAAAAATTCTCACTTGCTGTCACCGACAAATTGTAAGTGAGGTTAAGTGACAAAATTCTCGCTCACCGTGACATTCATAATACCAAAATGTCATTTCGGTGACGTCGCGTCACTCGGTGACGCGTAAGTGACAATCATAATAGGGGTATATATTCAATGTAATTGGCGAATTACATTTTATTTTTATAAATTTTTGGATTGTGTTTGTGTTGTATATACATCATTATTTGATTGTTGAAAACGCAAATTTACACACGACTGTCTCATTTAAATGCCTAGGTATTCATATTATGTATATAACAGAATTTTCGTTTCGTCCATCAAAATTCTGTTTCCTATGTTTATTAGAGAATTTTTTGTTTATTTTTATTTTATATATTTTATGCAGTTGTTATATATACATATATACAGGTGATCCTTGACTTACGTCGTAGATTATCATATACATATATACAGGCGATCTTTGATTTACGTCGTGGATGCGTTCCTGAAAAGTTCAACGTTACTTGAAACGACGTAAGTCGAAAAAGTATTCAAGTATGTAGTGAGGGAATATGTTGGTTCTGTGCGGGGTACAATGTATTTAAATTCTAAATGTAATTTAAATACATTGTACTTTTTACATTGTCGGCATGTTTTTTCATTGTACATATATTTGAATACTTTAATGTAATGTAATCTTATCAGATGATGAAATACTTTCATCATTTATCCTGCTAGGTTAATAAATTTTCTACGTCAGACGGATCAGCATCTATGAAGCCAGTTTTTTTGGCCATGTTGATGATTTGAGTTTGTACTTCAGCTGCATCTTCGATAGAACTGGTGGACTGATCCAGACTTGGTGGTGTCGCTGACTTCATCCCAAGATTTGCTAATGTTGAAAACATGTCATTTCGTGTAGAGAGACTGGCAGTAACCCAAGCCTTTCTATAACTTCTTCAAACAACAAGTAAACTTGTTTTTGTGATACCCTTTAAAGCTCTCGGGTTCTCCGAATGGTAAATCAGCAAAGGATTTAACTTGAAGTCGCCGACGACATTACCACCAAACAGAAGCGTCAAACGGTCTTTTGCTGCTTTAAAGCCGGAAGCATGTTTTTCTGCTGTGGTCAAATATGTTCGCGATTGTGTTATTTTCAAGTAATAAGAAGCTGTTTCGTCGTTAAATAGTTGATGGCTTAAATGGCCATCTGCAACGATGCTTTTAATTGTTTGCAGAATGAAGTTTGGTGCAGCTGTGTCTGCGCTAGCAGAGTCACCTGAAGTTTTAATATTTAGGAATTCGTTCCGATTTTTAAAATTTTGGAACCAACTCCGACTATATTGGAAAGTATTTGTTTCTTCGTTATTTAGTTGACAAGAGGCCCGCAAATACTCTTAGCTTTGGTTTGGATGATCGACGTACTAAATGTAATATTTTTTGGATTGAGCCTTTTATCCAATCTATCAACAATAATTCCATTGTCTCGATTCTAAAATTAGCAAAAATTTTCGTACTTTTTGAGGTTCCCGCTTTAGCATGATTTAGATTCTTTAGCGATTTTTTTTTTTTTTTTGCATAAAAATTGTTCTTTCAGTTGTTGGTGGAATATTTAAATTTCTGGAAATTTGTTTTCTGTATTCCAATTCGAAAGGGTGCGTGTGTGTGACACATAGTTAATAAAGAAGGTGTACACATCCTCAGGGATTTTGTAGGACAGGAGTGTTTAGATTTGGTGCAGAACACGGGTATGTATCTTCCATTATCGGAGTTACATTTTGGGATTGCGGTTGAGGGTTGTTTTAGTCTGGAAGATTGTGATGGGTCGGGCGGGTATTTGAATCTAGTGGCGAGGATTTGGAACTATTTAAATATTTGGATGTCGGCGGGATCGTAGCTGTTTTGCAGTGGTGGTTTGGAGGCATTCAGTTTTGCAGAGTGGTGGGAGGTTTTGATGTTTTGGTTGGATTTTTGAAGGATGTCGGAAGCGGTTTGAAAGAAGCGGTTTTTGTAGGTATGCTGGTGATTTGTTCTTTGACTCATGAAACTGCTGTGGTTCGCGGGGGGAGGGGGGGCGTTTTCGAAGCTGGATTTGATTGAGACGGGCATGAGGGTTAATCTAATTGCGGTGGCGGTTGGGAGCTTCTGTTGGCATGTGGAATTTTGGACGCGAGTGGGATTTGTTGGGGCCTGGAGGATTCGCCGGAATGTGGGGTGTTTGGATGAATTTCGGTTTGTTGAAAGTCAGTTGAGATATGTCTGTACTTTCTATTTTTATTTTTTTAAGGTTGGTGTTCCGTTGTTGAGGGTGATCTGAAAGAGTTTGTATTTTGGATGCTTACGATTGGGTTCTCGTGTTAGAGTTTATTTGCTACTAATAGATGTATGTTTGGTTGAATGTTGAGTTTGGATCGTGTTTGGTTTGCTTGAATAGGGTTCGCTTCGAGGGGTGTCGATTTCCTTCACTTTTTGGGGTGCTTCTGCTCCATTGCATTATGTGGCGTCCCTGCCTGCTTTATTGCCTTTGTGTCGTGCATACGTGCCTGTGGGTTATCCATGCGTAATTTCAATTTATTAAGTTTCGTATTTGGATTTAAGGGTGCTTTTTGAAGACAATATCAATTGTTCTTTTTTGATTTATGAACGGTGAAGGTCGGAGCGGATCTACTACATTTGTAGTAAAGTGACATCCCTGATCACGACCATAATACGGGCATTGCATTACAATTACATTGTATTGCAGAAATATAAAAAATTTATATTTCTGCAATACAATGCATTTAAATAATAATAAAGCATAATTTAAGTAATAATATAAAATAATAATAATAATTTATGGAAAAGGTTTGGTTTTAATTACTTATATAAGTGTAAATATGATTATAGTTGGAGAGGGTTTACAAGGAAAGTTTATTTTATTTTTAATAAAATGTTGCATAATTTTGGAATGTAATACGTTTTAAGAGAATTATTTGGATTTTCTGATAAACATATTCCAATCCAATATCAGCGTAATGGTTGACGGGTACTGAATCTAGCAAACCATATTAATTTAATTTTTGGTTACAGATTCAGGAGCCGTAAGTTAATTAATTAAGAGTTTTGAATTTTATTTTAACTTTGATAGGTGTAAGGACTGGATTTTAAATAAATAATAAAATTAATCAGTTCTAATTAGGTTTGCTGTGCGGATGGGAGTTCAAATAAATAATAAAACTAATTAATTAAGTTACAGATTCCTGAGCGAACTAATAAATTTATTTTAGAATTTTAATTTAGTTTTAATTTTATTCAAAATACAGAAGAGCGGATAGGCGTTGCGGACTGGAGAATGCTGAGTGGCGATTGCAGACTAGCAGATTAAAATTGTGATTGTCTTGTGATAATAGTAGTTTAGTACCGACTGTCATGGTGTCTGTAACCGGGTCGCTCTTTCCTAACTAACATACCTTCCAATCCTTACCTATCGTTTTATGTAAACGGCTGTAGGAATAGGCCCGGCGTTATCCGGGAATCTTGCCTAGCGCTTGGTCCTACAGTCCTATCAATCAATCAATCAATATAATCCAAGTGTCTTGACACTCTAGGACTATGTTCAGTTTTAGACTGAATCGCTCAGGTCAAAGGCTTATGATCGGTGTAAATTCTAAACTCCCGACCTTCTAAAAAGTAACGAAAATGTTTAATAGCTAAATAAATGGCTAATAACTCTCGATCGAATGCCGAATATTTAGTTATGGCTTTCGATAACTTTCGAGAGAAAAACCCTAACGGCTCCCAAACATTATTATGATATTGTTGTAAAACAGCTCCAATAGCTGTATTAGACGCATCGGTGGTCACACTGATTAAATCTGAATCATCCAGAGGATGAGCTAATAAGGTAATTGAAGCCAATTCACGTTTTATAAATTCGAACGCTACATGACATTCTTCAGGCCAAGTAAAATTCCTCGGCGTTTTTGGCTTTTTAAGCAATAAAGCCAGATGAGAGTGAATTGGAGATAAGTATTCTGCAAGTTTAGGAATAAAACGATGATAATAATTCACCATGCCAATAAATTGCTGTATGCGTCTGATAGAAGTGGGTGCCGGAAAATCCATAATAGCTTTAACTTTCTCCGTTGACGGTAAAATACCATATGGAGTAATCTTATGACTGAGGAAATCTAATGAATGTGCTTCAAAAACACACTTCGAACTTTTAATGTGTACATCAAATTTGGTAAGGCGTTGGAATAGTTTTTCCAAATGGAGTTTGTGTTCTTCCTCAGATGCTGAAGCTACCAAAATGTCGTCAATGTATACGAAAATGAAATCTAAATTTCGAACGACTTCGTTAATAAAACGTTAAAACGTTTGTGCGGCATTACGCAAACCAAATGGCATCCGCGTAAATTCAAAAAACCCAAATGGGGTAGTAATTGCCGTCTTGTAAATGTCTTCGGTGGCAACCGGAATTAAATGGTAAGCCCTGACAAGGTCAATTTTAGAAAATATCGACTTACCATGAAGATTCATGGCAAAAGTTTGAATGTGTGGTATTGGATAACGATCCGGTATGGTTACCGAATCAAGTCTCCTATAATCCCCACACGGTCTCCAGTCTTGGTCTTTCTTTCTGACCATATGGAGTGGACAAGAAACGGGGGAGGCCGATGGTCGGCAAATTCCCAACTCAACCATGTGTTGAAACTCATTCTGTGCGACCTTATGACGCACAGAGTCTAATCTACGTGATCTCGAAACTGGCAAATGGCCTTGAGTGACGATATGATGGACCACGGAATGTTTAACCGGCGAATTATAATTGGGTTCGGCTGTTAAAGAGTGGTATTTCTTTAAAATAGCCCCAAAGGCATTGTCGACAATAAAATGAGTGGGAATTAATTCATCAACTTTCCTCTCAACGGCATTTATTGACAGCTTGGTAGCTGCATCAACCAGCCTTTTACGTTTAAGGTCGACTAATAAACCAAACTTTACGAGAAAGTCTGCCCCGATTATTGGTCTATTCACAGCCGCTAAAACAAAAGCGTGTGTGAATTTCCTCTTCAGCCCCAAATCTACCGTGAGCAACCGAGTGCCATACGTATTAATTGTAGATCCATTTGCGGCTGATAAAATTAAATCGGATTTTTGTAAATTTTTAAAATGGTCCGAATTGTACGCGATCGGGAGCACCGAAAGGTTAGCTCCTGTATCGATCAAAAACGTCAGTGAATTGGATCTGTCAAAAATGCGTTTCGGCTTTTTTTAAAGATCGAGTTGGCCGTTTTGACAACATTAGAATTCAAAATTCGGCTTTGTTTTGACGTCGAGTTTGCCGTTTCGACTATTGACGTATAGAGATATTGAAAATGATCGTGACGAGTTCGGATAAGTTTTTTTTTCTCCATCAAAAGTGTTTGATGGTTCGTATTTGCATGGTTTCAAGCAGCGCTGGGCTTTGTTTTTAAAAAATGATGGTAAAAACAGACTCCATCAAAATGGGAGCGTCTACCGTTTCGGAAACGATTAGGTGTATTGCTCCTTGGTCGGCTAACGGACAACCTGCGTTGCCTATTATTATTATTTTCGCCCTTTAAAAATGTTTCTAAGATCGTTTCAATTCTGGACAATCTTTGGTCCAGAGAATTTGATTCTGAAGATCTGGTGCGAGAAGAGTTGTTATTTGAGGCTCTATTATCGTTATGGGTGCGAGTACGTGAACGTGAC
This sequence comes from Tipula lateralis, assembly GCA_963932295.1. Taxonomy (NCBI): domain Eukaryota; kingdom Metazoa; phylum Arthropoda; class Insecta; order Diptera; family Tipulidae; genus Tipula; species Tipula lateralis. Next base: position 28,338,378 of record OZ010739.1, read on the forward strand.
CTATAAAATTCGCACATTTGCTGTTCTGGCGTTAAAAATTCATAAATTTTGTCGGCCTGTTTCGTTAACTCTCCTAGTGAAGTAGCTGTCGGTTGTCCAACAATATCTGTCTTTATGATAGAAGGCAAACGACGAACCCATAACGACCTGATAATATGGTCGCTAAAATTTGCGCCAGCTAAGTTTTTAATTTACCTTAATACTTCTGACGATCGGCCATCTCCTAAATCTTGACTGGACAGTAACTTTTCAAGCTTTCGCTCATCGGAGGGAGCGAGCCTGTGTAAAAGAGCAAATTTCAATGAGTTGTAAAGGTCTTGTGTCGGTGGGTTTTGCAAAAAGTCATCGATCTTTTTGCAGGCCGTAGGTGGTAAAGCTCTTAGTGTTGCTAAGAACCTTGCCTTATCACTGGATTTTTGCAATTCAGTATTAAGAAAAATATTACGAAAATTCACTCTATAGACTTTTTAATTCTGTATTCGATATTTATTAATCATATATAATATGCATTAAAATGACCGTTAGGACCAAACACTTCATTGCAACTAAAATTCTATAAATGTGTTTGACAAAAATAAAACGGTTTAGTTTCCGAGACGGGATAGTTTACGAACAAAATTATGTTTCTTGATTTGAGACAATCCAACAATGTCATTAAAAAATTATATTTCATAACAAGGCGAACCCGCTTTAATTTTTGAATTTAAACGATCATCGTTATTTTATGAAACGATAATTATAGAAATGAGATTTTGCAGTTCTTGATTATGATTGTAAAAGCGATTTTTCAATAATTTGAAACTATTTGGATTAATTTATGATTTAGGTCTTCTTAAGTCAAACAAAATATGCTTATCACAAGAACTATAATTAATAACTATAATTTTCAAAATATCACCTCTTTTGATACAAAGCGAATTTCTTGATATCGCTTACCACAAAATGTTTCTGTGTAATCTACTAGCTGCTTGCTAATCTGGTGGCTGCTTCCTACAGTATGAAGAGCTTGGTCGTAATCGACACCGATGGAATCAGATTGGTTATTAGTTGTGTTAAAATTTTCATAATGTAACAAAAATTATAAATGAATTAAATTTAAATAAGTGCATTTAAGATTTATAGTTCGAATCGCGAGAGCAACAAAAAAAATTTCTCAAGATTGTTTGGAGTTTCTTTAAGACACAGATCTTAAAGAAACTCCAAATCAAGTCGAATGCAGGAAGCTTTCTTCATAACTGTGGTGAGTTTATTTTTTGTTTAAAATTTTTTTATTCCCAATATTATTTTATGTCACCATTAATGTAATTGGCCATTTTATTTAAATTAATTTTTTTTCAGGAAATTGGGAAATTTTGTTTAATTTTGCAACCAAACTAAAATTAAATTTCGTTTAGTTATTGAATTTAAAAATAAACATTTTTGTTTATTAATAAATAGTAGTATTGTGTTATTTTCCAATTCATATGTTTTTTTTTATATATTTTGACTACTAAATAAGAAATAATTTTTTTATTAAGTAGTCATTTTGATCGTCTGGTTAATCCTGATTAACTAAATCACATTGTTGAAGTATCACCATGTAGATGTTTCGTTCATATAACTATTGTTAAAGTATGTTACTCAATTAAGAAACAATTCTTGTTTCTGTATTTTTTTGTTGATTTTTGTTTATGACGATAATTCTAGATTCAAATAAGTCAGTGCATAACGCTATTGTAGCGATCTGTTTGCATTTACAATAAGTAAACCAATTGAGTTTTAAAACCAACTACCGTCTTACAAGATACAGATCAATACGACTTATACTAAGATTTAAGTATTAAGAATTGAGTAATTAAATAAAATGATAGACGGATTGATATATAAACAATCAGATCAATATATAAGGCAATCGATATATAAACTATGCGAAAATCGTTAATCGTCTACGTTTTATACATAAAGTTATTAAATTAGAACAAACTGCGATAAATGATTCATCTCGTTAAATAATTTAATTACAGAGTTCAATAATCTCAAATTGAAGATTTTATGTTTATTTTATTTCAATACGACTTTAATTACTTTGACGAATTTGAATATAAATGAATTGAGGTTTTTGTAAACCCTTTTCTTCTCACATCAAATTATTTATTGAACACATAAAATTTTATTAATTGCAGCGAAATATTTTCGAATTGTGTCTTGAGAAAAATTTCCATTTCGTCTTCAGTTAAAAATTATTGTCCAGAACATTTTACAAATTATGTATCAAATCCTCATTGATAATGGGAGATAATTTAGAAGTGAATTGAGTGTATGATTTCAGTAAGTCTTTCTCTCGTTATCATTTTTGTCGTTTCTGCAAAGAACATAAAGTACGCGAATCTCTAACTTTGTGTAAAGATATGATCGGTTTGCATTGTACAATTTCCATATTTAAGTCCACTATCCTTAAGTTATTCTTCATTCTGGTCTACTAATATATTATTGGTGTTATCCTCCTCAACCTAAATGCTTTAGTTCTGAAATACAAACATTAGAAATAAATTAAGAAAATTTTCATGATAAATTTCATGATAAAAACCATAAAAGGAACAAATTTTCTTCGCCTCTAGAAATATTAAAAACAAAAAATTGGGAACTAATACACACACATATTAATATATATATATATATATATATATATATATATATATAATTATTTATATATATATATATATATATATATATATATATATATATATATATATATACATATATATATATATATATGTATATATATATATATATATATATATAAATATATATATATATACATATATATATATATATATATATATGTATATATATATACATATATATATATATATATATATATATATATATATATATATATATATATATATATATACATATATATATAAATATATATTTTATAATAATATATTATTCATTAGAATAATCTGCATAGAACGGAGAAGAAATAGTTTAAGAATCCCACTTTCTAATATTTTTATTGTAAGTGTTGTAGGAAGGGATATTGGTATTAATACCTTTCGTTTTGTAACAACTCGCTCATTTATCTTTGTTGTCTCATTCAGTAGATAGATGAAACTTTAAAAATAAATTAAATAAATTATTTAATTTTAAATTTAATTGTGTAAGAGTGGTTGATAAATATAGTTTATTTTTATAAAATAAATCAAATATATATATTGAACATGGATAAAGAATCACATGCATTAATGGATTTGTATTTGGAAGCCGAAAAAAATACTGACACCACAAATCAACTTCTTCAACAACCATCAATGGAAATATTTTACAATTTATTTTACAACCACTCACCATTCGAAACGTATCGAACTCAGTGGTCTAGTACTTCAACTACCGAACCATTTGTAGAGCAACAAAAACTACCACAACCAGCAGGGCCATCGGTTTCTCATAGGGAGGATAATGAACTTTACGCATTGCTATATTCTTGGTCATGCCCTGTGGGTGGGGGCAACCATGTTTCGTAAATATTTCGAACGAAACATGAGATCCATAGAATACCACCACAGTATCCGGAGCTTGTCGTAGGAGGCGACTAAATCTGGTTGGATCGCTGGGCTGACGACCCGCATCCGTAAAAAACAATAACAGTTAAAAATGTCAACAAAAACAAAAAAATCGGATACCGCCTAAATAACAATGACCCCCCGCTTAAGTACCCGGATACGAGATTGAGGATCAGCACGTGGAACGTGCAGTCACTAAGAAAACCTGGCGCGTTGGACGGCCTTATCACATGTATGAAGGAGTATCGGCTGGAACTCGTAGCGCTCCAAGAAACTCGATGGCCTAAAAGTGGAGTCCATGTGTCCCAAGGCTATACGTTGCTACACAGTGGAGATGACCTCGGAAATCTTGGAGTTGGCTTTCTCATTGGGCCGCAGGTAAAAAAGGCTGTGTTGGACTTCCAAGCAGTCGATAATCGAATGTGTAAGCTTCGCTTGCACATGAGATTAGCCAACCTGTCAATTGTATGTGTACATGCGCCCACTGATGTAAGCCAACCCCAAGATAAAGACTCATTTTACAATAATTTGGATAATCTGATGGGCTCTATACCTGAGCACGATATCAGATTGGTGATTGGTGACTTTAATGCTAGAGCTGGCCGAAATCAGACCGACTTATGTAACAACATAGGTCCGTACTCCCGACACGAAACTGCGACCGAAAATGGGGAAAGAATGATGTACTTTGCGATCGCACATGATCTCCAAGTGGCAAGTACATTCTTTCCCCACAAAAACATCCATTTGGAAACCTGGACACATCCACGTAAAACATCCCGAAGCCAAATTGACCATGTGTTGATTTCAAAAGACCGGGCTCGGGTTGTTCAAGACGTGAGATCGTATCGGTCGTCAACAAAATTCGTAGGCAGTGACCATTTTATGGTTGCTGCAAAGCTACGATGGAAATTTTCGTACAAGTCAAGGAGGACAGGAGAATATAAAACGCGATTCTCCTGTGAAGGTCTGATAAATGAAGAAACGCAACGAAAATATCAAGATCTTGTCAGCAATAGCATTTTAGGATCCAACTACCAATCTGATGATGTGAACAGTGTCTGGGAAGTATTGAAAACCTCGGTTGTCGATGCTGCCCAGCACACTCTCGGTATAGTGAAAACTACGCCCAAAAATGATTGGTTTGATGAGGAGTGTCGTCTTGCTGTTGAGCAACGCAATATAGCCCACAATGAAGCGCAGACTCGGTTTACAATTGCAAGGAAAAACAAGGCAGTTCTTGCTAGGAGGACAGCTAAACGCATTTGTAGACAGAAGAAGCGCGAATGGTGGAAGGCCAAGGTCTTAAGAGTACAACAACTCAGCAATGAGCACAACTCGCGTGGTTTCTTCAAAGGAATCACCGAATTGCACCATACCTTAAGATCTCGGTCAACTGCCATTCGGGACCAGGATGGAAACCTCTGTGTTAACGTCGATGCGGTACTCGATACATGGCGTGAACATTTTTCTGATCTACTTAATGTTCCACATGTATCACAAGCTGAATTTGAATACCCTCAAATACAGACCGCGGAGATGTTCATTGAGGATCCATCCTATGAGGAATTCACAATGGCCATGCAGAGATTAAAGAAAAATCGTTCACCAGGGGTTGATTGCATTAATTCAGAGCTCTTGATATTCGGAGGGCTAACTTTGTGGAACTGTCTTTTCGACCTTGTTCGATTGGTATGGCGAAATGAAGTTATGCCTGATGAATGGAAAGTGGCCGCGTTATGCCCAATATTCAAAAAGGGTGATCGCATGAAATGCGAGAACTATCGCGGTATAGCTCTCCTTTGCACAGCATACAAGTTACTGTCATACATTATCTTGGGAAGAATTACTCCTCTAGCGGAGGAAATTGTCGGTGACTACCAAGGAGGATTCCGTCCAAATCGGTCAGTCACTGATCAAGTTTTTTCGCTACGGATGATTCTTTCCAAGTACTACGAAACATCTCGCGATGTACACCAGGTATTCCTAGATTTCAAGCAAGCCTATGACTCGATCAATCGAGAGAGGCTATGGTATGCGCTTGAATATTTAGGAATACCAAAAAAATATGTACATCTGTGTAAAATGACAGTAACGCAGTCACAATGCTGTGTTAAAGTTGAGAACAGGCTATCGAGAACTTTTGCAATCAATTCCGGTGTTCGACAAGGAGATGCGCTGTCCCCGATACTTTTCAATCTCATGTTGGAATACATCCTTCGTAAAAGTGAAACACCTCAGGACAATATCTTATTCCGACAATCCAATCAACTTCTTGCTTATGCAGATGATATCTGTGTGATTGGATTAAATGGCAACGGAGTGAAAGAGATACTTGATCCACTGGAACAGTGTTCAGCTTCCGTTGGTCTCAAAATCAACGAGTCAAAAACCAAATATCTAATCTCGGGTTTTAGAGACCAAGACGCAATTGATTTCAGTAGTGGAAACCACACGTTTGAAGGAGTGATGAGATTCAAGTATCTTGGATCTCTCATCACTCACGATAATAGTGTGGGCGAGGATATCAAGGTCCGCCTTGCCGCTGGAAATCGGGCTTTGTATCCTCTACGTCCACTGCTGAAATCAAAATATCTTGCAAATACGGATAAGCTGAAACTGTACAGAGTGTTGATCAGACCCGTTGTCATGTATGGATGTGAGAGTTGGACCTTGACGGATGAGTACGAAAGATGGCTTCTAACATTCGAGAGAAGAATCATGCGTGTGATATATGGTCCAAAACGCGACGTCGATGGCACATACCGAGTTCTTTTCAATCACGAGATCAGGAATTTAATGCAAATTCCTGATATCGTGCATGAAATCAAAGGACAGCGAATACGCTGGCTCGGTCACGTTCTGCGTGCTGATCCGAACCGAATGATACAGCGATCTTTAAAGGGAGAACCGCCTTTCGGTAGGCGAAGAGGTCGCTGTCGGCGACGATGGCTCCACGGCGTAGAGAGCGATCTGGCATCTTCCAACTGCTTGCAACAGTATGAAGATCTGGCTCGTGATCGAAACCGTTGGAGTCAGATTGTTGACACGGTACGGGCCAATAATGGCCTGTAAAAACCGCAAAAAAAAAAAAAAAAAAAAAAAAAAAAATATTCTTGGAACTTACACGAAATGTATCCGAAATGTATTGGTAAGCATATCTTGGCATAAATGGCTGAACACATAAAATTAAATTATATTTATTTCAGAACTGGGCATGGACATTCAAGCGTTTAGGTATCTTGGGGAATACCATAAAACTTTTATGAACCATTTCAACTTAGGGGTCCAAATTAAATTCACAATGCATCATAAACTTTGGTTGGAATCTCTTTCCAACACAACGACAACTGACGGCAACTCAAACCCAGATAACCAAAGTTTGGCCTCTCAATTTTTACTGAAAACACCGGCAAGTCAAAAACCATTTAATTTAGACGAAATTTTAAATAATTCAGTGGACGGAATATTCATTCAAAATTATTATAAAATTTTGAACAAATTTAATAGTGATCTTCGTTCCATGTTGGTTGACATGGTCGCTATCGAAATTATAAATAGCGAAATTCAAATGACTTATGAACTTTCAAATGAAATCGCCGAAAAAATAGTTGAAACGTTTCCAACGGAAAGCAAGGTAATTACCAAATCGAAAACAATTTTAAATATTATAAAATTTTAATTATTAAATATGCTTTTTTAGGTAACATATTATTACAAATCAAAAGGGAAGGCACCAAAAGGAAAAGTATACGAAAACTATTTCAAAAAATTAAGGACGTTAAGGAAAGTTGGTTTATTGCCAATTAAGCCAAGCTACCCAGAATTAGAGCAACTTATAAACAGTTCAATAGGTATTTAATAAAATATACAATAATTTAAAAATTAAATAAATTCACAGTTTGTTTCGTTTTCTCTTTGACAGGTAGTCTAGATGACTGCAAAAGAAGTATCAACGCCTTGGTTACCGATAACTGCAGTTGGTCGGAAATTGAGTACCATTGGGGCATTACACATCAACTTAGAAAAACACTTATTGACTCAGGTGCTACGATAGACGAAATATTAACAAAATGGCCGCAATATCAGAAACCGTTAGGTTTTAAATTGGTAAGTTATTGTTTGGTGGTGAAAAATTGTTATGCATGATAGATATTTTTATTTCTCAAGATTGAAATGGATTTTCGAAGAATATATCCAAACGTGTGCAGTATGAACATCAAGTTTTGGCCATTTTTAGACAGAATCATCCCGATGCTCGAAGAGAAAGTCAATGGAGTCGCGGACCTGAATTTACTAGCAACACTTAAATGTCACGACAATTATAATGAAAGTAAGTATAATCGTGACAGATATTATGCATTAGCTATAAACATATTATTTCTAATAATAACATCAAAATCCATTTTCTTAATTTTTCTAGATGGTTTGGCAGCTACTGTATTTTATCTTATATACCACATTTTGGTGTCAACAAGATGGGAGGTTACGATCGAAAACAATAAAAAAATACCAATGACATTCAGCCCCCTAGGTGTTCAAAAAACTTTCATCCTGGTTGGTGCTACAGACAAAGAAGTAGAGGAACAACTGATGTTCCAGTTGGAGATGCATAATTCCATCCAACCATTGCTTCTTATCACCGGGACTTTGCCAAATCCAACTCAAATTTTTGTGTATTTTGATGGAATTAAATACAAAATGTATTCTGTGCTACGAGGGATCGAAATAATTTTTGCAATCACACGGTTTTTTAATTTAAAATTTCCATTCCAATCCTTAGCCGTTTGGATGTTCATTCAAAAGTATTTTTTAAATATTACAACAAAGTACGATATTCCCAATACTTCTGTCGACCATTTAATTGAAAGGCTTCAAAAATAAGATTTATTTAGTTTTTTAAGAATTATATTTTTTTGTTTCGTTTAAATAATTTTTAATAATTTAATTTAAGAGATTTTTTTAATATATTAAATAATAATCAATAATATTAGTGAAAAATAAATGTTTATTAACTTTACAAATAAATCAAATTATTAAAATAAATAAATATTTAAAACTAAATTTAAAATGTTTTATTTCATTTCATAAATTTGATGCTTTCGCTTTGGTTTTATATCTATATGTAGGTAAGTGGTTCGTTACGAATTTTGTTTCACTCTTTGGTCCAAAATTAATTGGTGATTCTGTAACTGGTAAGTTTTTGTCGGTTCAACAGTTGATTTTGTACAACTTCCGATTTGTGGTAAATGTGGATTTGATACATAAATTTGTAAATGATTTTTAATGAAGCAAAAGTGAAAATTTTCCATCCCGAAAAAATGTAAATGTTAAATAAAATGTAGCATCATCCCTCCTGTTTGAGTACAAAAATCATAGTCCAACCCATCTATCATGTCAGTACTTTAGGCTGGCATGAAACTATATGCAATGTTCAGATGGTTCTATATAGATCGGACCTATAGCCGTACGTCTTCGATTTGGCTAAGTAATGGCGTAAAAAAGGACTTAAATAAGTTAACCGTGGAAGAGTTAAAAGAGCCTTGAATTTCAAAACAGATTCCAAAGATTAAGACAGACAGACTTTTTGATAATCCAATTTCATAGTTAACGTAGTAATTATAGTTTGGAAATAATTTTATTTTATATAAAATATAAGCGTCGATGTGCAGTTTGAAAAGCAAAAGCTATAAAAATATTCTTAGATCAAAAAAGTTTTTTGTCTAAATCGAACAAAATATCAATCGTCTTCTGTCAATCAAACATTCAATGATCAATGCTGAAACAAATACAATCAGCACCAACTATACATATATCAAAACAAGATTAACTTAATCTTATCTTTTGTTTAATTATTTCTTTCGTTAGGAACACATATGTGTGCCTATTTTGAATATGAGTTTTCTCAGTGTAGACTTAAGTATTTCGAAATCAGTGATTGACTGAGATGATAGGCGGCTAAAGCAATCGTATATGAACATAATCCGAAATATTCAACAGGTTGGTGTTGTGGTAAGAGATGTTAGTTCACTGGAGGTCAGGTTCAATATTATCTTAATGGACTGATATCTACCGAAGCAACGGATTAATCACTATAAACTCATAAACCTTTTAATGTATTGGTGTCTGGCGAATTGGTATATAAGAGATTAAAGTGGTAAAGGGTTCTCCAAATGCACAGAGTTCTCACCAACCACAGTAAATATCACCAATTATATTATCAATAACAATTTTTATTCACTTATTGAAATTTGTTAATTTACAATATAATTTTATCTTCACCATATTCAACTGAGTTTGTGATGCGTTTCAATCGGAAGAAAATTGTTATCTTATTAAAAATAATCATAAAACTTTGTGCGGGTGAAGAAGAAGAAACTTGAAAAGCTCGAATGTAAAAGGCTTTATTATACCCAATGCGTACACGTACACTTCGTTCAGCCATAGGGTGTTCAATATAATATAGAAGCAGTATTCGGCTACCGCTGGCCGTATGGTATGGCTAAACTCTGAATAATATTCAGCTACTACAGGCCATATGTACGCGGAATAACTCCGGATAATAAACATATGAATAATGCTCAGCTGCTACAAGATTTTACAACCAAACAGCATACTCGTACACTCCCAAAAACACTCACTCTTATGACAAATTCTGTATTTAATTGTTTCGTGATTCTGAGACGAATTCTAGCTCTAGCTACAGTTAAAGAATAAAAGAAATAAAATCTGGTTTTGGGGTTGTATTGGCGAAAAAACTGTTAACAAACAACGTTTATGTTACCGTTGTTTTAGTAAGGATTTTTGTAAAAGTTTCGGAAGCACAAAAAGTACAAAAAACAGTTTTTGAAAGAACTTTTCTTGTTTGAAAACAGTTAACAGTAAATTTCACTTTTCGCATTGTGACTGTGCACAGAAATCCATAGATTTAGAGAAGAATAGAAAACTTTGCTATATGCATGAATCACTAAACCATCTGATCAGCGTACAGTGGCATAAAAAGCTTTAATCAAACAAAAGACATCTTTTTGGTCCAATGTAACTCCTCAGAGCGAAATAATCAAATGTTATATAAGAACATAATCTAAGACTCAAATCAATACGATTTATTGTTTGATTTTTGTACTTCAATTTCACAGGTTGGTTGATAAGTTGGGCGATATGACAATAACAGTTCGTATGACATGCCAAAACAGCTAATACAAGGCAAAACGTGACCCAGTATCTCATTGTACAAAAGAACATATTGTTACAGCTATAAGTATGTGGTATAGGATACAGATCAATACGACTTATAGTTTCTTATTCAGTGATTGAATGAAATGATAGGCGGATAAGGCAATCGTTTTTCAATTTGAATAATGTTATCAATAAATCGGTAGTTTGCCGGTCTTGCTGTTTCTATCCACGCTCTTCTTACTCTTTCGCGGTTCGTTTATTTATGTCCTTCATTCAAATCAATGATATACGACTATAGGTTCGATTTACGTTGAACAATCTATGCATAGCATAGTTCCGTGCCCGAATTCTGCGTTCGAACAGGGGGTCATACATGTGTTCATTCACACCATCGATCGTAATTAGATGGTGAAAAGTCCGTTGTCCATCCTGCCCCTATCGGGATTCGAACCCGTTATCTCTCGCTCCAATTGCCGCAGTAGTAGATATCGTGTAACAAATATTTCTGAAAGATGTCGTTAATGCTGCAATACTTTTCAATTTACGGTATTGGCCTTCGAATCTCATAGTCCATTTGTCATAGGACCGTAAAGTCATATTGTAAAATCACGTAATGTTTACTGATACCAGCAGGAAGAATGACTCTTACATGGGTTGGTTTAAATCCAACTATCCTCCTAATAGTTTCGTCCGTAAATCGAAAGGCAACCGTGTTTTCTTGAGCTTGGTAAACTCCTTATTTCAATTGGGTTCATATCTGAGCTATAAAGGGGTCATTTTATTGTGTAGATGGAACTACCAACCAAGTACTTTTTCACCTTCAAATAGAAATAAAATGTTATGTTACAAAGTTATTTATTATTTTATACCAGAAAGTTATACAGAAGTTTTAAATAAAGAAATAAAAGTGCATAGTCATTTGTTTTGATCTGTGGGCTGGCGCGTTGTCTTATTGAAAGATGAAGCTCTCAGTTTCACTAAATAGCTCTAAAACTGATGTTTTCCAACACCTTTCCAGAATGATCAGGTACACATTACCGGTTACCCCTGATTCGACAAAGGCCAAGTGACCAACACCAGCATTACTACAAAAGCCTCAAACAATTACACCCTCAGTTTTATTATAGGCACTTGTTGATTGCAGCTATGGCTAAGGCGTTCACCTGGTTTTCTACGCACAATTAGCCATCTATCTCCCACATGCAGTTTAAATTGGCTTTCGTCAGAGAACACCTCATTATTCCACAACTCCTTGGTCTATGTAGAGTGCTCTCTTGCCAGCTCAAGCCGACCAATTTTTGAAGATATCTTAAGTAAAGTTTTCTTCAGCGAGTAGTGTGCCCTAAAATTTGCGTTCTCTTTAGACCGCTTTGTGTTCCCCGTAGTCCTTTTTTTTTATAAGATCGGCAATTGATGATTTCCCACGTCCACTCCTATCGCCAATATCACGCACGGACAGTTCTTCCTTCCATAACGCGATAACAACACTTTTTTCTTGGTCGTTTAGTTTAGACATTTTAAGTACTTTATTCGCTTTTTTATACTAAAAGCTTTCTCTAAATAAACATAACTTTAACAACTTATACTTTCAGAGTTCAGGTGAATTACCAAATGCAATTTTAAAATTGGAATCTAAAAAAATAAAAACACTAGGCAATATTTAACGTTTTTAAGGGAATTCGGACAGTTCCGGATGTTTTTGCACAGTACGGTTTTATTTGATCTACAACTTTTAGATCTTCATATAAGTTTATCAATATTAACGTGTGACGATGATCGTCGTAGTTTGCGGGTACGAAACGCTTCCACAATATATGGCCAATTTTCCTGATCGGCCATCGCATTCCAACACTTGGTTATTTGTTCTATTGACGTAAATAATTTAAAAATGGATTTCGTGTCATAACATCAGGGCGAGCACACTTTTTTGATGAAGATGCACCTGTCACAATTGTCTACCATTCCGATAAGTTTTTGATCATTAATATCTTGGTCCCGTCTGTTACTATACCTATCTACTATACCTATACCTACTATAACTACTATACCTAAAGTATTTTGTACAATGGTTTTTAAATTAAGCACAATTACAAAATACTTCACTACTAAGAATAATTTTTATGTGTTGAATATAAAATTTTAAACCAGAAGAAAATTTTTTCATAAAACAATAAGTGGTGTTGAAATAAAAGGAACATAACATCTTCAATATGAGTTTAATGAAACTCTCTAATAAAATTATTTATCGAGATGCATCATTTATTGTTGTTTGTATCAATTAAGGTCTTTGTTCAAGTTCGATGTTAATTCGATTGATGTTAACGATATTGGCCTAGTTTATGTACGATTGCCTTATCCGCCATTTATTTCATTTAATCACTGAATTCGAATTACTAAAATCTAAACTGTAAGTCGAATCGTTTACGTTATATTAAATCGGATCCATAACCAATATCATGATCTAGTGGTCCTTTTATAAGTGCCAGGTCAAAATCGTACATTGATACGGTCAGTATTAACGATTTGGCTATAGTAAAACTCTCGGTTCTAACCATATAGTTATCGGCTGTCATTAGGAAATCACTGAAATTCAATTAACCTACATCATGTCCTTATGGCCCAATACGTTGAAGTTCAACTGAATAATCAAGGCCACAATTAATTTTGCTGTATTTAAGATTGTGTAACTGCATCTAAATTTAGACGAAAATTCCTTTCAAGCTTGAAAGAGGTGTTTCAAGCTTGAAAGGGTGTGAACAATAGCAACAACTTTTTATTGTTGTAAAACAATAACTGAATGGATCAAAATTGGTCTAAGTGTGCGATAGCAGCCACAACAACTAAACTTTTTTTAACTTTAAAACAATAACTATTTTCGTTTCTCTGTAGAGCGAAAATAAACCAAATCTTTCAGACACGTGATTTTCATTTTCATTCATTTCATTGTTGTGAAAAATTACAACAACTCATTACTTCGTTTCTTTTATAATTATTTCAAATGCGAATGTAAGACGTCATACAAGTTCAAATGTTCATACAACATAATCGAGTTGTAAACGAAAACGTTTTGGAAAATATAGATTTTCCCGGAAAACTTATAATTACCTCATAATAGGATATGTTCTATTCTAATTATAGGCGAAACGATTAGTTTCGATCATGTTGTTAATCTAATTGTGTGTATGTGTGGGTAAAGATTTTGATTGGCTTTTATTGAGTTCAAATTTTTCATAATTTTTCCTCACCTTATCTGGGTGGACGGCGAAGACGTTTAATCCTCTAGTTTGAAATTATCCGGTTGCGACCAGCTCAGTAACTAGAAAACTGGACAACGATAAGTTCAACCCATACTGATGTGCTAAAGGTTCATCATCGGGTGAAGTTCTGTTCTTTCCCAGCAATATCTAGCACACGCAGAGCGTTTTGTCGAATTCATATTTCGAATTCAGTGATTGAATGAGATAAAAGGTGGATCGACATAAACTAAGCCCACATCGTTAGTATCTATCTTTCATACATAAAGTAATTTATAAAATCAACACAAACAGCTATAAATGATGCATCTCGGTATATAACTTAATAAGAAAGATAAAATTAACTCAAATTGAAGATTTTATGTTTTTCTTATTTAAATACGAATTTAATAGTTTATCGAATCAGTTTTTGTACACAATTTTCTACGCACTTTGAATTATATATTCAACACAAAAAAATTGTTCATCGTAACGAAGTATTTTGAGATTGTGCTACATGTATGTATGATCGAAAATTTTCACGGTTTTCTTCTTTTTGCAGAATATTTTACAAATTATATACCAAAGCTACTGTAATCGATAAAAAACTTACCATTAACAGAATCACAAAGTAGTTTTGGTCCGTAGAATGCAATAAAGTTGATAACGAAAGTGTTGAATCGTCTAATTGATGAATTTAATGAGATTGATGACATGAAGAATGAAAATTAAGCTTAAGTAACATCTTTATATAATTAATACCTTAATCGAACACAGATACAAAATATTTTATTATTGTTTTAAAATCTACGACTTGCCTAGTAAACCAGAAAGAACAGATATTGTTAAAAATTTTGGGCGAAATGGATTATAATTTAAATAAATTAGGAAAGATGTTTTGTTTATTTAAAGATCTTTTTTCTAGTCTAAATTCTAGATATAAAAGATTAAAACTCTTTAATGAGCCAAAATTATCATCTAGTGTTATGAAAATTGTCATAAGAAGTCGCTTGAATCCAAAACACATAAATAACCAAGTTGTGATTGAAAACAGTCACGTTACAAAAGTCATATTTCGTTCACAGATACACTGTCTAACAGTCGATAATAAAACAAATTTGTTCAAAGAAAAAGAAAAGCTTTTGGTCGAGACGGTCATGTTTTACGATTTACAATTTACTTTGATGATTTCGAGACAAATAATCCTCTAAGAAGTCGTTCCGGTTTACAATAGGAAGGAGCAGTTCTTTAACAGCTCCAAATTGATCCATTAATTATTCGTGTTCAGCGATGAAGCTCATTTTTGGCCGAATGGATGTCAACAATCAAAATTTACGAAACAGAAGAGATTCAATGCATTCTGAAAAATGTACTGTTTGCTGCGGTTTTTAGGTAGGTGGCATCATGACGTAAGATCGTATTACTTTAAAAATGGGGAAGGACAGCGTGTAAATGTCAATGGCGCATATATGTTACACATACTGCTAAGTGTAATTTTTAAATTATGTTTTAAGTATGTATAACAGAACAATATTTCACCCGACAGTGTACTTAGACTTGCAGGAACTCACAACTCCTTTAGTCGGTAATCAAATTGTTATACGTCATATTTGTATCGGATAGAATTATTATTGGATATATTTTCAATTAAAATCGATTTTATGGCGAATTATCATTAATCGAGAATCATAAGTGTAGTTGCCACAAATAAATAAATTATACTCGAAGTGGGTGATATAAATCTAATTAAATCAATTACCGAGTGACTTTGATTTGTAATTCAAAGTGTGAACAAATACTTAAAAGTGTGTACCAGTAATTGATTGTGGCTTTATATACCATATTGTAACAGGGCTGTTTAAACCCATTGAGGACACACGCTGTCAACAATTGTTGTATCGCGCTTACCAAGGTAAATTATATGAAAGTGAAAGCATTAATTTTTATTAAAGCTTTCCGATTTCCTTTGTGCGATACAATTTTAGAAACGGGGGAAAAGACAAGAAAATTGTGGGAATACAAAATGTTTCTTGGTAAGCTAAATTTAATTTGTTAATTACATTACAACTTGTATGAGTAGCCTAAAAATTCGAGATTAAATCTATTGCATTGAAGAAATTAAGAAAAGCGTTACCCAAAACGTGAGACTATAGATTGTGGTGACTTGACTGGTTGCTCAACGGTTGGTACGCTAGCTTTCGCTATGCTCGTCTGATTGGTGGATTTTTGTTCAGCAATTATTCAGCAGTGAACCAAAAAAACAAACGTACCTAAAAACAATATTTTTAACGCCAAGAAAAATTCTCTGCATCACGTCCCATACTCATTTTTTATATAAGGTCATCAGAATTCGTACATGTTATATTCCATAACATTCTCCCCCCACATGACGAAGTTAACAAGTTAACAAACGGATTCTTAATTATATTCGTTTTGATATAAGTTTGGCCGAACGTCCTCGAGTTTGCATTCTATGAGTTGTTTCGGGAGCCTGCTGACCAGTTGAAGTACCATCAGCCATATTATCTTGAAGCTCAGATTGTATAGGAAGTGACGGATCTTCTGTCTCATCATTGCAGATAGTAGGTATCGGACTAATCTTAGCGATGAATCTTTTAAGAGTTCCGTTTGGAGTTTTTAAAGTGACGACTCTAGTCAATTTGTCGTGTCCTGGATGCGTTTTTATTACTCTGGCCATTATCCACTTAGTGGGTGGTATATTTTCATCATTTATGAGAACCAACTGGTTCTTTTTTATATTTATTTGTCGGCTTGTCCATTTGGCACGTTGCTGCATATTATGTAGATAATTTTTGCTCCAAATTTTCCAACATTCATTGTGCATCCTTTCGACTAGCTGCCACCTAGTTAATAGTTGTGATTTTTACTGCAGTGGTTTGTCGTCTGGTGGAGCAAGCATTGAGTTCCCTATTAAAAAATGACCTGGTGTGAGACATTCAAGCTTGCTGGGATCCTCCGTTAAAGGACATAGTGGTCTGGAGTTTAATGATGCCTCGATTTGATATAATAACGTAGTTAATTCTTCGAATGTTAACAATGCGGGTGAAATACTTTTCTTCATATGTTGTTTAACTATTTTCACTCCTGCTTCCCATAGACCCCCAAAATGTGGAGATGCTGGAGGGATAAAATGCCATTATATTCCTTGAATTGATAACATATTTGCAATATTGTTTGAATTGTGATATATGGACTGCAGATATTTATTCGCTGCAACAAAATTTGTCGCATTATCACTATATAAGTTTGCAATATTTCCTCTACGTGCTATAAAGCGTTTGAGGGCAGCAAGAAATCCTTCACATGTTAGGTCACAAACTAGTTCTATATGTATCGCTTTTGTTGTTAAACAGATGAAAATTGCGATGTAACCTTTCTGGCTATTAGATCCTTGGACATTCGAAAGATTATTGGGCCAGCATAATCTACCCCCGTATTGGTAAATAATTTGGATGGTGTGACCCTTGGTGATGGTAAGCTTCCCGTTAGTTGCGTTGCACGACCAGCATTAAATCTAAAGCACTTGTGACAGTGGCGGTTATGTTGTTTTATAGCTCTTTTGCCTTGAAGAATCCAAAATTGCTTTCTAATTAAAGCAAGTGTTAAGTCCACACCCCCATATAGAGTACTCTTATGCGCCCAATCGAGAATCAAATTAGTGAGATGGCATTTATATGATAATATAATAGGGTGTTTCTCGTTATAGTGTAGAATTGAGCGTTGTAAGCGCACTCCAATTCTTAAAACTCCGTGACCCCTGCTCTGTTTATCCTTATGACAGATGTTCCAGTAAAAGCACCTTCAATATGCGATGACTCGTATTGTTTTCGTGAAAAAAGAGAATGTGTCAGCAAAGAAGATTGAATACTCAGAAGCGAAAACGAGAACAAAATAGTACGAAGATCAAAATTTTAGTTGGAACATCCACTTTGTCTAAATCCATCTATTGTAAAACTTTGAATTAATATAAATAAACTTAAAACAAAGCTCTCCTTTGCTTGCTCATTGTCTTTATAGAATTATATTTTATTTTTATTCACGTTTGCTCACACTCACATACAAAAAACGAATTTTTACTTATATTTTTATATATTTTATACACTAACACGTTTGAGTTTCGTTTGATTTTCGTAAATTTTTGTGTGATCGACTGATCGCCGACTACGTGATATATTTTTATTTTTCTAATTTACTTTTTTGTTTATTCTGTTCATCTCATACAACAACAACAATGCGTAAACAGCAATAATAAAAAATAAAACAACAACAGTATTTATTAGTTATATGCGATGAAGGACTTAAATAATGGTTTTCTTCTATGAACAAGGAAAAATCTATTTTCAATTTTTTTTGACGATATTTAACAATTTAAGTTGATGGAAAAATTTGGTTTTTCATATACATATCTACATAATTTTAAAAACTAATTTCATAAGAATATTCATGGAAATGTAGGTTTGTTTTGATTTTTGTAAAAACCAAAACAAACCTACATAGGTAGGTTATTGAACTTTTGTATTTTAAATTTTAAAGATCATTAAATATTTCATTCTGTTTGAGTGTGAAATTTATTTATTTTTAAAAAAATTGTTATTTTGAGGAAAAGCCTTATGGAATATTTAAAGCAAAAACTAAAAAATGAACATATCCATTAGGCATAAAAACCTCATTTGATTAAAAAGTAACATAAATAATTTTAGACAGGAAATTAAATTTAAGTAATTCCACAAATAAGAATAAGTAATAAAATAAGTATAAATAACATAATGTAATATGACTAAAGCGCAGGAACAATTGTTGCGTATCACTTATGTAAACATTGCCAGAATGAGCACATTTCTTCGATAAAATGACGTGTACTTATAAACAGGGCATCACAGAGCAGAAAATTTGGTTGCAGTGTACATAAAAAAAAAATTAAATTAGTAAATTCTTAGTAATTAAATTAAAACTATATAAAAAAATTAAAATATAACTATTACTTCAATAATTATTATACTTCTAAAGCAATTATAAATTTAGTATCATAGATATTCATTTTAAATTAATAAGACATCATGTTGATTATTACAAGTAATAATTCAATCCATCAGAATTCGTAGTCTTCTATTGGGATTTCCAATCTGATTACTTTGATTTAACTTGGAAACTTTTTTACTCTTGTCAGCTTTCTTTTTACTTTTAATTTTCTCCAATTGCCAGATACAGTTTTTTCGAATTAACACCAGTATTAAAAATTTGAGGGCTTTTTGCTTGTGTTCCTTACATGCTCCTGTGAACCACTTTGAATATTTTGCATCTGATTCTGTTTCAATTAAACATTTATTATATATTGTTTGTAATAATTTAGGCTGATGAATATTAGTAGCAAAATATTTTGCAAAAACCTTGACGTGAATTGTTGTTATTTCCAAAAAGAAGTCAGTCGGATTTCTCAAATATAAATCTTCCGACGAATTCAAATAGTTTTTACATTTGATCAGATACTCAGATGGTTAAGATAAGTCTTTCATCTTTTTTAACCATGACTTCTAAACAACATTCGCAATTCGATTTTCTTATAAGTTTGTATATTATATAACCCAAAAAATATCGTAAGCTGGGTAAGTCAATTTCAAAGTTGTGGTCAATAAAGTTCCCCACAAAAGCTATTTCGTTAAAATCTGATTCTTCAAATCCCTCATTATTGTTATCTGATATTGCCACAGTAACTAAATTGTCATTATTTTCTATTGAATTTTGATTTTCTCTTGTCATATTATTTAAATTAATATTAAATGCCTCAGGCTCTAATATAAATGAACAATTATCTGGTTCGTAATTTAAGGTGGACATGTGAAAAATTAATTTGCTGGATATTATTTTAGCCACAATAAAATTAAAATCATAAGATGGATTAAAATTGTTTCCACCTTTTGAACGAATTTGTGAAAATAAATTTTCTACAGCGTCTGTTTGAAGCTTAGATGTTAAAATGTATGATACGTTAAGGTTTTCTTCGCTTATTATGCTTATTAATTGCAATATACCCATAATTGTTTGAGATTGGCCATCGACGCAAAAAAAATTTATTTTTCGATTGAATCTTTAACTATTTTAAATAGTCGAGCATTTGAGTTAAAATAGTATTCGGTTCATTGTCAGCCTCCAACGATAGCGCCGAGTTAGCCTTGTTCGAGCAGTACTGGCTTTTACTATTTAACGCGTCAAATAGTTTATTAAATTTTTCAATAAATGATGCTGTTGCGGAAGCGTTTTGTATCGATTTTTCGGTTTTAAATTTATTTAAGTGATTTAATGTTTTTATCCCATATGCGCAACTTTGACTGAGAACTTGGGAAGCCAAGTTCACTCTCATTCGTTCAAATGTGTTGGGATAAATATGTCTTGCAGTTAACTTTGGGCAAACTCTTGTTACTGATTGACTGTCAAATTTATACAGCTCAATTATCACACTCCATGTTACCAAACCTTCGGGTGTCATTATATCATATGCCAAAAGAGTATTCCGAATTGACTTTAATAAGTGCGGAATATCGTACAACGCAAATATCTTCTTACTCTGAAATGTGAAAAATGGTTCATCGGACTTTACGCCTAATAATTTATACGCGTTTCGATTGTTTGTACCTTGGTCACATACAATTGCCCTTATTGAGATACCCAGTTTCTGTACCACTTCGATATTTTTTTAAATTAATACTTTTAATTTAGCTCCACATATAGGGCCTTCACTAGCAACATAACTTATTACAAATTTATCAGTTGTAAATAAGGCTCGAGACATAAACAAACAAATGTGCTGGGCCACTTTTGGTTCTTTATCACTGTTGGGGATTGGATGGAATCTCCTCGTACCTAAAATGAAATGAAATCCATTAATAATTTTGTAATACCTAATCGAATTAACATTTATTTTATTATATACTTATCTTATTATAATTCAAATTAATCACTTTTAATTGCGATAACACTGTATATTCAATACCGCAATTGCAGCTGTTATTGTTTATAATCAATTATGACAGCTTCAATTGTAGGTATATTTATAATTACGATTTAAAATTGGAATAGAATAGAAATTACAACCTTTTGAGAATTTCTCGTAGAATGCGCTTGCTATTTCAAACTTTTTTTAAGCATAGTTTAAAACCAAATCTTTTGCCGATTTTAAATTTGAGCAAGTTTAATAAGCTCGTTTTAGCTCGGTTTAATTAATTTTATGAAAAAGTAAAACTCGTTCACTTACTCAGAAATCTTTCGAGCGACCACAAGCGAATAGCGATTCGAATATATAAGCGATATAAGCGAACAAAAAGTGATTAAGGTGATTAATACAATTTTCTTTATATTGTATATTTAATTATTAATTAAAATTATATTTATGAAATAAATTATAATTGTTTAATTTAAAAACAAATAAAATAAAATCTTGTGAAAATAAACTTTGAGAAAACACATACAAGATTTTACATGGTCCTTCGAGCCGGATACTGGCGAACATTTTGTTAAAAACTTTGGCGATTAATAAACAAAATTCTCCAGATCCACTTTTAAATAAATTAAGCGTCAGTCCAATTAGACATTTTTTAAACCTGTGCGAATTGCATTTGCGATTATAAATTGGCGCCTAAAATCTAAATAAATAAAAACAATTAATTAAATTTATAAAGTTATATATAAAATTAAGGAAAAATTCAAGTGAAATAATTTTATTATATACAGTTGAAATTAATTTTAAAGTGAACTAAAAGAGTGCGATAAAATAAAGAGTGCGATAATAAGTGATTTTATTTTGTTCTGAGTAATTAGTTGCGAAAATTCGATAAGTTTTGTGAAATGGCAGACAGTCGATGTCTCAATCGGATCGCGCGGCGTCTCGAAAAAATAGCGTCTGCTACTAGAAAAATACAAGAGGAAGAATCTATCGATAACGTGTACGTTAATATTCAGCTTCTTGATGAAATTTGGTCCGAATACAAGACTTTGGAAAACCGGATTAAATTTGATGATGAGATTACCAAGACTATGGACGAGTTAGAAGAAAATTATTTCTCTTTAAAGGCGAAGTTGCTGAAATTGGAACGCGAACTGCAGGAACCAAGTAGAGATTGCACGTTGAATGAACTACTCGCTAACCAAAGATCAGTTTTAGAAGAAGTAATCCATAATAAACGGGACGATGAAATACGACTACCACGAATAAATATACCGGTGTTTTCAGGGATATACTCAGAATTTCCCTCATTTCGAGATTTGTTTCAAGCTTCAGTCGGAAGAAAAACTAATATCAGTGGAGCCCAGAAGCTACAATATCTAAAAGGCTTGTTAGTGGGCGACGCCGCGGCTTTAATCAGGCACATTGAAATGACAGACGCAAATTACGAAGAAGCGTGGTGTATAATAAAAGAGCGATGTGATAATAAACGATATGTCGTTGCTAATTTATTGAAGAGATTCACAGACCAACCATCGGTAGTACAACCTTCGGCTAAGGCATTACACCACATGTCTGATGTGATGGAGGAAGTTTTGAGAGGACTTAAGGCCGTGGGACCGCAAGCTGAAACCCGCGATCCGTGGTTAATTTCGATATTAGTGAACAAATTGGATGCGGTTACTAAGCAAGCATGGGCGCTAGACATATCCGAAGAAGAGTTCCCAACACTTGAGCAGTTTAAAAAATTCCTCAACAAACGCGGTACTGCATTAGGCGATTGTGAAACGAAGCGGCAAAGTAATACTGGTAAACCTGAAACTGGAAGAGTTAGAACCGCAATGCATGTTGGTCCAAATCAGAAACCAACGTGCCCCAAATGTGATTCTGAACATAATTTATATATGTGCGACAAGTTTTTGGAGTTAGATGTATCAAGCAGAAGAGGTTTCGTTGCAGAACAAAGGTTATGCTTTAATTGTTTGCGATCTAACCACCAAGCTGCTATGTGTAGATCCCGTTTCAGATGTAATAAATGTAAGTCAAAGCACCACACCGTACTGCATCAAAGTGTAACTCAAGCAACAAATGAAGTTGAAGAGACGTCCAACTCAAAGGATCAGGAATCCCAAAACTATCAAGCAAACATTTCCAATCAACCACAATTAAAAGTAAATGCGTGTACAACTAATAATTTCCAGGCATTACTTCCCACAGCGATTGTAAAAATTCGAGACAATTCCGGAAAATTCCAAAACTGCAGACTATTATTGGATTCTGGCGCACAAGCATCTTTCATTTCAGAAAATTGTATCCAGCGACTAAAACTCCCTAGGAAAAATGCAAATTTCTCAATCAAAGGCTTAAGTTCTGATACAGTACGTACGAGAGGAATGGCTTCGATTACCCTATTTTCCTGCTATGATGATCAGCAAGTTGGGCTAGACGTGCTGATCTTGAATAAACTACCAACTAGATTGCCGAGTCAATACTTCAACGTAAGTAGTTACAATGAACTAAACCATTTACAGCTTGCAGATTCCGATTATCACAAACCTAGTCACATCGACATCATGATTGGGGCTGATAAGTTTTTCAATGTTTTGAGTGAAGGTCGCATTGAAATTAATGATAAAAGGATAGTGGCACAAAAGACCTTGTTTGGATGGGTGATAGCTGGAGAATTAAATCATTGTGCTACTGGTCAGACACGAAACTGCAACCTGAGCTACAATTTCCACGCGAATGTGAATATTGACGAGACGTTAAGAAAGTTTTGGGAATTAGAATAAATTAGAAGCTGCGAACTACTGACCAACGATGAGAAACGATGCGAGAAACACTTCAAAACAAATTACAGGCGTGATTCAGAGGGTAGATACATAGTTAAAATACCATTTAAAGATGAAACTCCAAAATTGAGAAATTCCCTCTACATTGCGACGAAGCGATTTCAAAATTTAGAACGAAAACTAAATGCCAATCCACATTTGAAATGCGAATATGTGAAAGTCATGCAAGAATATATCGAGTTAGGGCATATGCGAGAAATATCCCTTACAGATAAATATAAAAGTGACGCGACGAGTTTTTATCTACCGCATCATTGCATAGTTAAAGAGTCCAGCAAGACAACTAAAATTCGAGTAGTGTTCGATGGATCTTGCAAGTCGAGTAATGGTTTGTCGATTAACGACAATATGCTTGTTGGACCAACAATTCAACCCACTCTTTGGACAATATTATTAAAATTTCGGTATCACAAAATTGCTGTAGCTGCCGATATCGAAAAGATGTACAGGCAAGTGAAAGTGGCTGAAGAGAATCAAGATTACCAAAGAGTGTTGTGGCGAGAGAATGATCGCGAACCTCTAAAACATTTCGTGCTTACAACAGTTACTTTTGGATTAGCAAGTTCAGCCTTTCTAGCAATTAGGGCTCTACATCAATCAGCCTATGACTTGGAAGAGCAATTCCCGGATGTAGCTCGGGTAATTAGAAATGATTTTTATGTTGATGACCTAATTACAGGAGCAGACTCGTTAGAAAAAGCAATGGAACTAAAAACCAAAATTCAACACGTCATTGGCCAGTCTAAGTTCAAATTAAGGAAATGGATGTCAAATGCAAGGGAATTGGCAGATACGTCGGATTTTTTGGAAATAGAGGAAAATGAAACAAGTACAAATGTTCTTGGCATACAATGGAACCCGTTAAAGGATACTTTCACTTTTACGGTGAAGTTACCAAAACCCTTGATTTCAACCAAACGTACTTTAATCTCCAATGCCTCTAAAATATTTGACCCGTTAGGGTGGGTGTCACCTTCAACAATAATCGCTAAAATGTTGTTTCAAACGCTTTGGCTGCGAAAGTTAGAATGGGACGACGAATTACCCGAAGACATTGCAAAGATATGGAACCAGCTAAAGCAAGAGTTCATCGAGCTAACAAAACTGCAGATCGAGAGGTACATTCCCAATGCGAAAGCAGAACTACACGGATTCTCAGACGCGAGTGAGCGCGCGTATTCTGCCGTTGTATATTGCCGATCTACAAAGGATGATGGAACTATTCATGTCACCCTGGTCGCATCCAAAACTAAAGTTGCTCCCATAAAACAAGTTAGTCTTCCAAGATTGGAGTTGTGTGGAGCTGGTCTTTTAACTAAACTGCTCGTTTCAATTAAAAGCACAATGGCATCATCAACCAAATTATATGCATGGACAGATTCGTCGATAGTTTTGGCATGGTTGTCGGACCACCCCGTGAAATGGAAAACTTTTGTAGGCAATCGGACTGCGGAGATATTGAATTCATTACCAAGGCAGCACTGGAACCACGTTAAATCAAATCAAAACCCAGCTGATTATGCATCAAGAGGAGTGTTCCCATCAGCACTATTGAATCTGCGACAGTGGTGGAAAGGACCTGCCTGGTTGGAGTTGGAAAGTAAATATTGGCCAAAATGCGATGAAATATGGGATCATTCTAACACAAATTTAGAAAAGCGGAGCGAAAAACCATCTTCGATGCATGCATTTCATTGCCAAAGTGACGATCACGTAATCGAGGAACTAATTTCCAGAACCTCTTGTTTTAGTAAATTAATAAGAATTCTAAGTTTCGTTAACAGGTTTTTAACAAATATTAAAGCGATCCGCAGCGAACGAAAATTTTCCCCGCTAACGGTAAAAGAATTGGAAGATTCAACCAGGCAGGTAATAAGATACGTCCAAAGTAGCGAATTCGTTGACGAAATAAAGGAGCTGAGAACGAACAAGACACTTAAAAAAAATGGCAATCTTCTTCCACTCACACCGTTTATTGGTGAGGATGGCGTACTCAGAGTTGGGGGAAGATTACAAAATTCAATGAGTCAATATGACCCGAAGTATCCCATCATTCTACCCAAATCCCATATCCTGAGTAGAATGATAATTTCCCATGTCCATAATAAATATCTTCATCCTGGTCCTTCCCTAACATCCCATCTTATCCGTCAAAAATATTGGATTGTCAGAGGCAGAAGTCTGGTGAGGGAAGAGCTGAAAAAATGCGTAAAATGCTTCCGGCAAAGGGCGACAACTACCAAACAACTTATGGGCAATTTACCAGCGGTCAGAATCACGCCAGCGAGACCCTTCAGTAAGTGTGGGGTGGACTATGCTGGTCCAGTTTCAGTCGCAAACAAAAGAGGTCGAGGAGCTCGAATGACAAAGGGTTACATAGCCGTTTTTGTTTTATGGCTACAAAAGCCATTCATTTGGAAGCAGTAACCGATCTCACAAGCGATGCGTTTATTGCTGCTTTGAAACGTTTTTCATCCAGAAGAGGAGTACCGAACGAAATATTCAGTGACAATGGCACAAATTTTATTGGCGCGAAACGACAACTAAAGGAGGTATTTAAAATGTTAAGATCTAAAGCATTTAACGATGTAATTGCAGAATATTTGGCACAAAATTCAATTCAATGGCATTCAATACCACCTGCTGCTCCTCACTTTGGTGGTCTATGGGAGGCTGCTGTAAAATCGGTAAAATCACACTTAAACAAGGCCACAAATAACTGCAATTTGACATTCGAAGAGATATCCACGCTGTTAACTCAAATAGAAGCAATTTTAAATTCGAGGCCACTGATCTGAAGATGACACAACAATTGAAGCGCTAACACCCGCTCACTTTTTAATAGGATCAACATTATCATCAATCCCGGAAATTGATCCAGAAAACCTACCAATATCACGAATATCCCGATGGCAGTCGATACAACAACGAGTCAGAGGTTTCTGGAATCGTTTCAGTAAGGAGTATTTAAATTCTCTTCAGCAGCGAAGCAAATGGCCTGAAAAAATGGAAAATTTAAAAATCAACGACTTGGTACTGGTGAAAGAAGATAATCTACCATCATGTAAATGGGCATTGGGAAGAATAGTGGATGTTCATCCTGACGACAATGGACTAATACGGGTTGTATCCATTAAAACCAAATCCAACACTATAAAGCGACCAATCGTTAAAGTTTGTAAGCTGCCAAATATGTAGTCAACAACTAGAGTTGTTAACGGGGCGGTGTATGTTGGGGATTGGATGGAATCTCCTCGTACCTAAAATGAAATGAAATCCATTAATAATTTTGTAATACCTAATCGAATTAACATTTATTTTATTATATACTTATCTTATTATAATTCAAATTAATCACTTTTAATTGCGATAACACTGTATATTCAATACCGCAATTGCAGCTGTTATTGTTTGTAATCAATTATGACAGCTTCAATTGTAGGTATATTTATAATTACGATTTAAAATTGGAATAGAATAGAAATTACAACCTTTTGAGAATTTCTCGTAGAATGCGCTTGCTATTTCAAACTTTTTTTAAGCATAGTTTAAAACCAAATCTTTTGCCGATTTTAAATTTGAGCAAGTTTAATAAGCTCGTTTTAGCTCGGTTTAATTAATTTTATGAAAAAGTAAAACTCGTTCACTTACTCAGAAATCTTTCGAGCGACCACAAGCGAATAGCGATTCGAATATATAAGCGATATAAGCGAACAACAAGTGATTAAGGTGATTAATACAATTTTCTTTATATTGTATATTTAATTATTAATTAAAATTATATTTATGAAATAAATTATATTTGTTTAATTTAAAAACAAATAAAATAAAATCTTGTGAAAATAAACTTTGAGAAAACACATACAAGATTTTACAATCACCATTACCAAAATCAGCTAATCCTACAACTTGGTCACTTACTCCATTATATTTAAGATCCGGTCGAATTTTAATTTCATCAAATAAAAGGACATGCTGTTTTTCACGATCTGAAATATTAGTTACTTTTCTTCCAATCTGTTCTATTAATTTTTCGTTGAATCCTGGCTGTAGCTGGCTCAATGTATTCCAGTTATTTATTGACCTTGTAGATGGTAATTGTAAATTTAAAGTGTTTCTCAAATATTCTCAAATAAATAGGTCGAGTGCGATCGAAACTCGATACTTTGAGCTAATCGTCGTTGATTTGACGTAATAGTAGAATTTCTATTTCCTTTTTTCTAGAAACATTTTGCACATGGCTTTAATATTTGGATTAGCATATTCGAGATCATCAATTTGTTCAGAGATCGATTTACGTTTTAAATTTTTATATTTATTCATAATAAATAAATATTAATTTATTTATTATGAATAATTATTAATTTATTTTTTTCATTAAAATTCCGAAGTTTATTTTTCAACTGTAGATTTTTGATTTCTAAAATATTATTTTTATGTCTTAATGCCGTATTTTGTTGTCTATAATATTTAGTGTTTTTTTCATTTTTAACACAATTATCGCAATTGCTTGTATTTATATTTGAATTAGATACAATTGGCTTTATTAAATTTACAGATCTTTTCCCAGGAGCGGGAAGATATGTTTTTATTTTTACGTTTGTAGTAACAAAACCAAATTCATTATTATTCTTACCTGTATCCGTGACGCAATTTTCCTCTTGTACAATATTATCTGTATATTGTTCTCTGTTCTTTGGTCCCATAAAAACTTTAATTTTCCGCAACGAGTTTTTGTAGCTGTTATTGAACAACAATGTAGGAATCGCACATTTTGTTAAATATTTTTTTTTATATATTTTCCCTCAAAATGTAAATCACAAATAATTTTTCTTATATTGGCATTATTGTCAGAGAAGCTTATTTTGACATTTCTCTATCCACATTTTATAACGATCGGTATTTTTTTGAGGAAAAGCGAATAGTCTGCAATTTTTATCTGACCGTTTATTTCTTCCGCAAATTATACACTTTTCACCATATTTTAAATTGGAAGACATAATTGTAGTGATGCTTTTGTTACAAAATCATAAACTAAACTGACAAATCTATTGAATTGCAATTTATTTACCAGTCTAACTGTAATTTTATTCCATTTTGTTTCAAACGAACGTTGTCAATTTAAATTTAAAACACAAAAGATCAAAAAGTTCAATAACCTACAGCTGTTTTTTACAAAAATCAAAACAAACCTACATTTCCATGAATATTCTTATGAAATTAGTTTCTAAAATTATGTAGATATGTATATGAAAAACCAAATTTTTCCATCAACTTAAATTGTTAAATATCGTCAAAAAAAATTGAAAATAGATTTTTCCTTGTTCATAGAAGAAAACCATTATTTAAGTCCTTCATCGCATATAACTAATAAATACTGTTGTTGTTTTATTTTTTATTATTGCTGTTTACGCATTGTTGTTGTTGTATGAGATGAACAGAATAAACAAAAAAGTAAATTAGGAAAATAAAAATATATCACGTAGTCGGCGATCAGTCGATCACACAAAAATTTACGAAAATCAAACGAAACTCAAACGTGTTAGTGTATAAAATATATAAAAATAAAAGTAAAAATTCGTTTTTTGTATGTGAGTGTGAGCAAACGTGAATAAAAATAAAATATAATTCTATAAAGACAATGAGCAAGCAAAGGAGAGCTTTGTTTTAAGTTTATTTATATTAATTCAAAGTTTTACAATAGATGGATTTAGACAAAGTGGATGTTCCAACTAAAATTTTGATCTTCGTACTATTCTTCGTTCTCGTTTTCGCTTCTGAGTATTCAATCTTCTTTGGTGTCAGTTATAGTTGAATCCGGTGTTATTGTGCTTACTGCACACACCGGAAGTTGTTGTTTCTTTTCTATCTTCGTTTCTGCTATTACTGTTTGCAATGAATCATTAGCATTACTTATAAGCCAATCTGGGCCCAACCACCATAACTTATAATCACACAGCTTGTCTGGGTTTATTCCGCGTGTGGCACAGTCCGCTGGATTTTCTTTTGATTTTACATGTTTCCATTGTGCGGGGCTGAGGATAGAATGAATCTGTGAGATTCTGTTTGCAACAAAAGTTTTCCATTTACTGGGGTGTCCTTGTAACCAGGCTACCACTATTGTTGAATCGGTCCAGGCATGCATTCTAATATTTGGGATACCAAGAGCCTCAGCAACAGTCCTTAGTAGCTTTGGTAGTAACAAAGCCCCACACAGTTCTATCCTTGGAAGACTCTGATTTTGACTGATTTATGCCACCTTAGTTTTTCCCGATATCAAAGTAACAGTAGTTGTTCCTGCTCTGTAACCTTAAAATAAATAGCTGCAGCATATGCTTATTCGGACGCATCGCAAAACCCATGCAGCTCCATATCCTGACAATTGTGATCCGTGTTGATCCAACATTTAGCTATTTCTGATTTTAGCTATTTCTGATATTACGGTTCGTTTCGTTTTATTTTGAAATTCACATAATGCCCAAAGTTTTAATAGATTCATGTACCTTACATATGATGGTTGGTTTAGTTTCCCTATGTTCTTCTGGTATTCCTTCCATAACAGAGTTATTATTCGATGCCCATTTTCGTAGCTTAAAACATCCAGAATCAAGCACACTTCGTAATTGTTGCTGACATTTTATTGCATAGTGTATCGTATCAGCACCAGAGAGAACGTAATCAACATAAAAGTCTCTCAGCAGAATTTCTGAAGCCATAGGATATTTGTTTTGCTCATCTAACGCGGGTTGTCTAAGTGTTCTTATCGCCAAGTATGGAGCAGATGATGTACCGTATGTTACTGTTCGTAACTTGTAAACTTTTATTTGTGCACATCAAGATCAGTTCTTAAAACTATTCTTTGTAGATTTTTTTGGCTTTCGCTCACCAAAATCTGTCTATACATCTTCTCGATGTCTGCAATAAATACATATCTGTGCTTTCTCCACCTTGTTATTATCGATGGTAGATCCTGTTGAAGTTTTGGGCCGAATAATTGGATGTCATTAAAACTTAGTCCATTGGATGTCCTTGCCGATGTGTCAAATACTACCCTAAGCTTGGTATTTGTACTAGATTGCTTGATCACTGCGTGGTGCGGTAGATAGCTTAAGTTGTTTTTGCATGTATCGTTACCTGTATTTATTGGAACCATGTGTCCTTGTTCGATGTTCTCATTCAGAAAGTTGTGATATTCTCGATTTAATTGTGGATTCTTCTCTAATCTCCTCTCCACTTGTAGCAATCTTGATATGGCTTGATTCTTGCTATCTCCTAAAATGAGTTTATCCTTTATTGGTATAGTGACTTCATACCCTCCATCGCCTAATCGACTAAATAAGTCTTTATATAGCCGTTTGCATAGCTCTTCGTCTTCTGAGCTTTGGTTACTTCTGCTTATTTCTTCATTTTCCCATAATTTAGGTAGTTCTAAATCCAAATCAGTATGAGATGTCAGAATTAAAGATATCGATTTGGTTGTCGCTTGGTTTTGTGTCATCCCCATTAGAATCGATCCTAACTCCGTTCTTTGAGCTACTGGATGATCTGACGAGACCTTAATTACTCCGTCTACTAAAATATTTGCATATACATCCGCACCTAGAATCATGTCAATAGATGCACGTGTCTCGTAATTCGGATCTGCTAATGTAAGGCTTTTCCATGGGTTGTTATCAGTTCTTACTAGTTCAGTTGGCAAACATTCAGTCAATTTTGGTAGAATGAATGCTTCTACCACCTGTTTAAAGTTTGATGAGCAAAGTGGTGATAGGGTTACGTATACCTTATATTTTATGCTACTGGTCTTCATTCCTCCAATTCCACTGCCTTGTAAATCTACTCGAAATTATGGTCAATTTAGTAATTCGACTGCTGCTTGTGTGATGAAACATGACTGTGACCCTGGATCTATTAATGTGCGCAATTGCATTGAATGTCCAAATAAGCGTAGTTGCCTTTATCTGCGCTGTAGCTAATAATGGTACTCCATTATTTATTGTGGGGTTGTTTTTGGCGTTATGAAGTACAGTTTTGACTTCTTTTGTATGTAGCAACATATAATAATTTGCCATACAAACCACGCAGGTTTCAGTGCTTATACATTTGCTATGCGTGGCGACTAAACAAACTCTGTATAAGTTGTTGCCTGCTATGAGTTAAGATCTCTCCAGCACTGGCGTTTTCACAAAGGTGGGGCACCTCGATATGTCATGTGATGCATTGCAAACAATGCATATTTTTCTATTTCCAGCAAAAATTCTTGTTGCTTGTGACATAACAGTATTTGAGCGTTCGATGGTGCTCCTAGGTTGTTGAAATCTTTTAACTGGTATGTTGGTTGCTTCTAACGATTGGAATCGGCTTTCTAGGAACTTAAGGCTTTCTCCAGGTTTACTTGGTATAAACGATGAGTTTCGTTGTCCAATTTTTTCAATACTAATGGAATTAGTATTGCGCTCCAGGTTGTTGTGTCAATGCCTAAGTTCTTTAAAGCATACAAATTTTCTACTATGGTATCATGAAGATTTTTAACTCCAGTGGCTGATTCCGTGGTAATGTTTGGTAAATGAAGTAACACATTGACATGGTTGACTCTTTTTTAACATACGTTTTCAGGTAACTGATTTTGTGTGTATCTGTGAGGTTTTTGCTGTCGTGCACAAATCTGCTAAATCTGTCGTGGAACGTTATCCATTCATGGTATTGCCCACTGAAATATGGTATTTCGATACGAGGCAATTTTATTTCTGGTTGGAAATAGAGTTTTTTGTTGATGTTGGTGCATTATAAAGGTCACAATACTTGTATTGCCTCTTGAAGCACGGCTGTCATTTCGTCTACTTCTTCATTCATTGTATCGTATTCTTGATTTTTAAAATACGGAATGAAGCTATGTTGTTCTTCTGGAATTTCCATCAGCAGCTCTTCATGTAGCTGATCCATCATGCCTCTATTGTTGTCTAGTTGTTTCTGCGCCAAATGGGGACTAGAACGTCTTTCAGTGAAGCATAGTTGAGCTTGGTGTAGTAGAGTTCTGATTAATTTCAGTTCCTTTTCACCAATTTTCTTTTTTCCGTTGGTATCTCTTCTTCTGAGTTATCGTTATCCTTCAGATTAGTTTTCTTCAGAGGTTCCGGAAAATTAAAACTTGTTGATGCCTGAGTGTCGATTGTTACCGTGGACGTTGTTGGGGCTCCATGCAAACGCTGCCGCATCTAATTTATGAACGCATTGTTTGTTTGTTTTGTAGATCTTCGTTCAATGAACTAACCATGTGAGGGCTCTAATATGCCACAGGCAACAATTTTTTCATGGTTGCTCTCATATTGCAAAAATAATCCTTCAAGAATTTGAAATTTTCTTTCGAGCTGTC
The DNA here is from genome assembly GCA_963932295.1 of Tipula lateralis. Lineage (NCBI taxonomy): Eukaryota > Metazoa > Arthropoda > Insecta > Diptera > Tipulidae > Tipula > Tipula lateralis. Next base: position 28,371,518 of record OZ010739.1, read on the forward strand.
TTTTTGATTGCCTTTCTGCCTCATTAAAACTTTTCTGCAGGATTTGGATTTTTTCTGCAATGTCCTCTTGTTCTTTTAGTAGTACATCGATCATGGCACTAGTTGTTTTAACACTTATGTTGTAAATCTAAGTGTTATTTGTTAAAAAAAAATTTTTTTGTTGGATGGACTGCTTCCGATGGTAAAACGCGATGCTGGTAGTTGTTTTTTACGATGCTGGTAGTTGCTTTCCAGCTGTCAGTTGATATCGTGGTATAAACTTTGTAGTTGTTACTTGTTTAAAGTTCCAAATTTATTGCCGCCTGTTGTTTTGGTGACTCGAAGGACCAATGTTATATCTCGTTCTCGGATACAATATTATTGAGTTTCAATTAGTTAGGTTACCAATGATGTGACCTAACTAATTATTGAGTTCTTTATACATGTTATATTCCATAACAATTCAAATTTATAATTTTATTTTTATATTTAAAATACAAATCAATTACATGTATCGTCGAATCCAAATAAAAGTATTACATTATTTTGCAAATAGTCATTTGTCATGAGAGACGATTAAAATGTTCAATGATAAATTAGTACATATTTTTTTTAAATTAAATTATTTGAACACTTTATGAATTAAAATTTATTGTTCGATTGGTATATTATTTATTAATAATAGCCAATGGATTTTAATTAGAGTTTTTATTTAAGAAAATTATATTTTTCGAAAATGAATTATTCTACGGAAAATTGAAATCAATCACTATGACAAACTACTCTTGTAATACACTCGCATGTTAAAAAGTATGTATAAAAATATTATATAATATTAAGAAAGAAAGTAAATAGGAGATGAATAAAATTTATTTTATTCATTTCTCACCCCTTAACTTATTCACTCTTTAAATTAATATGAGAAATTCCCTTGTTGTACGAGTTTTTGGACAGAACTGATTGCCAAAGTTCCTGGTATTTTTTACTTTTAAATTATCTTGAGAATAGACTGCTGTTAAATTTCGGTGTAGTCTCCATGCTAGGCTTTCAGGGTCTGCTGTTTCTGGCGGCTATGGTGCTCGAAACATTTTGTAGAGTTTGATGATTCACGAGATGGGCAACTCAGTTTGTGACAAATTGTAGAAAAGCATTTCAAAAAGTCTGTTAATGTTTTTATAACATAATGAAATACTTACCAGAGCAAAGGTAAAGTCCATTATCCAAATCTGATAATTTATTGTCTGCCGTCAGATATTCGCTCCCACTGTCACCTAAATCTTTCCAATATAAAATAAATCGTGAAACCGTATCAAAAGTTTAGAACACTTTTTTTCATACTTGACCCGAAGTATCAGATTTATTAATCTGTCCAAATATCTTGCAATGTCCATCTTCTATTTTATTCTCACATTTGACCAAAGGCTCAGTTGCTTCAAAAAAATCGAAAACCTTTAATGATTATTTAATTACTAAAAACCGTTTGTCTTACCGGAATATTCGTTAATTTTTTCCCTGAGCTAGTTTTAACATTTTTCAAGCTGTGAAAGTCATTTTGCACATATTCACTTTTTAAGATGTTACACGCACAAAAAGTAAATAAAAACCAATTAAATAACCAAAAAATTGACCTGTCAAACTTTAGCGCCAAAATGTTGTCTATAATTTTTCCAATTATTCATATTACATAACACTTCATGACACGAATACATTTCATTCCACAACACAATTAAGTATTACAAAATACGTTTAAGATACGAAGAAAATGAAAAATATCCGAACATATCACTTTGTTACATTGAACTGTCAAAATTACCCGATAATATGTTTGACAATATTCTTTACAATAATATAAAATGATAATTTTCCATGCAAAACTAGTTCAAACTATTTTGTTTTAGATTTAATTGGAAATTTGTTTGCTTAATTTAAAAAAAATAACTACCTTATTGATGTGATACATTCAAACCACTGAGACCCGACGCTATTTTCCTTTATGGGGAAAACAATATGGGGAGTAGAGTATGAAAGCATGTGGTCAGAACTAGTATGTATACGTAACCGGCTGAGAGGTAAAATTGAAGTGTATGACATGTTCAAGGTCAGTGTGAAAATAATAAGTTCTAGATGTGAAGACCAACTGCAGCATAACTAGCTTATGAAGATTGATGGAAAGATCCCATCCTATCAGACTGCCACCTAGCTGGCAAAAATGCTGCACCATCACTCAAATCTTCATGAGATTCTGCTAGCGATTTATTAGACAGACAAAAGTCTAAGGTAAACCGTTACAAATAATCAGTGAATTTTTATTGCCAAAAATTCAAAATATTGGTGTAGTCGACTTATGGTATCAACAGAATAGTAAAACGTGCCATACAGCAGACTATTTAATGATCTCTGCATTGCAAGCAAACATAACACGCGTAATTAACGTAGTATAGAAGGAACGAATAGTTAAGTTACACATAGTGAAAATAAAGCACGAAATGGTTATAGTTACAGACAGGACCTTGTTACGGTACACATGTGAGCCATTACACGTGTTATTTATTTATTTTTATTTTAAGAAATCACCAAAGCGGCCGTCCATTTCAGAAAGTTTGATAGTTTGTAATATAATTATTATACAGCAAAGAGAAGCTGTTTATTAAAGTAAAATAAACTTTCTGGTCAAGACCACCGGGCAAGTAATCTCCATCTAATGTTAAGAATTTCACTCAAAAAATCCTATCCATTTACACTTATAGGAATAAAGAAAAGAAAATTATTTAAATGAATTATTATTTTTCATGGAAATAGAGACAAAAGTTATTAAAGAGTACAAGATACCATGGTACATATCAAGTATATACCCAAGAGCAAAATTGTGGACTTTATTGACACAGTAAAATCAAGAGGAATATTAATCGTTTCCTTAAAACACGACTTTCCTAATATATGAACAAGCATCTGCTAAATCGAACTTCAACGTAAGGTTTCATTCATCTAATGGATGAATGAAACCTAACGATCTATCCTTCACGTTTATCCCAAGTTATCGTTGAAAAATGCTTGTAGATCTCAGTAAGAAAGTTTATTATCAAAATTATATTAATTAGATATAAGTGAGCTCTACTAAGATTCAGAAATCAATAACAAATCTTATTTTACAAATTAATAATCCATAACAAGAATATTATAGTACCATAATATATTAGAACTGTAATATATAAAATTCAATTGCGACATCTAAATTGTAACATTATTTGAACTTAAATTTGGCATGTAATCATAATTTGCTGTAAGTACATGTAATTGCAAATTATTGTCACATTTTGAGATAGAAATAACAATAACAATAATTAATTCTAGGTAAGTATATAATTCAAGTTTTTAAGATTAATTTCAATAAATTGTTTCAAATTTCTTGGGACATTATAATGGTCATCGATAAACCAACATACCGCCGGCCTTGGATCACTGGATTCAACAATGTAATTTGGCTATGTTATGTTGTTGCTTACGCAATCAATGTAGCTTTTCTTCGAAATGAGATGATCTGGAATACTGGACTGTGGTAATTTGATGACTTCTTGTGTTTAATAAAGTTTTGACGAGTGTTTTGGATTATGAACATATGAAATGCGTTATGCCCATATTGGGGTTTCTCCTGGATTGTCAACATCTGGCTCGGCTTGGGCTACTGCTAGAAAGCACAATCTCGCTTCAGCTCACTAGTTTTTAGTTTTTTGAGTGACAACTCTTACGATGCCATCAGTACCGGGGTGAACATTAATGACTCTTCCCAGGAGATATTGGTTAACGGGCAAGTGGTCATCTTTGATGATAACGATGTCATCTATTTTTATGGGAATGTGCTTAAACCGCCATTTTGACCGCTGTTGCCAAGATGTCAAGTACTCTAGGTACCATCGCTTCCAAAAATGTTGTCCTATTTGTTGCACCATTTGCCATCGCGTAAGATGTGACATCTTGAGATGCGTCAAGTCCATTTCAGGAATTTTCATATTGGGATGTCCCAGCAGAAAATGGGATGGCGTTAAAGGATCTAAATCGGTCTATTTGATGCGGCACAACGGTCGTGAGTTCAAGATGGATTCCACTTCAGCTAAGAGAGTGTTTATTTCTTCTAATGTCAAGGTGTGGTTGCCTTTAACTCTTTTTAAATGAAACTTGTTTGATTTTATTGCCGCTTCCCAAATACCTCCAAAATTAGGAGAATTTGAGGGAATAAAGTGCCATGTTACACGGATTTCCTTCCCTAATTTAGGGTCGGCACCAATGAAATTTGTGCCGCTATCACTATGGAGCTCTTGACAGATACCTCGACGCGCAGTAAACCTTTTCAAAGCTCCCTTATGTAGAATTTATAAGTCTTTTGGCCTCGCCCCTTGGTTAGGTGTATTGAGATGGGACCACCATAGTCCACGCCAGTTTTTAGGAATAGGCGAATTAATTCAACTCGCGATCTGGACAGGTTACCCATTAGCTGCTGCTGACATTGCGCTTAAAACTTACCGCACGTAATATAATTTCTGACTATTTCCTTGGCCTTATATGTACCATTTGGTATCCAGAATTCCTGCCTGATTATTGATAAGAGAAGCGATGGTCCAACATGTGCTTATGGTCCCGGTGCACATCCAGTAAAACTAGTGCCGTGATGGTAGATTTGGAGTGCAGAATTATTGGGTTTTGGATTATTTGGTGCTATCGTGCATCTGGTAGTTTAAAATTGTTGGTGAATCCGAATATTTTCTTTGTCCTTTTTTCAAGATTGCTATGCTGCGTTATTTGAGGAGGCCAATATTCGTTAGACTTATGCAACCAGTTAGGTCCATTCCACCATAAGTTATGCGATTCTAGTTCGCGAGGAGATAAGCCACGCGAAGTGTAATCCGCAGGATTTTCGGCTGATGGCACATGTCTCCAATGTTTTCGAGGCAACGAAGATATTATTTCGGAGGTGGGATTACCCATGAAAGTTGTACAACGCTTGGGATGGCTCCCTAGCCAATCCAGAACTATTTGAGAATCGGTCCAGGCATAGACGTCTTTAATACTTGATTGCGTCTCTCGCATAATAACATTGATCAATTGAGTAAGTGTTTAGAAATGAATGCTAATATCTAAAATAGAAGCTAATCAATTAATTTGTTTGGTAATCAATTTTCTTGAATTAAAACTTAGCTAAATTATATGTTCCATGGAATATTACTCGTATCATCACAGCATCACATGAATTTAAAGTAAAGTTACATAATTATAAACATAGATTAATATGAATATGAATTTAAATTACTTACATTTGTTCTTATTAGAATTATTTGTTTACAATACTATATTTAGCTGTCAAATATTATATAACTTACAAACAAATTGTTATGATATCATGTTCCACAAATGAAATCAATTATCCTAGTAATTAATAGATGCCTCTAAAATGATCGAATTTAATTATTAAGTATTAAGAAGGTTTGTGAATTGTAAATATGTATATAAAATCGCTTGTATAAGTCATTGTCGCAAACTAGATAAAACGCGGGATTTTCTACAACAAAAAAGTATTATTGGTCATTACAAACCAGATAATCATTGAGTGAATATTAAATATTATATTTGTAAAACAAAAAACAAACAAATTGTTAAAGATTAACGAGTTTTATTTAATCAACAATTGTTTGAGAACCAGCGACTAAACAACGTTTCTTGGGACGAACGCAACAGCAATCATTTCAACCACATTGAAGTAAAAGCATCCGTGGAACTATTGAGGATTCGTCCGTTGCCCCAACAGTAAGCAAAACTGCGGCACATAATTCCAAGCGAGGAAGCGTCTGCTGCTTGATGGGGGCTTCTTTGGTTTTCGCTGAAATTATGTTGATGTGGAGACTGGTTGTGTGACTTTGAAGTACACCACGGCGGCGTAGGCCAGTTCACTCGCATCGCAGAAACCGTGTATATCTATTTCGCATCCTTTCATCGTTTGGATAAATCTAGGGATTGATATTGATGTGATTTGCTTAAGACCGTTTCGAAGCGTTTCCCAGTGAGCTCTTTTATTAACAGGGAGTGGATCGTCCCATTCATGTTTATCTCTCCAAAGGATTTGCAAAAATATTTTCGCACTGACAACAACGGGAGCTAACCAAGCCAGAGGATCAAAAAGCCGGCTCGCCTCAGACAACACCGTCCGCTTTGTGAAGTGGCTCGTCTCCGGTAGATCGGAAGTGAATATAAACTTGTCAGTTTTGGAATTCCACATCACACCCAGAACCTTCAAAAGTTCTTCTACCTCTGGTTGTAGTTCTTTGATGTGCGCTTCTTGACTTTCTGAAGGGGAGTTGGTCAGTATTTGGCTGCTGTTGGACTTCCATTTCCGTAACTGGAACCCATAATTGGCTAATATATGTGTGATTTCCTATTGGAGGTGCAGTAATTCATCCTCATTATCAGCTCCCGTCATGATGTCATCTAAAAATATATCCTTGGAAAATAAGCTTGAGGTGATGATAATTGATGGTCCTCAGAAACTTGATTTATTACACGAGTTGCCAGAAACGAAGAAGACGCAAGGCCATATGTGACAGTATTTAGCATGAAATGACGAATTGGCTTGGATGAATCTGTTCTCCAAATAATTTTTATATCTGTGAAGTTAGCCCGAAAACCTTTTCCGAAAAACATTTATATTTAGTTAAATACGGCAGCACTTAAAAAATTTACAAATATAATTATAATATCAAGAGACTATAATGATAGTTAATTATATAAATAACAGACTAAATACAACATGAACAAATAAAATTGAGTACCATTAATTAAAAACAAAATTCATGATATTTAGTTACCAATATTATTCAAATATTATAACCTAAAATAAAATGTATCAAAAAAACTAATTATTACAAATCTACTATAAAAAATTATTACTAAAGTTCAATTCAGAAAACTAAAAACTGGATGGAATAGTTTTGTAGGTAATGAGTTGACCTTTCATGTGCCAAAATTACAAAATAATTCACAATGTTTTATTTTGACAATTTATAACTTAACTATTCATTTCTTCTTTAATTCTTAAGTTTCATCCTTCATTCTCATTAAATTGGAACACAAAATTACCTGATGCATTGAGACTTATATTATACATTTTATTGCAATCTTTGAACCAACATTAATTAGTGATTTTGTTAATAGTTAGTGTTTTGTCGGTTCAAAATTTTGTACATCTTTTGATTTGTGATAGATGTGGATTCGAAACATAATTTGTAAAATGTTTTGTACAATGATTTTTAAACGAAGCACAACTCCAAAACACTTCACTACTATATAAAATTTTAATGTTTTAAATATAAAATGTTAAATCAAAAGAAAAGTTAATTAACACTTTTCATAAAACAATAGTTCATTTTATAAGCAAATTCGTCAAAGAAATAAAATTGGTGTTGAAATAAAAGGAACATAAAATCTTCAATTTGAATTTAATGAACCTCTCTAATAAAATTATTTATCGAGATGCATCATTTATTGTTGTTTGTATCAATTAAGGTCTTGGTTCAAGTTGGATGTTAATACGATTGATGTTAACTATATTGGCCTAGTTTATGTACGGTTGCCTTTTCCGTCTTTCATTTCATTTAATCACTGAATTCAAATAACTAAAATCTAAACTATAAGTCGATTCGTTTGTGTTAAACTTAATCGGATCCAGAACCAACACCATGTTCTAGTAGTCCTTTTATAAGAGCCAAGCCAAATCGTACATTGATACGTTCAGTATTAACGATATCATGTCCTTATGGCCCAATACGTTAAAGTTCAATTGAATAATCAAGGCCACAATTAATTTCGCTGTATTTAAGAATGTGTAACTGCATCTAAATTTAGACGAAAATTCCTTCCAAGGGTGTGAACAATAGCAACAACTTTTAATTGTTGTAAAACAATAACTAACTATTTTCGTTTCTCTGTAGAGCGAAAATAAACCAAATCTTTAAGACACGTGATTTTCATTTTCATTCATTTCATTGTTGTGAAAAATTGCCACAACTCATAATTTCGTTTCTTTTATAATTGTTTCAAATACGAATATAAGACGTCATACAAGTTCAAATGTTCATACAACAGAATCGAGATGTAAACGAAAACGTTTTGGTAAATATAGATTTTCCCGGAAAACTTGTAATTACCTCATAATAGGATATGTTCTATTCTAATAATGGGCAAAACGATAAGTATCGATCATGTTGTTAATCTAATTGTGTGTAAGAGTGTGTGCAAATTTTGACTGGCTTTTATTGAGTTCCAATTTTACATTTTTCCTCACCCTAACAGGATGGACGGCAAAGACGCTTTGTACTCTTGTTTGAAATTATCCGGTTGCTTCCAGCTCAGTAGCTAGAAAACTGGACAACGATAATTCAACTTATCCATATTGCTGTGATAAAGGTTCATCTTTGAATGAAGCTCTGTACTTTCTCAGCAATATCTCGCACACACCGAGTGTTTTGTCGAATTCATATTTCGAATTCAGTGATTGAATGAGATAAAGCCCACATCGTTAGTATCTATCTTTTATACATAAAGTAATTTATTAAAAAACACAAACCGCGATAAATGATTCATCTCGGTAAATAACTTAATAAGAGAGATAAAATTAACTCTAATTGAAGATTTTATGTTTTTTTTATTTCAATTCGACTTAAATAGTTTATCGAATGAATTGTTGTTTTTGTACACAATTTTCTACGCACTTTAAATTATATATTCAACACATAAAAATTTTTCATCGTAACGAAGTATTTTGGAATTGTGCTATATGAACGTAATTTTCACGGTTTTCTTCTTTTTGCAGAACATTTTACAAATTATGTACAAAAGCTACTGTAATCGATAAAAAACTTACCATTAACAGAATCACAAATTAATTTTGGTCCGTAGAATGCAATAAAAATGATAACGAAAGTGTTGAATCGTCTAATTGATTAATTTAATGAGATTGATGACATGAAGAAAGAAAATTAAGATTAAGTAATATCTTTATATAATTTATACCTTTATAGAACACAGATACAAAATATTTTATTATTGTTTTAAAAGTCTCACAACTTAGTAAAACACAAAGAAAAGATAGTGTGAAAAATCTTGGGCGAAACGGATTATAATTTAAATAAATTAGGAAAGATTTTTTGTTTATTTAAAGCACCTTTATCTAAATTCTAGATATAAAAGATTAAAACACTTTATAATGAACCAAAATTTTTATTGTACTGCTATAAAAATTGTCAAAGGAAGTCACGTTACGTTACAAAAGTCATATTTCGTTCAAAGTTTCACTTTCTAATTTTCTAAGCAGTAGATAATACCGTTTCAAAGATGAACTATGGCTACGATGAAATGTCATTTGAAGAAAGCGTATAATAAAGCTTGCAGTTAATTTGAATGTAATTGTAAGTAAATCCGAGTTGTTTTTGCTTGTATTTTGTAATCCACACCAACCAGCCCGGTTTTCGATCTGATGATGATGACGCCATTGAATGACCGTGTGATCGAAAAGATCAAATCCATCTCATCAGGCATATGCTACCGGACTTGATGTTCTTACTGTGTGATTCGTATATATACGTACAGTTGTGACGCGACAGTACTAGTGAATTACAAGAACTTAACTCGAAATATTTTATTAATTAATTGTGGCGTGAGATAATTTTTTAATTGTAGTTGTGGAGTTGCTCAGAACGCCACACATTCAAACAAATTTTTTAACGGCTGTGAAGTTTTCGACAAAAAACAAAATTAACAAAAAGTATATGTATACACAAAATTTGTTAAATTAACAAAAATTATACATGTTTAGTAAAACAATCGGTAAAAGTAATTTATGAAAAAAAATATAAACTTAATCAACTCGACATCAGATACACAGTAAAAAAACTCAAAATAAATTAACAAAAACGTATGTTAGGATAAGAGCTTCAAAATATTAAAATTAAAATTGTTTATATATTTCAGGTATTCAATGTTTTACAGATGTTTTTGTTGTTTTCGTATGTGGATATGAGTGATTTACGGTATTAAGGATTTCCCAGCTCACAGAGTTTTCACCGGGGTTTCCCTTATGTGAGAAGTATATTATGAAATGCCCTTTCAAACAAAACTAGTCCCATTCGAACTATGAAAATTTCACATTGATATCGAAATTTTTTTTCTCAAGTGTACGAAAACTTCCATCCTAGCTTTGCAGTAACTAGATAATAAAAACTGATTACGTGTTCGATTGCAGACCGATAAGTTTGCACGCCTTAGACCTCTCGAGCCCGTCCATTCGAAATCAAAACCTCTTCAATTTGGCTTCGACAAGTACCGCGTGGATATTTCCATATGTCTAATGGATGTTCTTGTGAGGGAAAAATGTGCCTGCCATTTTGCGATCGTGTGCAATGGCGAAATACATCATTCGCTTACCATAATCGGTTGCAGCTTCATTTCGAAAATAGTGACCTATGTTTTCACATAAGTTAGTTTGATTTCTGCTAGCTCTATCTGCCATCGATCTCAGCATATTATACAAATTTTGGTAAAATTAGTTTTTATCTTGGGGTTGGTTAGCATCAGTGGGCGCGTGTACCCCTACAATCAACATGTTGGCCAATCTCATGCACAAGCGGAAATTACACATACGATTGTTGTCCGTTTTGAAATCTTAACTAGTCTATTTAACCTATGGCCTAATGAGAAATCCAACACTAAGGTTGCCGAGGTCATCTCCACGTATAGCTCTGGAACAAATATTTCCTCGAGTTTCGTGGAGAGCAACGAGTTTTAGTCGATTCTCTTTCATAGTTGTAATAAGGCAGTCAAACGCGCCTGGTTTTCTTAGTGACTGCACGTTCCACGTGACAATCCTAAATCTCGTGTACGAGTACATAAGTGGGTGTTCGATATTATTTTGACGGTATCCAATTATTCTTGTTTTGAGATTTTTGGTAGTTTTCGAATGCGGGTTGTTAGCTCAGCGATCTCAACTGTTTTAGTCGCCTCCTACGCCAAGCTACTGGTTGCTGTGGTGTAATTCTTTGGATTACATGTTTGTGTCACTTTTTTTTAACGAAGCATGTGGGTCTCCTCCCCAACCACAGGGATTAAAAGGTATTAACGTATTACGTATATTTAAATTATTATTATTATAATCATTTTTTTTGGTATAGGTGTAAAAAATCTTCAAAAGGCAACGAGCGAATATGTATGCTTCTCGACAGTGTGAGATTTTGACTCACTAAAAAATCAACTATTGATGCAGTTCAAGCATAGTCTGTTAATTTTAAGGATTTGTATGATATAATGCATAATATACTTTTCACATAAGGGAAACCCCGGTGAAAACTCTGTGAGCTGGGAAATTCGCAGTGTTATAAATTAAATTTACCAAAATTTTTATTTTATGAAATAAATAATTTTAAGTTCTTGACTGTTAATTTTGAAATCTTTGTTCGAGAAATAATTTAAAATTTTATATACACATTTAAAAAATTTATTTCCAAGTTCAACTTTTTTACAACAATATTTTGTGTTTTTTGTTATTTCCAAATTTTTTACCTACTGTACAAAATTGCACCAATACAAATATATTTTTGTCGAAAACTTCACATCCGTATTTTTTCGATCATGTTTATTTTGGTATTTTGGTCGATCATGTTTTAGTTTTACCATTATAAAATTAGTTTAGATGATTTCGAGACAAATAATCCTCTGAGAAGTAGTTCCGGTTTACAATAAGAAGGAGCAGTTCTGTAACAGCTCCAAATTGATCCATTGATTTATTCCTGTACAGCGATGAAGCTTATTTTTGGCTGAAATAAAAATTACGAAACAGAAAAGATTCCAGAGCTTTCAATGCATCTTGAGAAATGCACTATTTGCTGTGGTTTATAGGTTGGTGGCATCATCGGATCGTATTACTTTAAAAATGGGGAAGGACATCGTGTAAATGTCAATGGCACATACTACAGAACAATGATCCATGAATTTTTATTGCCAAAAATTCAAGATATTTGTGTAGTCGACTTGTGGTATCAATAGAATGGTAAAACGTGCCACACAGCAGACTATTTAATGATCTCTGCATTGCAAGCAAACATAACACGCGTAATTAACGTAGTACAAAAGAAATGAATAGTTAAGTTACACATAGAGAAAATAAAGCACGAAATGGGTATAATTACAGACAGGACGTAGTTACGTGAGTCATTACACGTTTTATTTATTTATGTTTATTTCTATTTGGGTATATGCTCCAACCGGATAATGGGGGTCCACTTCGCTCAAATAACGAATCGCTCATTGAACCGTGACACACCTACGTGTAATGTATTTAAGTTGTTTAACGTAATTTATTTTACACTTGTCCTCCTAGAGTCTCATCACCACAGTATTGGTTAATTAAAATATTTGATTAACTTTAACTATACAATATATAATGAAGCGCATACTCGGTTTACAATCGCAAGGAAAAATAAAGCAGTTCTTGCTAGGAGCACAGCTAAACGAGTTCGTAGACTGAAGAAGCGAGAATGGTAGAAAGCTAAGGCCATAAGAGTACGACAACTCAGCAATGAGCGCAATTCGCGTAGTTTCTTTAAAGGAATCACCGAATTGCACCATACCTTAAGATCTCGGTCAACTGCAATTCGGGACCAGGATGGAAACCTCTGTGTTAACGTCGATGCGGTACTCGATACATGGCGTGAACATTTTTCTGATTTACTTAATGTTCCACATGTATCACAAGCTGTGTTTGAATACCCTCAAATACAAACCGCAGAGATGTTCATTGAGGATCCATCCTATGAGGAATTCACAATGGCCATGCAGAGATTAAAAATAATCGTTCACCAGGAGTTGATCGCATTAATTCAGAGCTCTTGATATTCGGAGAGCTAACTTTGTGGAACTGTCTTTTCGACCTTATTCGAAAGTGGCCGCGTTATGCCCAATGTTCAAGAAGGGTGATCGTGTAGGAAAGTGATAAGTGATGCTGAGAAGCTATAATCGTGACAGCTCATAATGATGATTGGTGGGAGTCGAACTTCTACTCCACAGAGTGGCATTGATTGACAGCTAGGGCGCTGGATCAACCAGCCGATGAAGACCATATATGAAATATATGGCATCTTGTATGTGCTCTGTTATATTCGTTCGCTAGGCCGGTTTCGATCTGATGATGTCATTGATTCGTTGTGTGATCGAAAAGATCAAATCCATCTCATCAGGCATATGCGACCGGACTTGATGTATGTTGCATTTCATTTCTATATATATTGTGAGGCTATGTTGCAACAGTTCTAGCGAATTACAGAATTTGAATCGAAATCTTTTTTCGATCATTTTGTTTATACTTGACTATTGTGGCGTGACTATTCGTCGTATTTGTGCACGCCACATTAACGCACAAATGCGAGAAGTATCGCGGTATAGCTCTACACACGTCTGAAGAAGTGATGAGATGCAAGTATCTTGGATCTCTCATCACTCACGATAACAGTGTGGACGAGGATATCAAGGTCCGCCTTGCCGCTGGCAATCGGGCTTTGTATCCACTACGTCCACTTCTGAAATCAAAATATCTTGCAAATGCGGATAAGCTGAACCGTACAAAGTGTTGATCAGACCCGTTGTCATGTATGTATGTGAGAGTTGGACCTTGACGGATGAGTACGAAATATGGCTTCTAATATTCAAAAGAAGAATCATGCGTGTAATATATGGCCCAAAACTCGACGTCGATGGCACATACCGAGTTCGTTTCAATCAAGAGGTCGCTGTCAGCGACGATGGCTCCACGGCGTAGAGAGTGATTTTCTGGTTGCTTGCAACAATATGAAGAGCTGGCTCGTGATCGAACACGATGGAGTCAGATTGTTGACACGGTACGGGCCAATAATGGCCTGTAAAAACCGGCAAAAAAAACTACAATATATACAGGAAAGTCCCGATTTACGTCATTTTTGGGACCAGAAAAGTGCGACGTAGGTCGAATAACGTCAATCGGAGTTCCGAATCAACCCTGTTCCGAATTAAATTGTTTCAAAAATGAATTTATTTTGGGCCGGCTTAGATTTCGGTTTTGCAAACTGCACATTTCTTTATAGAATTCAACACTTTTAAAGATAGATAGGTTCACATCGTTGAACCTGTTTTTATGCGGATCAAGTTTGATTGATTGATTGATTGATAGGACTGTAGGACCAAGCGCTAGGCAAGATTCCCGGATAACGCCGGGCCTATTCCTACAGCCGTTTACATAAAACGATAGGTAAGAATAGGAGGGTATGTTAGTTAGAAAAGAGCGACCCGTTTACAGACACCATGACAGTCGGTACTAAACTGCTATTATTAGATAATGACAAGACAATCACAAGTATAATATACTAAGCTGCAATCGCCAATCAGCATTCTCCAGTCCGCAACACCTGCTGTATTTAAATTAAAATTAAAACAAAATTCTAAAATAAATTTATTAGTTGGTCACTAGGAATCTGTAATTTAATTAATTAATTAATTTTATTATTTACTTCAACTCCGGTCCGCACACCTAACCTAATTACAAGATACGTACAAAACTCTGAAAGAAAATTTATTAACTTATGGCTCAGGAATCTGAAACAATTAATGTAATTAATATGGGTATGATAGATTCACTACCAGCCAACCACTACGATAATGTTACAATACTTCTGCAACATGCTCCTCAGAGAATCACACTAGACATCTGAAAACTTACATTCCAAAATATGCAAATGAATCACCACACTGGAGGTTCTTAGCAAAGGAATGTTAGTCATAGAAAAGACTAAGGCGACAATCAGCGGCCGAACCTTTTTCCTATTACATATCAGTAATTAGTTAATTAGTAGTATAATACAATTTGTTAGTAAAAATATATATCATTTTCACACTATCGATCTTAGACATTAGTTATTATTGTTATTTGGATAGGTAATGACATTTCCAGTTTCATCACACGTACCTGTGTCACCCCAACAATTGTATTAAGGTTACATATCCTGGGGTCTTCTCACCATATGTCGCATGTAAAGTTGATTCCGTATATTTCTAAATCCATCACCATCTTACGCGACGGGTAATCGTTCTATTTTTTTAATGGCCCGACAGCATTTCATACATACATTATGATGACCTAATAAACTGCCAATTCGTTTTCAGGGAGAATTATTTAAATAAATAAATTATTAGTTATAACCTGAATTTTAGCTATAACCTATTTAAATTAAAACATTAATACCAAATTCTACAAATAAATTTATTAGTTAGTCTGTAAATTTAGGAATATTTGGAATCTGTAACTTAATAATAATTTATTAATTATTTCAACTCCAGTCCGCACATCTAGTCTATTTAAAACAAAAATACAACTCTAAAATGAAATTTATTAACTTATGTCTCAGGAATCTAAAACAATTAATTTAATTAATATGGTATAATATTAAGTACCCGCCAACCACCACGATGATGTTACCATAATCCTAGAATATACACATCAGAAAATCAAAATACATAACTACAAACTTCGTTATATTAACCCATTACATTCCTAAATTATTCAACTTACATCCCAACACTAAAGGTCTTAAGGAAAAAAAAAAAAAATTTAGTCACAGAAAAAATCTTACTACATAATTAGTAAATTATATAACTCGTTAGCAAAATACATCAACGATTTAAGATCGTTAGACATAGATTGTTTTTGTTATTGTAATAGGTTAGTCTATTTGTCTTATTTCATCATATGTATTTGTGTCACCTCAAAAGTTGAAACTAGAGCACTTAAGATAAATAGCGTCCTTCCCATCTTACGCTGTTTGTAAAGTTGTGTCTCTATATTTTCAGATCCACCACAATCCAACATTCAACAACAATCCGACACAATCCAACATCCAAAATTCTTTTTTGTAATGACTCGACAGCGTTTCACATACATACACTACGACGATTGACGACCCAATAAACTATTAAATAGTTAAGCTATTTAATATTTAATAGTTTAGCCCATCCCTATGTTGGTATTTAAATTTTAGAACAACACTCAAAAAGTAATCGTTCTGTACAACACACCACAATACAATGAAAGCAATCACCAAAGCGGTCATCCATTTCAGAAAGTTTTGACAGTTGTAATAGAATGGTTTTGACAGCAAAGTATCCGCTTATTAAACCAAAATAAATCTTTTGGTCAAGACCAATGATCAAATAAACCCCTCTATCAGCATGCCACTTCAGAATTTCCATACATTTACACTTCTATAAACAAATTAAACTAACCCAATTATTATCCCATTTACAGAATTAATTAAGTGTACCAAAAATATTTACCAGAACCAAAAATATTAGATACCAAAAATATTTACCCAAGAGCATATGGCTTATAGTGAAATTTATTGACAAAATCAAATCAAGAGGGGTATAACGCTAATAATAATCAAAAAAATCCACTTAATCAAATATGAATCAAATTAGCCCTTAATGTACTCCCTCATATGTTAAATTGAAAACAACACACCAGACAACCAATATCTTACCAATAAATAGGTAGGTTAGGTTGAGTGGCTGCTACCGCACACTTAGTCCGGGACGGTCCGTTGCAGGTAATTTCCACCGATTATTCGTCCTTTTGTAATACATTCACTGTGTTGACGCGAGACACAACCGCACAACGGAACGATACCAGACCTCGTCTACACGAAAACAAGCTGACGATGCCACTCGCGCGCAAATCCACTCCCAACCCACATTCGGCCCTTCCCGAGCCATGCTAAAACCGTCGCCACTGCCACTCCACACCGAGCTACTCCCAAACCCACAGGCCAAAACAAGAGTACGCTGTCGACTCAAAAAAACCTTCCATTATCTACATGGTTCCCTAGATCCCTCCCCACAGTCAACAACCCATCCGCTATGACACAGAAGCACACAACCAGACCAAAACACATCTCACGAATACACAGATTGCTGAACGCAATACTCCGAACAACAACACCACTTAAAAATACGTCCCCCGTTCACGTAACTCTGCAATAAACAGCGATTCGCACATGCACACCGAGGACAAAGACCACAAAATGTAGATATCCTTGTCCTCGCAGAGCAGCGAAACGCCACAAAAAACCTCGCCCAGACGAAGTTCAATATCCAAGTCCCACACCTAGGCAAACTCAATCCTATCCAAACGAGACATATTCCACTAACCTCTGCGTAAACATCTCGCTCCAAATTGCTCGTTTCCAAATCTAAACATCGACCCCAGAAAGGCAAAACCGACCCCAACCTTATTTGTTCGATCGACCATTCAACCCAATCCAACACTGGCAGAAACACCCACTCTACACTAAACAAAATAAAAGAATCGTACACTAATTGTTAAACTTAATTTAAACTATTTAGTTCACAAGTCACTCGAAAAATTCCAAAACAGACGTCTAAAACCAGTAACGCAAAACTACACATACACACACACATACATACATATGTATATGCACATACACATAAACATATATACATACTCATATACACATATATACATATATATATATATATATATATATATATATATATATATATATATATATATATATATATATATATATATATATATATATATATATATAAATATATATATACATACATACATACATACATACATACATACATATAATACATACATACATACATACACACATATACATATATATATACACATATATATATATATACATACATACATATACACACACACATATATATATATATATATATATATATATATATATATATATATATATTATATATAAAGTTATATATATATATATATATATATATATATATATATATATATATACATATACACATATATACACATACACATACATATACATGCACATACACATACATACACACATACATATATACATACATATATATACATATACACACACATACATATACACACACACATACACATATATATATACATATACACACATATACACATATACATACATACACATACATATACACACACAGATATACATATACATACACACACATGCACACATACATACACATACATACATATATACATACACACACATACATATACATACCTACCCACCCACCTACATACATACACCCACACATAAACACACACACACACATATATCGACACATATCTACACATACCTACACATACATCACACCTACACAATTTCAAACCCATATGCACTAATCCACCAACACAAACACACAAACACATATGAATTCATAAACACATCTACACAAACCAAACCTGTACATACATATACATATACACACACACACACATTCACATATATATTCCTATCCATGCTGTAACCAACATAAAAGTGCACTTACCATTCGATTCATACTTCATTTATGGCAATATAAAGTTATTGCCTTTTTCCGATATCATCCCTAAAAGCTCCCTAAAAAACATCGTTAGTCATGTATTTATATCTACACTTACCAGCTCCATGAATAAACCATCATTCAACCGCAGAATACAACCATTCTCAATTATGCTGTCTTCCGGTTTACCTCTTCTTGTCATCCTGTAGTTGGTCCGATTTTTCCGATTCATTTCCCTTCCTTTTACCCTCATATACTCCCTCGATGTAGTACACATGTCACACACACACACCACTCATAAAATTTATAATTCACTGCCACAAAAATTAAAATTAAAACAATTAAATATTAAGAAGAAATTTGCACCTTCTTTCTGTTTGTTTATCTTTTATAACCTAAAAAAACAATCGTTTTTATGCGGATCAAGTTTGCCGAAAATCTCTAATGTTTGATCAAAATGATCGAAAGCTTTTGTTAAACTTTTAATGAAAACGATGTTTCCGATATTTCTGTGGGTGCTTTGTCCATGGGATTGGTATGTGCTTCTTCGGTATTGAAAAGCTCAATTAATTCATTATTAGTTAAAGGCTCTTCGGCGGTTGAAATGAATTTTCAATGTAGTTCTCATTAAAGTTCGACATCTCAATTTTTTGTGCTAGGTGTCCAAAAACATGTAAGTTTCGATCAACCGAATTGACCACAGCTGATAACAATTTCTGCAAGGTCAAGCGAAGGTAATATGTCTTGAATGATGATATAGCACTCTGATCCATGGTTTGTAGAAGCGCTTGTATTATGTTGACTCAAATTCACAGGATGGCCAGGAGCATTATCACTAGTTAACAGTGCTTTATGGGCCAAGGTATGTTTCTGACAATATCGTTAAACTTCTGAACAAAAATAATTATCAAACCAGTCTTTGAAAATGGCACTAGCCATGCACGATTTTTTATTAGACTTCCATATAACTGGGAGTATCTTTTTATCATTTATTTCAACGCCCAAGGGTTTTCAGAGTTGTGTATGATCAATGGCTTCAGCTTGAAATCCCCCGCTGCATTGCCCCCAAGAAGAACTGTCACTCTTCCCTTGGCTGTTTTAAATCCGGAAACATCTTTTTGTCGGTTAGTTACAAAACTCTTTGATGGCATGCGCTTCCAATTAAGCGCCGTTTCGTCTACATTAAACACTTGCCTTGATGAGTAACTGAGTTCTGGCAAAATGGAATTAAATTGATCGGGAAATTATGCTAAAAAAAAATCTGTGAAACCGTCAGTGAAAGCATGGAGCTTTGACAGCTTTCCCGCCTTCAATTCCTTGGTATATAACCTTAAACGATACCATCAACATCTCTCGTTCACCAGTCTTTAATCTAACCGCACAATTTAAAAACTCTTTATAGCGGGCCATACAAGATTTAAGATCAGATTTGATCGGTCAATTTCGAGATCCTCAAGAATCGAATTTGCAAATTTTTTCAGAATCAAGGTTTTCCATCGCTATTTCCAACAAATCCCCGTCGTTAAATTCTTGGTCTTCGGTCAATTCAGCTATGTCAAAATCTTCTGAATTTTCATACCCCTCGCCTTCTAAGATTTTCCTAAGCTAATAATTTCGGAATTTAAACCAGTTGACGAAAGAGAATTCATTGTTGAGACACATTCCGGCCAAAGATTCTTCCAACAGGCATTTAAAGTTGTTGGTAATATTTCGTTATCATCTATAATTGAGAATTGTTTCCACGCATCAAAAACAGATAGATTTTCTTCGGTTTCTAGTTTGTTTAATAAAAACTATGTTTAATGTAGTAGCTTTTGAAAGTTTGGCGATTATACCGTACTCTAACGGTTGGATTAATGATGTGGTATTTAGAGGTAACAACGCCTTTTACATTAGGATGTTCGATGCTTGGATGTCCAGGAGCATTGTGAACTATTAGAAGAATATTAAACGTCATCCCCTTATCCCGCATGTACCATCTAGCTTCTGGAACAAAGAAATTATTAAACCAATCCGTAAAAACTGGAGACGTGACCTAGGTTTTTCGTTTGCCATCCAATGCACGGGAAGTTTATTCAAGCTTGTACTTTTCACAGCCCGTGGACGAAGTGCTTTGTTAGTAAGCAATCGTTTTATCATCTAGTCGCATGTGGCATTGCAACAAAATAAGAGTTACCCGATCTTTTGACGCCCGATCTTTTTAAATCCTCCGACAGTTTTCTCTGATTTTGCAATGTACTCCGCATTCTTTTCCAAACTAGCCCCATTTCGTCAGCGTTAAAAACTTGATCGGCATTATATCTATCGCCTTGTATTATTTCTGATAGAACTGCAGGATACTGTTTTGCAGCTGCTGCGTTTCCGGAAGCAATTTCCCCTTTGATTTTCACATTATGAATCGCATGTTTTGCCACAAAACCTTTTAACTATGATTTATTGGCGGGAAATATTGTTTGTTTTTCTTTAGATGGTTGTACTGATGTTGATGGCCCGTTCGTTTGATTTACTTGAAGATACGTAACGCTTTTTGCTTGATGGTATGACCATCCACCGGTATTCTTTTTTGGGTATTATTTTCGATGAATGGAAGTAAAGCCTTTTCTGTTTTTTCAAGTGTGTTATCTCTGGTATATGAAGTAAGTCTGGTATACGTTGTAGTTCTTTACTTCAAGAATCATCCCCCATATTCAAAATAAACCCTCGTTCATAATGTCAACGGCATAATTTTCTATACAATGAAAACCGTCAATCCAAAATAAAATTTTATACACTTCCAGTTATGTTTTAATGATTTACCTCGAGGCTGGGGCGTCTGTCACTATACCTTTTTCGTGCTTTACTATGGGTTACTAAACTATTCATTTCTTCTCTACGACAACGACAAAACTGACAATAATATCTTGCTAATTCTTAACTCTCTTCCTTCATGCCATCAAGCTCATTAAATTCATCAATAAACTGATTAACACTTTCGTTATATATTTTATTGTACTCTTTGGAGCAAAATTCTTTGGTGATTCTGTTAATGATAAGTTATTTGTCAAATCTGGCCGATCAAAGGCTTCTGGCTGAATAAGATCACAAACAAAGAATTACTGCGACAAACTAAAGCGGAAATGGAGATGGTAAGGACACACGCTGATAAAGACACCAAATGTCATAACAAGGATGTCATTAGAATGAAATCCGCAAAACCAAATACTGATTAGTGAAAAGTTTTTATAAACTTTTCTTCTGATTTTAAATTATATATTCAACACATAAACATTTTTCATATCAGCGAACGATTTTGATATTGTGATACATTCACGCCTTATTAAAAATTTTCACTTGAAGGAAGAAAATAACAACAACTCGAGTTACGACTCACACCCAAATACTCAATTCAAAATTACATAAATCAACACGCTTCATTGATGACCCCAACGGCAATGTTTAGGGAACATTACACGACAATGTCTTCTGGTTCAACCTCAAAAAAAAAAATTCACCTACCTCCTGCCTGATCTAACACGGAAATTTAAAATTAACTTCTCACAATGGAATTATCTGCCTTCTCTCAATGATGTTCTGTGTGGTTCTTTCAAGGCACAGATAGTTCCAGAAAGATAGTTTCATACTGCAACAAAACCAAACCAAAAAAGGTGGGCGACTGCGAGAACCCACAAATACAACATTGCAGTTAGGTTCATGTCGCAACAAGTTAATCACTAAATGGGTGAATTCAGACACTTAAACGCATTACGGCATAGATAATCATAATCAAACGGAGCCCGGAATTCACTTTCGGGGGAGTAATGTGTTGAGTGGCGTTCAGAGCAACTCAAATAATTCGCAATTACAATTTTCTCACACCACAATCAACCAATTAATAAAATCGATATTTCGAGTTAAGTTCTTGTTATTCACTAGTACTGTCGCACCACGACTGAACGTATATATACGAATCACACTGAACATGACAATGAAGTCCAGTCGCATATGCCTAATGGGATGGACTTGATCTTTACGAACACAGCTTATCAATGACCTCATCAGATCAAAACCGGCCTAGCGAACCAACATAACAGAATGCACACAGATATGACATCTGGACGGCTGCGGTAAATAGGACCTATTGTAACATGATCATAGGTCATGGTGCTAAACATTCGCTCAGGAAAACTTAAACAGAGAGATTTGTCTATTCAGGGACTTCGGGACGGTCTATTTTAGCCGGTTAGAGCTCAGGGTAAGCGAGTGGGATTTCCCAAAGTATGACTAGACCTAGTTGAGACCGCGAAAGGAAACAAAACATAAATCGAGAAAAGGGAGAGGGAAGATAACCGGCCCCCATTACATAAATTCCACTTACCTCATCTCATGTAACCGCCGCCAGGTTCAACTATTCAGCACGCCATCCTCGTGCTCTCACGTTTTATTTTTATTAACAAAAACACTGCACTAATATATATATTCACCAGGAAAGAGAGAGAGAGAAACCACACAAAAAAAACAGAAAAGCTAAAATTCAAAATTATACTATATTTAAAGAAACCAAAAAAAATTAAGAAAATTAAAAAAAAAACAACAAATTTTAGATAACACTACCCACCACCCATCGAATTTTATTACGTTCATATATAACTATAAATAAAATACCTAGTTCTACACTATGTACAATAATTGCACAATTGTTTGTTTAATAGTTTGTTAGAGAATCACTTGGTCACTTTTCCGGATTTCTTTTTTTTCAAAGTTTTTATTTTTCTTTTCATAGAAACACTTTCCGCGGACGGTGTACGTGAACTTCACTTTTATTTTTAGAATTATCTTTCTATATGGATTATTATCATATGTCTTAATATATCGTATATATATATATATATATATATATATATATATATATATATATATATATATATATATATATATATATAAATATATATATATATATATATATATATATATATATATATATATATATATATATATATATATATACATATATATATATATATATATATATATATATATATATATATATATATATATATTTATATATATATATATATATATATATATATATATATATATATATATATATATATATGTATATGTTACGGTTAAAGTCCGAAATCGGCGAATGTCGACATTTACCGGTAAATGTCGACATACACCAAAATGTGAACCGAAGTGTACCAAAATTCATTAATAGATTCTATATAATCCGATCCTACATGCGGCACGCAGTGCGACATGTTTGCTTATCCCGGCTCCTACGTTCCCCGAGTTACAGAAGCCGTTAGCCTTTACCATTCTAGGAAATCATTCTAGGGTCTACTACGAAATCATTCTAGGTTCTGCTACAAAATCATTCTAGGGTCTGCTACAAAATCATTTATTAATAAAAAAAATTAAAGAGTAAATGTGAATATAGCCTAAATTTGCAGATAAAAGTAGATTTACATTAGTAGAACGTACATTTACCAAAGGGATAGGTAAATGTCGACATTTACCGGCAAATATCGACATTCGCCGCATTTCGGACTTTAACCGTAACACACACACACACACATATATATATATATATATATATATATATATATATATATATATATATATATATATATATATATCGTTTATACTTATTAATTTGGTCTTATTATTATGTACCATTCACAATTATTATATTCTTATCGATTATTATTATTATCTTATTATCTTTCAACGTTTTTATTTCATTTTTTTTAATCTTTAGGTTTTTTTTTCTTTCGGTAACCACTTTCGAGATCCCCCAAAATCTTTCTGACCTTTTTCTTCTTTCTTTTCCATCTACCTCCACGGTGATGGTTTAGCGCCAAGCCGCCGAAAAAAATCCGTGTTCTCTTCTAATTGGTGTCTTGAAATTTTTAGCCCTAATTCGAAGCTTTACAATGGTTTGAAACGACTCCATGATATCCGATTTCAAGCATAGTGAGTCGGTTCGAGTCTTCGATAACATATCGGTTCTTATTTATTGTTAATGTTGAAACGCAGATAGCAGCAAGTATAGCTTAGTTTAACAAAAAAAAATTTAAACATCTACTACCCAATTTTGGAAAGATAAATCTTCAACAGAGGAAAAAAATTAGCGGAAATTATTAATAATATTCAATTGGTGATAATAAACAAAGAAGACCACTTACGAATAGGACACCAAGGGAAAACATCGGCAATAGATATTGCAATGACGTCACCAAACTTAACTGGGAAAACGGATTGGCAAGTAGATGAAATAAAAATAGGGACGTCAGACCATTATCCAATAAAAATCACAATAGAAAACATAGCAATATGCAAACAAGATAAAACAATAAGACCCAACTACAAAAAAGCCATAAAAGAAATTTCAAAATTTAACCCAGCACATATAATAGACATACAAGACTATGAGGAAACTCTACAACAAATAATTGAAAATAACACGATAATCACACAAACCAATAACAAATATATCCCGAAAATCTGGTGGACAGGTAAAATTGAAAGGCTGTGGGGTATAAAGAGGCAGAAACTAAAATTATATAATCAAAATAGAGGAAACATTTATATAGAGATAGAGTTAAAGAAAGCCACAAGCAAATTAAGATGCGAAATTCGGAGAGAGAAAAAACGAAGCTGGAATGAATATATAGACAGTAAAAACCCGACGCTTAATACAAAACAAATATGGTAAAAAATACAAATCTTTAATAATAAAAAACAAAATAAACCAAATATATGCAACACAGTAGAAAGGATGGAAAGCTTTATGAAAAATAACATAAGAGAATCAGTGACGTTAGCAACAAATAAAATCAATCTACCTGTAGCATATACAACGAACGATGAATTCAAGTCAGAAGAGGTCTGGAAAATCATTAAGAATAACAAAAACACTGCACCAGGAATTAATAAGATTACTAACAAAATACTAAAGAATCTAACGACGGAACATATCCAGAAAATAACAAAACATTTGAATAGAATATGGGAAATACAAACATATCCAGAACAATGGAAGAATATCAAAATAATACCGGTGCCGAAGCCTAACAAAGATAACATGAAAGAAGAAAACTATAGAGGAATACATCTATACTCAACATGTGCAAAAGCTATGAGTTAACTAATTAAAAACAGAATAAAGGAGTTTGTCGAAAAACAAAAAATTCTTCGGGATACGTCGTTTGGATTTAGAAAAGGAAGATCGGCAAAAGATTATATAAACGAAGTCCTAAACATTTTAGAAAAAAATAAAGAAAACGAAAAAACTACAATATTGATTGCCACAGATATAGAAAAAGCATTTGACAGAGTAGATGTAAATAAATTAATAGAAATAATGCAACAACTTAAAATTCCAA
The DNA here is from genome assembly GCA_963932295.1 of Tipula lateralis. Lineage (NCBI taxonomy): Eukaryota > Metazoa > Arthropoda > Insecta > Diptera > Tipulidae > Tipula > Tipula lateralis. The sequence continues at coordinate 28,397,302 of OZ010739.1, forward strand.
ATGAATACGTAAACTGGATATACAACTCTCTAATAAACAGAAACATATTATTTAATAACGGTGACAAGGTAGTAATAAAAACGACTAGTCACAGCATTCCACAAGGAGATCCTAACAGCCCTGCCTTATTTAACATCTACACATGCAAACTTCATGACATAATAGAAGAAGAAATTAAAATACTACAATTCGCAGATGATTTTTTAATAATTGCCGCGGGCAAGAACGCAAATGAAGCCGAGAAAACAGCCAACAACGCAATAAATAAATTTAACAACGAATTAAAAGAATTACATCTAAATATAAATCCCCAAAAAACACCATATATAACAATTAACAAAAAACAAAAAGACAAAAAGATAAAAATAAAGTTGAACAACACGGAAATAGAAAAAAACAACAAAATAAAAGTATTGGGATACACCATAGACAAAAATATGAAATTCGACTTACATTTCGTAGCATTTAAAAACAGCTGTATGAAGGCTATAAATATATTAAAAATAATTGCTAGAAAAAAAAGTGGAGCTCACCCAGCTACGCTTTTAAATCTACACAAAAGCTTAATAGAAAGTAGAATAAACTACAGTGCAACAATAACATCAACAGACAAAAACAAAGAAATTCTACAAAAAATAATAAATTCAAGCTTACGGATATGCTTAGGGCTTACAAATAGTACACCTATCACAGCCATCATAGCAGAAGCGGGTGACATACCGATCACCATGAAACTAGAATTACTAAATTATAAATACATAGCTAAACAAATTTACCTAAATTCATCTTTGGGACAAAAAATAAAACAGAAGGGTGTAAACAACGCTTTGAAACGAAGCTACGAAGAACATAAAGACATATTGGATAAACTACCTATTAAAATTGAGACAAACGAAGAAAAAACGGGAAACAATTTGATAGTGGATACCAAATTACACAAAACAATCGGACCTATTACAAATTTAAACAAAACACAACTACAGCAAATAACAGCAGAATACCTAAACAAAAACATAGGTAATAATATAAGCTACACGGACGGATCGATAAACAATGAAAAAAGGGGAATAGGAATATACAACAAATACAACAGAGAAAAATATAGCTACAACATAAAAGAAAAAATATCAATAAAATCATTAGAATCTATAGCAATAAAAGAATCAATAAAAATAGCTATAAAAAATAATTTAAGAGAGCTAACAATAGTCACCGATTCATTAAGTGCATGTGTAGCATTGGAAAACAACATATGTAAATAATAAAAGATACTTCGAAGACCAAATCAGAAAAATGGTGGAAAAACAAAACATCAGAGTCAAAATAATTTGGATACCCAGCCACATAAATATTGAAGGAAATGACGAAGCCGACATGGCAGCCAAAATTGGTGCTAACTCAATGAGGACACTAGAAATTAAAACATCATTGGAAGAAAATGTAAACTTATTCAAAAAACACATCTACGACAAATGGAACACAGAATTCTTAAGAAAAACAATCACAAAAGGACACCAGCATAGGAAAAACATCAACGAGACAACGTCAAATAAACCATGGTTTCACAACAAATTGATGGACGCTGGAACTACAAAGAGATTAACGAGATAAAGGACCAACCACACATATGATAAAAAATATTTAAAATTAATTAAAAAAGAAGATAACGACACATGTGAGACATGCCAAATAACAGAAGACGCAAAGCATATAATAGAAATGTGCAAAAAATACGACCCAATCAGGGAAAAATACTTAACAATAAAAAGAAAAAGTTTACAAGAAATCTTGATAATCAAAAAGAAAGAAGAATACGAAGAAATAATCAAATTCCTGGAAGAAATAAAAACCAATATCTAACATTTAAAATAAATCACATGAACAAAGATTCGATACTAGCAATAAAGCAATAAATATATTATTGCAATCAACAATTTAACAACAGTAATCTAAAATTAATAAATCAAAATAATTATAAAGTAGAAAAAAAAAACAAGAATCAATCAATAATCGAAAAGTTAACGGATACTTATTAAAATATTCTCCAATTAAAATATCGTTAAATGATAGAAATTAACGTAATAGAGCTAAAGTAATAGAATTAACATAATAGATTTAACATAATAGAAGTTATGTAATAGAAATATCGTAATAGGATAACTTAAAACTAGAACAAATTAAATGTCAAACATTAATCATTGGCAATGTGATCGAAATGGTCAAGCCAAACAAATAAAATAAAAAAATAAAATAAAAAAAAAAAAATCTTCAAATGTCATTTCCATGACAACGAAAATAAACGAAATTAAAAGAAAGTTACAATTAGGAATTAAATATAATTTATAAAGATAAGTATAATTGTAATAAGAGTGATTATTTAGTTTGCTTATTTCAGATTTATCTTTTACATGAATATGGATGACAATTACTATAAATAGATTTTCTCTGTTTTTTTTCGGTTTCTTTATTTTATCCCTGGTTTCTTAATGTTTACTGTGTTGAGCAAATTCTCTCGCTACACTATAGCCGAACGTCCTCGATTTGGCTTAGTAATGGCGTAAATTAGGAAATCAATAAGTTAACCGCGAAAGAGTTGGAAGAGCCTTTGAGCCCCAAAACATATTGGAAAGATAGAAATAGACACACAGACTTTTGATTCCGATTTCATGGTTAAGGTTGTAATTATAATTTGAAAATTAATTTTGTTTCAAATTTTGAAGAGAATAGGTATAAAAATATTCTCAGATTGAAATAGTTTATTTTTCATAATCGAATAAAAATCTTCGTCCTGAAATTGTAAAAATTACATATAATCGAAATCTTATTTCAATATCGTTATACAAAATCTTTATTCCTACCACATAAATCTTCTGTCAATCAAACATTCAATGATCAATGCTGAAACAAATACAATCAATACCAACTTTATAGTATATATTGATCGAAACAAGATATAAATTATTTGACCTATTGTTTAATTATAATCTATAAAAAATTTCTTTAATAGATATAAAAATAAAGAAAGTTGGAAATGCAATATATGTAAATTGTAGTTATCGTCTTTTCAAATATATTTTATATTAGGAACATACATAAAGTGTGCCATAATTTTGTGGTTGAATGAGATGATAGCCGGATAAGGCAATCGATATATGAACTTGCCAGTATCGGCAATATCTATCGTATTAACGTCCAACTTGGCCCAAGATCGTATGTGACTTCTTTAAGTATGTGGTGAAGGATTGTAATGATATGACGTTTCCTGTCGTTACATAATATAAAATATTCACATCACTAGTTTTGTTGCCTGTCACATCATTCGAATGCTATAACATCTATGCAGCAAGGGAAATAAAATGTTACATTGAAATGCTATTAATTTTGTGTTATCGTGATATGACAAATAAAACAACAAACAAAAAGATTTTTTATCTATTTCGATTGCTGTTCGTACCAACATACCCAAACATTATATATTTAAATTGTGTTTTCGTACTGTCTGCATGTACTTTATCTTTATACGGAGCGAAGCGGTCCAGCCTTAGGTGCACATGGTACACTGTAATTATTAATAAACCAAGAGGCACTGTTTTGATTGATTGATAGGACTGTAAGACCAAGCGCTAGGCAAGATTCTCGGATAACAGCGGCCCTATTCCTACAGCCGATTATATAAAACGATAGAAAGGTATGTTAGCAAGGAGAGGGTCGTTTCTCCTAGCCAAGGGTCGGCTACAAACAACTGGCAAATCGTTACTTAACCACTGTTAGCAGACAATCACAATTCTAGCCTACTTATCTGCAATCGCCAATCAGCATTCTCAAGTCTGCAACACCTATCTTGTCTGCCGCATTTTGATTAAAATTAAAACAAAATTCTACAATAAATTTATTAGTTAGTCGCTCAGAAATTTGTAACTTAATAAATTAATTAATTTTATTATATATTTGAACTCCAGTCCGCACACCTAACCTAATAAAAACATTAGTACAAAACTTAGAAAGAAAATTTATTAACTCATGGGTCAGGAATCTGTTACAATTAATTTAATATAATAGTATGATTTAACACATGAAGTACAATATAAAAGTCCTGTGGGTGAGGGCATTCATGTTTCCTAAATATTACGAACGAAACATGAGACCCATAGAATACCACCACAATGTCCAGAGCTTTTCATAGGAGGCGACTTAATCTGGTTGGATCACTGGGCTGACGACGCACATCCGTAAAAAACAATTGTGAAAAATTTCAACAAATCAAAAAAAATCGGATACCACCAAAACAACAATAATTCCCCGCTTAAATATCCGGAAACGAGATTGAGGATCAAAAACTTAGATAACCTGGCGCGTTGTACCATTAATAATCTTGTAGCTGATTGCCTCCGAAGTTTCCCTCAGGCTAGCTGGTGCATATTAATATTTGGGAAAATAGTCTTATTATCACATGTAGAAAGAGTATCGGCTGAAACTAGTAGCGCTCCAAGAATCTCGATGGCCTAAAAGTGGAGACTATGTGTCCCAAGACTATAGGTTGCTACACAGTGGAGATGACCTCGGAAATCTTGGAGTTGGGTTTCTCAATGGGCCACAGGAAAAAAAGGCTGTGCTGGATTTCTAAGCAGCCGATAATCGAATATTAATCGAAATTTTCGTACAAGTCAGAGAGTAAAGGGGAATATTGATCGCGATTCTCCTGTTAAAGTCTAATAAATGAAGAAACGCAACAATCTAATTACCAATCCGATAGAACCTCGGTTGTCCATTCTACCCAGAAAATTTTCGATTCAGTAAAAATAACGCCCAAAATGATTGGTTTGATTGACTCGGTTTACAAGTGAAAGAAGAAACAAAGCAATCTTGCTAGTAGGACAGCTAAACGTATATGTAGACAGAAAAAGCGCGAATTGTGGGAGGCTAAGGTCTTAAGAGTACAACAACTCAGCAATGAGTACAATTCGCGTGGTTTCTTTAAAGGAATCACCGAATTGCACCATACCTTAAGATCTCGGTCAACTGCTATTCGGGACCAGGATGGAATCCTTTGTGTTAACGTTGTTGCGGTACTCGAAACATGGCGTGAACATTTTTCTTAGCTGAATGTTCTACAAGTCTCACTAGCTGTATTTGAATACCCTCAAGTACAAACCGCAGAGATGTCCATTGAGGATCCATCCTATGAGGAATTCACCATTTAGAAAAATCGTTCACCGAGCGTTGATTGCGTTAATTTAAAGCTGGCTTTGTGGAACTGTCTTTTTGACCCCGTTCGATTAATATGACGAAATGAAGTGACGCCTGATCAATGGGAAGTCGCCGCGTTATGCCCAATATTTAAGAAGGGTGATCGTTTGAAGTGCGAGAATTATTTCACAGCATACAAAATACTTTCATACATTATCGGTGACTACCAAGGAGGATTCCGTCCAAATCGCTCAGTCACTGATCAAGTTTTTCGCTACTGATTATTCTTTCCAAGTACTAGATTTCAAGCAAGCCTTTGACTCGATCAACCGAGAGAGGCTATGGTATGCGCTTGAATATTTAGGAATACCACAAAAATATGTACATCTGTGTAAAATGACAGTAACTCAGTGACAATTCTGTGTTAAAGTTGAAAACAAGCTATCAAGAACTTTTGCAGTTACTTTTGGTGGTCAACAAGGAGATGCGCGGTTCCCGATACTTTTAAATCTCATGTTGGAATACATCCTTCATAGAAGTGCAACACCTCAAGACAGTATCTAATTCCGACAATCCAATCAACTTTTTACATATGCTGATGTTATTTATGTGATTAGATCCATTTGAATGGTTTTCAGCTTCCGTTGGTCTCAAAATCAATGTGTCCAAAACGAAATATCTGATCTTTGGTTTTTGAGACTAAGAAGCAAATTATTTCAGTAGTGGCAAACACACGTTTGAAGCATTAATGAGATTCTCCTAACTCACGATAAGAACTTGGACGTATATCAAGGTTGCCCATGGTAATCGGGCTTCATATCCTCTTCGACCACTTCCGTAATCAAAATATCTTGCAAATAGGGATAAGCTGAAACTGTACAGAGTGTTGATCAGAACATGTATGAATGAGAGTTGGACCTTGACGGATGAGTCCGAAAGATGACTTTTTACATTCAAAAGAAGAATCGTGCGTGTGATATATGGCCCAAAACGTGACCATGATGCCACATACCGAGTTCTTTTCAATCAAGAGATCAGGAATTTAATGCAAATTCCGGATATCGCACATGATATCAAAGGACAGCGAGTACGCTGACTTCATCACGTTCTGGGTGCTGATCCGAACCGAATGCTACTGCAATCTTTGAAAGGAGAGCCGCCTTCCAGTAGGTGAAGAGGTCACTGTTGCCGACGAATAGAACAGTATGTTGAGCTGGCTTTTGCCTTTTGATCACTCAATTATTTGCGAAAATATTAACCAACTTGTGATGGGAACTTTACATGTAAAAAACATTATTTACATTTTTATGTAAATAACGTAAATTACAGTCAAAAACGTGTAATTTACACAAACTATGTAAAAAACGTGAAAACTCTGAAAAATAAATCTATATAGTAATAAGTTTAATATATTGGATGATGTTTATTACATGTCGAAATCATCAGAAATCACCATGAGGCTCAAAATGGAGGAGATAATCTTATTCAACATTTAACTCCGTCCAATACCTACGAGAGTAGCAAAGAATTATTGCATCTAGTGTTTCTGAAGTATTCTTTATGAGAAATCGTATGAGATTTGGCTCGTTGGGATAACATTCCCGTTTAATTTACCAAGCAGGAATGTATTCGAAAATTAAAAATTATTTTTAAATGAAAACCGGGAAAAGATCTTGGTCCTCCAGAGTTTAAACGAATGAATGTTAATAAGAATAAAATAATCAGGACCAATTCTTATACATACTTAAGTATTTTTTATCAAAACGATGTTATGAAACAACACATTAAAACCTATAACTCAAATTTTTGACATACTAATTTGTTTTATTTGTAACGTTTTTGTTGAATAGTGATAATGAGGCTGAGGAGCTGTAAATCGTGACAGCTCATGATGGATGGTGGGAGTTGAACTCCACAGAGTGGCATTGATGATGTTATTGACTCGTTGTGTGATCGAAAAGATCAAATCCATCTTATCAGGCATATGCGACCGGACTTGATGTGTGTTGCATTTCATTTTTATATATGTTGTGAGGCTATGTTGCAATAGTTCTAGCGAATTACAGAATTTGAATCGAAATCTTTTTTCTACTTCACTGTTGTGGCGTGACTATTCGTCGTATTTGTGAACGCCACACGTTACACAGTCAATTTTTACAATAATTAAAGTATTTTGTAATGTAAAAGTCGTAAATTACAATACATAATGTAAAAAAAAACTTGTGTAATTTACATGTAAATAACTGTGTAAACTACATAGTGTTATTTACGCGCCCAACACGATCAGCTGTGCAATCCAATATTTATAATGTCAAAATGTCTAATAAGAATAATTATTATGAATTGACATAGATTTAATGTTTGTATCTCAAGTTATGTTTATTTAAATACATTATTATGTTGTAAAATGTTTATTGTATGTGTGTAACATAAACTTGTATATTGTGTTAATGTTTTCTGTGTCCGTTTTAAAGTTCATGTTATTGTTATCTTTAAGAATGTGTAAGCTTTCTAGGAAGATCATTTTCTTATAATTTGTTTCATCTTTTAATATTTTGGATTCTGTTAAATTAGGAATATGTTTAGTGATCTGTACATGTTGTGAAAGTGCCGTGTCTTTTTTGTATAAACGTACATATATCACTTTGATGTCGTTGAAGTCAAGTCTTAAGTGAATTTGACGTTTGACCAATATATTTCTTGTTACAGGAACATGGAACGGAATAAACTATATATGTTCGTTGTTCTTTTGGTATTTAAGCTTTTATGTTAGTGAATTTTTCTTGTAGTTTGTTTTTGATGTTAAACGCAATTCTATTAACTCCAATTGACTTTAAAATTTGACTTATTTTGAAAGATGAATAAGGAATATAAGTTATGACTGTATTGATGGGTGTAGAATTATTGTTATTAGTGTCTATGATTGTATTATCTGTTTGTGGATGGTCTTGTTTATAAATAATTTAACCAATCAATTTGTAAACTCTTGTATTTGTTTTCGCAAAAGCGTTCTCAAAGACCGAAAGATCAACGTTGTGCTAAATGGGAGATCATCAACGACGCACTCCCCAAATGCCGGAGTCCCTCAAGGATCAGTTTTGTCACCAACTTTGTTTTTGTTATACATTAATGACTTGTTGGATAGCACTGTAGACCCAATCCACAGTTTTGCCGATGATGCAACATTGCACTCTTCTATTTCATTCGAGGTCGAGCCTACTCCTTCAGAGATAAACGGTAAGCGGCTGAAAGTTGTCACTTCGCTTAATTTCGATTTGAATACAATATTTGAGTGGGGAGTTCAAAATCAGGTCAAATTTAACGAGAAAAAACACAAATATGCACATTCTCGCGTAAAAGAAGTCACAACGAATACCGTTGTGACTCAATTCGTCTGCTTGGCGTTCAGATTACCAACAATCTAAAATGGAATGAACACATTATCGCATTAGCTAAATCAGCTTCACGTAAACTCGGGTTCCTCAATAGATGGAGACGGTTTTTTAAATCGCATCAGGTTCTCCAAATATATAAAACCTTTATTAGACCGTGCATAGAATATTGCTGTCAGGTTTGTGGAGCCTATGGCACTGCTCTCCAGTTGCTGGGTAGAGTGCAGCGGCGTGCCATCCCAATAATACGAAACCCCAGACTTACGAAAGATCTAGACAGTCTACAACACCGCAGAGATGTTGCAGAACTCTACGTGTTCTATAGATTAATAAATGGTAAATGTTCTGCAGAATTAAAGGAGAAAATACCACCATATGTTATGCCAGGACGGGTAAATCGAGGAACGGTTAATCCGCATAGGTTTACGGTGAAGCTGCCGAAACCTCGAACTGAAGATGTAAAGCGCGAATTTATGTATCGAACATCTAAGAAGTGGAATTCGTTGGCTGGTTTTCAATTTCCGTTGAAGTATAAAATGTTCAAGTTTAAGGCAGCTATCAACCTTTACTTGAAGGATCGCGCGTTGGGTGCAGGAGCTCTGACAGTTACAAGGAAGCTAGGTCAATCTTAAAGTCCGCCCTGCACCCAATGAAAACAAAACGCTAAAAAAAAATATCTGCTCAAATGGGAGACAATGGGTTTCCCATAGTCAATCCAGATATTTTCATAAAACATTCATTATTAAAAGTGAAGTAGTTATGTTTCGTTATTTTAAGTAATTCAATAAAATCTGTTTTTCTAATGTTTGTCCAAGGTTCAATTTCTGACCAACGATCATAATAGGGAACGATGTTTTAATTTTATAATAAATGTCTTGGGTTATCTGACCAGTTGCATATAATAATTTTATTTTATATTCGAATTCTTTTCTGACTCTTGGAATTTATAATAAGTTAGTTTTTTATAAGTACTTCCATCTGACAATAATTCAAACATCTTACTAATATACTCATCTTTAAACATAATTACCGTTTTTTTACTTTTGTGACTATTAAGAATGACTATTTTTGGGTTTTTTATGTATAAATAATTTTAACCAATTCATAGCTGTAATTATGAGTCTGTCTTGGTCATTTTGAATTCTAGTACTTTTCATATAATTTAGTACTTCATTAAGCAAATTAAATCTGTATTCATTGATTAGAAATTAGAATATCATCAGTAAACTTTAACAGTGTATACTTCATTTCAGACGAAATTTCAAGAATTGGAGTATGTTGTTTATTTATTGGAACTGCAAATTTTGGACCATAACTTAAATAGACATTACATTTTCTGGTATTGTTCAATTTGTTTAATTGACAACACTATCATTAATTACACCATAATTGTCGATATTGAATTCAATCCTATCATGGATGTTTTGATTAATCACTAAATTGTTATATTTTTTAATTAAACGTTTCTTCACTTTTTTGAACAACCATTCATTATATGTAACCGTGAACTATATTAAAATCTTGAACCACTAACTGGCTAAGTAAATCATTATATAGTTGTTGGTTTAGTTTGAGTAAAAAAATTAAGTTTCTGCACACATAACTGTATTTCAATATTTAATAATTTCCTATACAAAGTAGTTCTAATATTATGAATTTTCTTCGAAATACGTTGATGGTTATTTGTGGTCATATTTTGGTAATTAATATGTTTTGTTTCATTTTTGATAAAATTTGGAAAAATTTGTGTTCTGTGGCATTTCAATAAAAAATTTCTCCTCGTTATAGTGTGGCTCAATTTGTCATTAAAAATGAAATATTTATATATTTTCTTCTTTATTGATGGTTCATATGTAATACTAAGTTCCAAAATGACTCCATTTTTCCTTTTAAGTATCATGGCGTCTTCTGCGCTGCACCGAGGCTTTTGATATGGAAACATTACTAGCAAATTAATTCTATGTATTTGATTTTGAACGCTAATAGTAAGTTATTAATTAATTGGCTTCCAATTCTCTATTTATTAAATAATAAGTTAATATTATATTTATGATTTTATTCTATACTATTTTAAGTTTCTGATTGTGTAAAATATTTGATAATGGTCTAAGGACCGAAATATTATGTTCGTTCTAAGAATAAAGTCTTCTTTTTAATTCAAATGAGAAAAAGGTTGGAAAATGGTTGGAGAAAGTCATCCATCGTCAAAACAAAAACCGGAAACACCGGCAAGTCAAAAACCATTTAATTTAGACGATATTTTAAATAATAGTGTGGACGGAAATTTTATTAAAAATTATTATAAAATTTCGAACAAATTAACAAGTGATCTTCGTGTCAAGTTAGTTGACATCATCGCTATCGGAATTATAAATAGCGAAATTCAAATGACTTATGAAAATGCAAATGAAATCGCCGATAAAATAGTTGAGACGTTTCCAACGGAAAGTAAGGTAATTACCAATTCGAAAACCATTTTAAATATTATAAAATTTAAATTATTAAATATGCTTTTATAGGTAACATATTATTACAAATCAACAGGGAAGGCACCAAAGGGAAAAGTATACGAAAACTATTTCAAAAAATTAAGGACGTTAAGGAAAGTTGGTTTATTGCCAATTAAACCAAGCTACCCAGAATTAGAGCAACTTATAAACAGTTCAATAGGTATTTAATAAAAAATACAATAATTTAAAAATTAAATAAATTAACAGTTTGTTTCGTTTTCTCTTTGACAGGTAGTCCAGATGACTGCAAAAGAAGTATCAACGCCTTGGTTACCGATAACTGCAGTTGGTCGGAAATTGAGTACCATTGGGGCAATACACATCAACTTAGGAAAACACATATTGACTCAGGTGCTACGATAGAAGAAATATTTACAAAATGGCCGCAATATCAGAAACCGTTAGGTTATAAATTGGTAAGTTATTGTTTGATGGTGAAAAATTGTTATGCATAATATATCTTTTTATTTCTCAAGATTCAAATTGATTTTCGAAGACTTTATCCGAACGTGTGCAGCATGAACACCAAGTTTTCGCCATTTTTAGACAAAATCATCCCGATACTCGAAGAGAAAGTTAATGGAGTTACGGACCTGAATTTATTATCATCACTTAAATGCCGCGAAAATTATAATGAAAGTAAGTATAATCGTGGCGGATATTATGCATTATAGATAAACATTTTATATATATATATATATATATATATATATATATATATATATATATATATATATATATATATATATATATAAATATAAATATATATATATATATATATATATATATATATATATATATATATATATATATATATATATATATATATATATATATATATATATAAATATAAATATATATATATATATATATATATATATATATATAAATAATTTCTTATTATAACATAAAAATCCATTTTCTTAATTTTTCTAGATGGTTTGGCAGCTACTTTATTTCATCTTATACACCACATTTTTGGTTCAACAGAGAGGGAGGTGAGGATCGAAAACAATAAAATGATACAAATAACATTCAGCCCCCAAGATGTTCAAAAAAGTTTCATCCTGGTTGGTGCTTCATCCAAGAAAGTAGAGGAAAAACTGATGTACCAGTTGGAGAAGCAAAATTCCATCCAACCATTGCTTTTTATCACCGGGAATTTGCCAAATCCAACTCAAATTGTTGTGTATTTTGATGGAATTAAATACAAAATGTATTCTGTGCTTCGAGGAATCGAAACAATTTTTGCAATCACACGTTTTTTTAATTTGAAATTTCCATTCCAATCCATAGCCGTTTGGATGTTCATTCAAAATTATTTTTTTAATATTACAACAAAGTACGATATTTCCAATACTTCTGTCAACGATTTAATTGAGAGGCTTCAAAAATAAGATTTATTTAGTTTTATAAGAATTATATTGTTTTGTTTCATTGAAATAGTTTTTAATAATTTAATTTAAGAGATTTTTTTAATATATTTAATAGTAGTTAATAATATTAGTAATAATATAAATAAAATTAAGTAAAAAAAATAAATGTTTATTATTTTTACAAATAAATCAAATAATGAAAATAAATAAATATTTAAAACTAAATTTATAATGTGTTAATTCATTCATAAATTTGATACTTCCGCTTTTGCTTTTATTTTCGCTTTGCTTGATGGTTAAAAGAATTTCTCATCACGCCGCGGCCACGAGTTTGATTTTTGCCGAAAAAGGAATATAATTGATACAGGATTCCTTGCTATGCATCAAAATACTAGAAAAGCATCATCAGAACTGCATAAATTTTTCAATGAAATTAAAAACTGGATTAAACTGAACGAGAGTATATCAGCATTACACGCAAACAAACCTGCCCACCAGTGAGACTTAATAACATCACCTTCCCACAACACCAACATGTTAAAAATTTCGGATTACATTGACATAGTTCATATACGATTGCCTTATGCGCATATCATCTCATTCTATCACTGTATTTAAAATATGCGATATAATCAATTTATAATTAGGACTAAAAGTCCTAGACAAGTAGATCTGTGTTAGGCCTGGATACTGCTGAGAGAATACAGAGCTGAAGACGAACTTTAATCACATCAGTATGGGTTGGACTTAACTTTGACCAGTCATCTAGCTGGGCGCAACAGGATAGTTTCCAATAGAAGACTAAAATCCTCCATCTCCCACCCTGTTAGGGTGGAGAAAAATTGTGAAAAATTAGATCTCAATAAAAGCCAATCAAAATTGGTACGCACACATACTAATCACATAGACTATGTTTAAGATAAATACGACTTACAGTTTCGATTTTGGTATTCTGATTTCAGTGATTTCCTTAGAGGAATGGCCGACATGGGTGGAACAGTGAATATTAATATTGCCTTTTCACCCTTAAATTTTAGTGTGTTTTGTGGAGTAAGTTTAAAAATTAATCCGGTCTCATCGGCGTTAAATATTTCGGAATCTTGGTATCCTTCGCTTATTTATGGAAACATATTTTTTAGACAATTTTCGCAATCATATTTTGAAACATCAACTGCTTTTCCCGAAATTTTTTCCAACCACTATATTATGTCTTTGACGAAAATGGTAAACCCAACTGTCGGTGCAAGTAAAACTTTTCTTCCCAACCAGTCTAACAGCAGTTTATCAATATCCTCGTGTTCGGTTTTTCTTACTTTTTTTACCTCTGTGAAATTAGCCCGAAAAAAATCCCGAAAAATCATTATAGTAGAATATGGTAACACTGATATATATATAAATTAAACTAGCTCGAAATAAAAACTATATCAAGATAGAAAACTGATTTTTTGAAGAATCACAATTTAAAATGAAAGCAATAATACCATATACAAAGTGCAATTATAAAATTAAAAAATTTAATAAGGATTATCGTTTATTTGGCAAAATTTAAAGAAAATTCTTTTAGCCGTTTGTCTGTTATAGTCCCTTGAAGTCATACTAGATATCAATTAACGAGCACTACTCTTGAAAGTCCTTGTAGGCAATAGGGTAAAGATAGTTTGAAATGTTTCTTTCTGTTATTTCAAAGTTGCTTGTCAAATGGCAATAAGGGGTATGAAAACATCTATGACCCTTTGCTGGAGTGCGTTATTTGCAAAGAAGTAAGTTTTAAAAATAATAAACGTATGCGATGCAAATTAAATTACTTATACAAAAACAATAAGAAGTTTAAAACTGATATTGATAATGGTATAAAACACAAATTCGAAAATTTATCTTATCAAATTCAAAGTGATAAGGATTAAAATTCAAAACCAAATTAATGGCAGTGATCTCAACATTTTATTAGAATTAACTAATCTTCATGGTGATTTAAACCAAGAAAGTTCTTGCAATCCAGCTGAAATCATTCATTCAAATGAAGCTTTAAGAAAAAGCAAATCAAATATATCCACAATAAATGTTGATATAACAGGGAATATCATTCATGATAATAAGGTTATCAATAAATTAACTTTAGACGAAAAGAAAGAAGAGTAGTTCTAATTTTCTGGAAATGAAATTTCCTTAAGAGATACCATCTTCAACTTGGGATACTATATTTGATAAACAAAATAACATTTTTATATCAAACAAGTATTCTTCCATTATTTTGGAACTACTCACTCGATTAACTGGCTGTGCAATAAGCATTAAAGGTTATGATATAAATAAAACCTCGATATCGGTACGTGGATATTGCTCCCATAAAACAGAAAAAGTCAGTTGTAGAAAATATAGACTCTCAAATAAAAATTTAGAGCAAAATAGTTTTAAAATATTTTATCCCAATAGTGCAATTGTTCATCCATTTGTTAAATGTTTGCCTGTTCGTCTGCATAATCGCAATGATTTAAGAAAAATTTTATTAAATAAAACGGTGAAAAATATTAAAAAAGAACTTTTATCTCAAGAAGACCCAGATTTTATTATAAAAAATAAAACTTTCAAGTCAAAAACAGACGATGTCCTAAGAAAAATCAAATCTGAAGCTTTGAGACAACAAAACCACCACTCAGATGACATTTATATAGAGGTGAAAAAACAAAGACAAAATCCTTTCACCCAATTTATTCAAAGATTATCTATTGTTCCATTTTTTACTATTACGTTTAGTAAAACTCAGTATGAGGTTATAAAAGCTTGTAAATCAATTAGGGGTCATATATTAATTGCTTATATAGATGCCACTGGTGGTCTAGTTCGTCCACTTGATAAAGAATTCAATAAAATATTATGTTATGCTCTTGTTATTCCAATTCAACTGTATGAAAATGATTCTACGGATCCTTATCCTGTAACTGATTTTGTAAGTGCCAGTCACAATCTAGAATCCATAGAACATTGGCTTCGAACATTTTTTTTTCTTTATTTATTTGTTATATTTATTTCTTTTGAATTTACTTTATACAATTTTTCATTTATAATATAAGCAAACTTTGCTTTGATTTTATAAGAATCGTTCTGCGAAGCATCATAGTTTTCTAATTAATTTAATTTATGTGAAAATATTAAAATATTAAAATAATAATCTATATACATATATATGTATATACATATATATATACATATATATATATACATACACATACACACATATATACATACATATATACATATATGCATACATACACACATACATACATATACATATATACACATATATACATATATATATATATATACATACATATACATATATATATATATATATATATATATATATATATATATATATATATATATATATATATATATATATATATATATATATATATATATATATATATACATATATACATATATATATATATATTTATATATATACATATATATATATATATATATACATATATATATATATATGTACACACATATATACATACATATACACAAATACATACACACATACATACACATACACATAAATATATACATATATACACACATATACATACATACATACATATACTATGGTAAATTTTACATTTTTTTTTATTTTTATGTCTGTTTTTTTATATTTTTAATATTTATTTATATTTAATTATTTGTTTTTGTATTGTTTTTCTTTATTTCTATTTAATTAGTCGTTGTTGTCGAAAAGGGTAATATATAACAGCAAGGAAAACGGGTGGGTTTGATGGTTAAATAGTAAATTTGATCAAAGAATTTAGATATGTAGATTTCTTTTTAATTTGTATTTTTATTTGTATACTATGTTGCAATGCTAATTTTTTAAATGTTAATGCACTTTTTTCATATCTAATATGGGTTGGTAATTCAGTGGATACAGGATACAGTGACGATACAAGGAGTACGGAATATCTAAACGGTTTATCAAGTTTATTTGTTATTAATATCGAAGTCGTGGAGCAATAAGAGTACTAATAACGCAAAGCTTCGCCATGTGGTTGTATAGTTCGAAATCATTTGAGCATAAAACAAAAAAACAAAAAAACTTTAAATCTTAGTTATTATATATATATATTATATATATATATATATATATATATATATATATATATATATATATATATATATATATATATATATATATATATATATATATATATATATATATATATATATATATATATAAATATCGTATGCTTAATTTAGTTGTAAGAATTTTTTTTCCCAGCAGATCTTCGTTGGTAAGCGCTCGTCAGCTGATCTGGGTAAGTTTGTTCTTAATCATATTATATTTTGTTAATAATAATAAAATTAGTTTTAGGCTTTATACATTCAATTATTTTAACAATTTTTTTTTATTTTGATAACTATCATTGGTAACATCAATTTTGAATTAATTTACTTTTTTTTCCTAATTAATTGTTTGTTATATTAAAATGTCTATAATTATGATTTTCTAAATTTTGAGTTTATACTGGTGGAAATTTGTGGGAATGGGGAACAAATCTAATTTTCTTTTCTCCAGGTTAGATAAATTATTTTTTTTTGTGTGATCGAATTTTCTTTTTGTGTGCTATTTGCAACCCCCCGAGCCGAACTGAGCTTACCTATTAAATAGTCCTGGAGATTGGGCACACACAGGTCATTACAAAGTTGTTAGATTCTGAAACAATAATAAAATATTTTGTATCTGTTTTCGATTAAGGTATAAATTATAAAAAGAAATTACTAAATCTTCATGTCATCAATCTCATTAAATTCATCAATAAGATTATTTAACACTTTCGTTATAAATTTTATTGCATTCTACGGACCAAAATTAATTGCTGTTTCTGTTAATGGTAAGTTGTTTATTGGTTCAACAGTAGCTTTTGTACATAATTTGTAAAATGCTCTGCAAAAAGAAGAAAACCGTGAAAATTTTCGATCATACATGCATGTAGCACAATCTCAAAATATTTCGCTACGATGAAACATTTTTTTGTGTTGAATATATAATTTAAAGTGCGAAGAAAATTGTGTACAAAAACAACAATTCATTCGATAAACTATTAAATTCGTATTGAAATAAGAAAAACATAAAATCTTCAATTTGAGTTAATTTTATCTCTCTTATTAAGTTATTTACCGAGATGAATCATTTATCGCTGTTTGTGTTGATTTTATAAATTACTTTATGTATGAAAGATAGATACTAACGATGTGGGCTTAGTTTATGTCGATCCGCCTTTTATCTCATTCAATCACTGAATTCGAAATATGAATTCGACAAAACGCTCCGTGTGTGCGGGATATTGATTGGAAAGTACAGAGCTTCACCCGATGATGAACCTTTATGACATCAGTGTGGGTTGAACTTATCATTGTCCAGTTTTCTAGTTACTGAGCTGGTCGCAACCGGATAATTTCAAACTAGAGGACTAAACGTCTTCGCCGTCCACCTTGTTAGGGTGAGGAAAAATTATGGAAAATTTGAACTCAATAAAAGCCAATCAAAATCTTTACCCACACATACACAAAATAAGATAAACAACATAATCGATACTAATTGTTTCGCCTATAACTAGAATAGAACATATCCTATTATGAGGTAATTACAAGTTTTCCGGGAAAATTTATATTTACCAAAACGTTTTCGTTTACATCTCGATTATGTTGTATGAACATTTGAACTTGTATGACGTCTCTTATTCGTATTTGAAACAATTATAAAAGAAACAAAATTATGAGTTGTTGTAATTTTCACAACAATGAAATGAATGAAAATGAAAATCACGTGTCTTAAAGATTTGGTTTATTTTCGTTCTACAGAGAAACGAAAATAGGTAGTTATTGTTTTACACTAATAAAAAGTTGTTGCTATTGTTCACACCCTTGAAAGGAATTTTCGTCTATATTTAGATGCAGTTACACAATTTTAAATACAGCAAAATTAATTGTGGCCTTGATTATTCAATTGAACTTCAACGTATATTGGGCCATAATTATATGATGTAGGTTAATCGAATTTCAGTGATTTCCTGATAGGAACGTGTACACGCTTGGATGGTATACATAAATGCCCAAATAAAGAACTTAATTTATTTTTGACTTTAATGATATTTATTTATTATAATAATTATTGATTTGCACTGGTTGGCAAACAAGATCAGAATCAATATTTTTAAATATTATGGAATGTAAATAATATTGAAATTAGATTAATCATAGACTGTAACCATATAATGTCAGTTTGCAGATGGCGGTTAGGTACATTAATTAATTGGCTTTATATAATGCCGATGATGCTAAGAATTATAATGTTGATAATTATTACAATCAATGCATCATACAATCATTACAATTATGACTACAATGCATGAAGTGGTGTTGGTTTATGGATGATTTAAACATTCCGCCGCTGTTGGCTCGGTAGAGTCAAATGTTGGGATCAGACACAACTTGTTAATAGGTTGTTTGAGAATATTTCCATTTGGAAGCTTGATAGAAGCTACTCTCACAATATTGTCATCACCGGGATGTATTTCACAAATTCTCGCCAGAGACCATTGAGCAGGTGGTTGATTTTGTTCCTTTAACAGTACTAGATCCCCTATTTTGATGTTTGTGTTGATTGTATGCCATTTATAGAACCTATTTAGTGATGTCATGTATTCTTAAGACCACTGTTTCCAAAATCCTTCCAGCAACTGTTGGATTAGTTGCCATCTGCTCAAACGAGATATTTTTATCAATTGGAGATCGGGTTCAGGTAACATTGTTAAGGGCTGAAAGAATAAAAAATGAGAAGGTGTTAAAGGATTCCACTCTTTATCATGAACGTCTTCTAGTGGCCTGGAGTTTAGTAGAGCTTCGATTTGTTTGAGCAGCCAATTTGTTCTCTATGCTCTGGAGAGAAGCATAGATTATTTGAATGCCCCGAGTTCAAGAATATGAATATCAAAGAGAGACGAAGTTTGATGCAGAGTGAGAATCGTTGTTTTAATTGCCTGAATAATAACCACAATGTGTATAGATGCATGTCAAAGTTTCGATGTCGTCACTGTAACCGAAAGCATCATACCTAACTTCATGAAGACCCATCCAACCGAAACACATCCAATGTAGCTGTTGCCAATATACAAGCAGAAAAAGAAAATAAATCCAATTTCAGTCGCCAGATATGTACCGCTACTACCAACCATTTTGGAAGTACCTTGCTACCCACCGCATTAGTCAAAGTTCCCGATGCAAACAACCAATACCACATATGCCGAATATTACTAGATCCAGACTCTCAAGGTTCATTCATTACCGAGCAATACGCGCAAATGTTACAACTGAAAAGGAGCAATGCAAAATTGGCCATATCAGGCATTGGAGCTACCAGAAACGGTTATACAAGAGGAGCATTACTACAAATCAGACCATGGAACAAACCAACCCCGAACTTTCAGATAGAAGCCTTTGTATTTTCCAAGCTAACAGCCAAACAAACATCTATTGCCGAGCATATCAATGTAAATTATTTTAAGAACTTTGAATTAGCGGATCCTCACTTTTACAAGGGTTACGACATTGATGTCATTATTGGTGCCGACAATTTCTTTACCCTACTATCTAACGGCAAATTTACTCAAAATTAACTAATTATTCAAAATACCAAATTAGGATGGGTAGTTGCAGGGAAAACAAATGATTGCAACCTGAGAAAATCTTTTACCATTTCAGTTGACAACCGTGATGACCATTAAGAAAATGCATTACACAAAATTTGAGAGATAGAAAACATAGAAACTACTAAACTTAAGCTATCTCCAGAAGAAGAACTATGCGAAAGATCGTTCGTGAATACCAAGACAATAGATACATGCGGTCGTATCAAGGTAAGCTTACCATTTAAAATATCACCATCTGCATTGGGCGACTCTTATAGTAAAGCCGTACAGAGGATGTATTCCATGAAACGAAAATTTGTTAGAGATCCCAAATTTGGCATTACGTATAAAAACTTCATGCGTGAATATTTGGCACTAGGACACATGAAGGAAATCTCCAAAAATGATAGAGAAAATAGTCAGCAGTACTACCTACCACACCATGGTGTCATCAAAAATAGAGAGTTTCCCGAAGCCGCCGAATGCATTAAAATAAAAATATGTACGTTGATGATCTAATGACCGGAGCAGACACAATAGAAGAAGCTACCAAGCTCAAATTACAAATACAGTACATATTATCAAACTGTGGGTTTCACCTTAGAAAATGGCTATCCAATTACAATGTACTAAATGATGACGTTATAGAAAACAATGAATCAAAGACATTAGAGTTAGAAGAATCGTCAATTAATACTACCAAGGTATTGGGACTTCACTGAGATGGACTGCGAAAGGACTGCTTTCAATTCAAAGTTAACCTAAATAAACAACCAACTATCACCAAACGAAGTATATTATCCGAAGCTAGTCGCCTATTCGACCCATTAGGATGGCTAGCCCCAATAACAATTCGCATAAAAATTTTCTTTCAATCATTATGGGCCGAAAACCTCAACTGGGATGATGAGTTACCAGTACACCTGTTTAAACGGGTGGATGAAACTTAGAAACAACCTCTGTAGTATTGAAAGCATTCAATTGAATAGATATCTAAATACTGTATCTGAAAGCAAAATAGAACTACATGGGTTCTCAGATGCATCGAAAGAAGCCTACTCAGCAGTAGTATATGGAAGAATAACAAATCCAAATGGCAGAAATTATGTCGAATTATTGTCAATTCCGAGATTAGAACTGTGTGGAGCGGTACTATTAAGCAGACTCTTACTAAATGTGAAGCAAAATATTCCAGCTGATACAACCGAAATTTTCGCATGGACCGATTCGAAGATTGTTTTAGATTGGCTAAACGGAAACCCACGAAAATGGAATACGTTTGTTGGAAATAGAACCAGCAAAGTTCTAATTCACTTTAACCGATTGCAGTGGAGGCATGTAGAATCACAACACAATCCAGCCGATTGTGCTTCCCGAGGACTCGAACCACAAAAATTGCAACATTTTAAACTATGGTGGAATGGTCAAGTTGGCTTAAAAATAAAACTGATTGGCCAGAAAATATCTATACACCTTCAAATACTTACGAGGAATTAAATATCCACGCTTTGGAGGTTCATATAACTACACCGAATATCATTGATGAGTTAATAGCGAAATATTCAAGTTTTAATACCATAATAATAGTCCTAGCATACATATATCGTTATATAAATCTCAAACTTAACCGAATTCCAAAGCATTCCGTGTCACCGTACCTAAGCTTAGATGAAATAAGAAAATCACGACAACTAATCTTTCGCCATACGCAATACAAACATTTTGAAACTGAAATCAAATCTGTGTAAAGTGTGTTAAGTCTCAAGTAATAACCCTAGATCAATCAATGGGGCAGCTTCCGAAACCAAGAATAGAGTTAATTAAACCTTTTTATAAGGTCGGCGTCGATTATACAGGTCTATTTCAAACATATATCACCAGGCGACGAGGACAACAACCTATCAAAAACTATGTCGGTATACTCATTTGCCTTGCAACTAAAGCTGTGCATATCGAAATGGTCTCAGATCTAATTACAGATGCATATTTTGCCGCGCTCAAGAGATTTATCGCTCGTAGGGTTATCTGCAGCGAAATATATAGTGACAATGGGACTAATTTCATAGGGGCTCGCAATCAACTTCATCAATTTTTTACATTATTGAAACAAAATTACACTAATATATCAAAATTTCTATTAGCAGATCAAATTACCTTCAAATTAATTCCACCTAGCGCACCACATTTCGGCGGATTGTGGGAGGCTGCAGTAAAAAGTTTCAAATACTATTAAAACGCGTAACAGATGGACACATACTAACTGTAGAGGAGATGTCAACATTAACAACCGAACTTGAAGCCATGTTAAATTCACGACCGCTGTGTATATTATCAGATGATGACATGGATTACCTAACTCCGTCGCATTTTTTAACTGGCCGATCATCTACTCAACTACCCGAACATGACCTAGAAGACGTAAAATTTTCACGATTATCCAGATGACAACAGATTCAACAAATGAATCAGCATATATGGCGTATATGGCATCTCGAATATTTAAACAGTTTACAACCAGCAAACACATGGCATAAAATAAAACAAAATGTCACGATCAATAATATTGTTCTGGTCAAAGATAGTAACTTGCCACCCAGCAAATGGTAATTGGGGAGAATAGTGGAGCTGCATCCTGGAGTGGATAATAATGTCAAAGTCGTCACCATGAAAACCATTACTGGATTACTCAAACGTCCTATCCACAAATTATGTTTACTTCCCGTTAGTTGAATCAATTGATTCAAGGCGACCGGTATGTTGAAGACAACAAATATTCTAAAAAATACAAAATTATTAGCTAAACTTTTTTTTTAATTTGAATTATATAAATACTTATCTTATAACTTATTAATTTAAATGTGCACATTCAGGAACATTTTGAAATCTAAAATAAATTAAATAATTAATTTATGTATATATTTGTTTATAAATTACTTACCTGTGTCTATTGTTGTATACAAAATTAATTGACGTTCAGTTAATTAACATTTGAAAACCCTTTAAAACTTTACAAATGTTAAATAGAAAACTTGCTGAATTTAATCATGGTTAATGTTAAGCCATCTATGTTGAATTATAAGACAATCAATAATAAATATGTTCAAAATCATTTAAAATTAATTTCACCATCTGATTTATTGATGATTGATTGATAGGACTGTAGGACCAAGCGCTAGGCAAGATTCCCGGATAACGCCAGGCCTATTCCTACAGCCGTTTACATAAAACGATAGGTAAGGATTGGAAGGTATGTTAGTTAAGAAAGAGCGACCCGGTTACAGACACCATGACAGTCGGTACTAAACTACTATTATCACAAGACAATCACAATTCTAATCTACTAGTCTGCAATCGCCAATCAGCATTCTCCAGTCCGTAACACCTATCTGCTCTGCTGTAGTAGTAATAAGACTAAAACCAAATTAAAATTAAACTTTTAAAAAAATTTTATTAGTTAGTCGCTCACGAATCTGTAACTTAATTAATTAATTTTATTATTTATTTCAACTCCCATCCGCACAACCAACCTTATTAAAACATAAGTACAGAACTCTCAAAGAAAATTTTTTAGCGTATGGCTCAGGTATCTGAAACAATTTAATTAATATGGTATGATAGTTTAAGCCGATACGAAAATGTTACCATAAGTCTGTAGCATGCTCATCAGAGAATCAAAATAGACTGGGGCGACAATCTTCAGCAGAACCATTTTCCTGTTACATAATTAGTAAAATAATATAATTTGTTAGTAAAAAGTATTTATTTATTTTATGACCCGACAGCATTTCATATACATACATTATGACGACCTAATAAACTGTCAATTCGTGTATAGGGTAAATTAATAATGTAAATAAGTAATTAAGTAAGTTAGCTATAACCTGCAACTGAGCTATAACGTATTAAATTAAATCATTTACACAAAATTCTTAAAATAAATTTACTAGATAGAAATTTGTAACTTAATTATTATTAATTTTATTATTTATTTAAATTCCAGTCCACACACCAATCATAGTTAAACACAAATACAAAACTCTTAATTAATTAAATTACGGCTCCTGAATCTATAACAATAAATTAAATTAATATGGTATGCTATATTAATTACCCGTCAACCATTACACTGATGATACCATAATATTGAATATGTTTATCAGAAAATCAAAATAAATCTCTGAAACGTTTTACGTCCCATAATCATGCATTTTCTTTTTTTACTTTTTTTAAAATAAAATAAACTTTCCTTGTAAACCCCCTTCCAAAGATACTCATATTTACACTTATATAAATAATTAAAACCAAACCCTTCCATAAATTATTATTATTATTTTTATATTACTGCAATACAATGTAATTGTAATGCAATGGTCGTATAATGGTCGTGATCAGGGATGTCACTTTACTACAAATGTAGTAGATCTGCCCGACCTTCATCGTTCATAAATCAAAAAAGAACAATTGATATTGACTTCAAAAAGCACCATTAAATTAAAACACGTAACTTAATAAATTGAAATAACGCATGGATAGCCCACAGGCAGGTATGCACAACACACAAACAATAAAACATACACGGTATACGTGTAGAAAGTACGGAGCAGAAGCACTCCAATAGTGGAGGAAATCAACACCCTCCGGAGCAAACCTCATTCAGGCACACCAAACACGATCCAAACTCAACATTCAACCAAACATACATCTATTAGTAGTAAACAAACTCTAACACGAGACCCCAATTGTAAGCATCCAAACTACAAACTCATTCAAAGCACCCTCAACATCGGGACACCAACCTACACAAAAATAAAAAGAGCAGAACCAATCTCAACTGACATCCAACAAACCGAAATCCATCCAAACACCCCACATTCCGGCTAACCCTCCAGCTCCCAACATATCCAACTCGCGTTCAAACCCCAACATGCCAACAGAGGCTTCAAACCGCCACCGCAACTAGATCAACCCTCATGCCCATCCCAATCAAATCCAGCCCCGAAACCACCCTCCCTCCAACCACAGCAATACCTTGAGGCAAGGAACAAATCATCAGCTGCAGTTACAAATACCTACAAAAACCGCTTCCTCGAAGACACTCCTGCACCACTCCAGCCCACTGCAGAATCAGGCGACATTCTCCAAAAATCCAGCGACAACATCAAAACCTCCCGACACTCTACAGGATTAAATGCTTCCAAACCACAACTTCAAAACTGCAACAATCCCGCCGACATCTAAACTTTCTAATAGTTCCAACTCCCCGCCACTAAAATCAAATCCACGTCCAACCACAATCCCAAAATGTACCTCCGATAATGGAAGATACAGACTCGTGTTCTACATCAAATCTATACACTCCCGTCCTACAAAATCCCTGAGAATGTGTACACTTTCCTTATTACCTATGTGTCACACACACGCAACATTGTGCTATACACACCTTACCTCAACCTATTCAATTTCGCACTCAAATCCGTCTTCCTCTCAAATGATATGAGTGGAGCCCTTCGAAGTCAACACCAAGTATTCCTCTATACATACATAAACACATATAAATGCAAATACACGCATATATACATATCTACACGCATATACACATACTCATACATATACATAAATACATACATGTACACATACATATACATATTCACAAACACACATACAAATACATATATTCAGACAAACCTATTCCAATTTTAAAGTTATCTAATAATTTAAATTAAATGAACATCATCTAAGCCCTTAAACAGAAACCATCTATCGTATAATAGCTAAAGCATTACAATGTTTGTTTCACTAAAAATAAACATGTAATGTTCTGATTCAGTACAAGACTACTTTATCTACTTCTATCAAAACCAATTAATTTGTCAAAATGATCTACCCTACAAAAATCCTTCCAATACACGAATTAGATTTACTTCGCATCACTAGCCAAAACCAGAAGCACCGAACAGTGGTTTAAAATCTCAATTGAAGCCTACGTTCAACTACCCGTCCAACCACTGTATATACATCTACTCATCGAAATCATCTATACGACACGACATTTGACTTGCACTCACACTTATGTTTTAAATTTGCGATCACAGTTTTCTTTTTATCCCATGTCATCTTTATTTGTCATCTTTATTTTTGTGGTCTTTCCGTTTTGGTTTTCCAATTTAACCTAAAAGAAAAACACTACTATTCCGCTGCAAGCCGACTTATCCAATTGGAAAACGGTTCATGTTTGTTCGTATTTCCAATTAGCGGCGTGTTTTATTGGCGTGATTATCTCTCACTTTTAATTTATTTTTGACATTAATTTATGTTAGCACTTCACTAAGACACTGTTTGCACCTATTTTCACAATTTTTAACAGGTTGAAACCATTTTTAATTTTTATTTTTCACCACAGAAAGAAAAACACGACCTTCCTAATTTTAGTCGAGAAACGAACCCCAATTTAAAATTAATTTCACCATCTATATTAAAATTATGTAACCTAGAAGTTTAAGTCATTTGTTCAAAAAACAATTAAAAATTTTCTTCTAAAACAAAGATTGAGAGAGTGAACATCAAAGTGAAAATCAATATAAAATAAAACTATTTTATTCGTATATCAAACCTATTTTGCATCTTATTTGTATCAACATTTTATCTTGGAACCACATTGATACAAAACAATCAAGGTCATATATATGTATAAAAATTATTTAATAAATAAGTTTCAGAAAACAATAACTATCATTCAATTAATAAATTTTAACACTAGATATTTTTCGGGTGTTTTTGTGCGTAAAATCGATCACAAAAATAGAAAAATAAAAAAACTTACGGTTGTATTTTCCACTGGAGTGTTCTGTGGGTGAAAATACCTGTATAAAAGGGTTACAACAAAAATTCACTATGCGAAGTCGATTTTACACTATACACCTTCAATCATTAAATTTGTTAATTCAATAATATTTTGATTATTATTTTAACTCTACTTTTAACTATCAATTTTACTCTTATTCTAATTATTTGAACCTTAATTATTACAATTAATAATAAAAAATTTTGTTTTGCATTGGACTTCACTGGTAAATTGTCTTACTCTCGTAATGGAGTCTTAATAATTTAAACTCGTTTGGCACACTTATTAGGCCGCTGACCAACCGCGTGGTCTTGTTAGTGGCTTTCACTTTTCTTGATAGGTAGCACTATGCCCAGATTGTATATATATAGTGTACCTATATGTCTGTGAACCTCGTATATGGATCCACTAGTAATTTGCAGTCCACGTGGTGGTGCATCCACAGCTACAGTACGATCACCCGTGACCACACGGCCTAGTTTTAGCAGTGACTTTATAGGAGGAGTCTGCGAAATTATATTTATAATAAAAATTTATTGTCTATATCGCTAATGCTCCATCCTAGTCCATTGCCAATTTACCTACCACAAAATAATTTGTTATGCTTCAAAACAAAATTTTGCGAGTTTTCAATTTGGTATGCTTGACGTTGTGCCAAATTTTTCAACCAGAATGACGATCTTTTTTTTGCAAAAGACAACGTGCCACTTGGTACTACGGTTGTTTCACTCACACACAACGAATAAATTTATCCATATGCTAAACAATAATTCGAAAATTTCTTTATTTTGATTATACTAGCAAACCAAAGAGGTCTCTAACCTTTAAAGGCTGCAACGCACGAATATCATAGCTGACAATTAATGATAAAAAAAACGAAACTGGATTTTAGTGTTGTGGGTTTAATATACTCTTAATCATACAACCGGGCTGGTACATAGGATAAACATAATTTTTTCGAGAATCCAACGGAAACTGAAAACCGGATAACGAATTCCACTTCCTGGATGTTCGATGAATGAATTCGCGCTTTGTACCTTCAGTTCGAGGTTTCGGCAGCTTCACCGTAAACCTATGCGCATTGACCGTTTGTCGTGTTACCCGTCCTGGCGTAACTAATGGTGGTATTTTCTCCTTTAATTCTGCAGAACATTTTCCATTTATTAATCTATAGAACACGCATAGTTCTGCAACATCTCTGCGGTGATGTAGGCTGTCTAGATCTTTCGTAAGTCTGGAGTTTCGTATTATTAGTATGGCACGCCGCTGAACTCTATCCAGCAACTGGAGAGCAGTGCCATATGCTCCACCCCAAACTTGACAGCAATATTCTATACACGGTCTAATAAATGTTTTATATATCTGGAAAAGTTTGATATCCTTGCTGTGGAAAGTTCCAATGATTTTATCTTGACTATCTTTACAAATATAGTTCACGTTGCCTACTCGTCTATGCACAATAGCTTTCACAAATAGTGGCGAGAATTTTGAACAAACACGTTTACCAGCATTACTTTGTTGATGGATTTTGACATAAACTTCCTGTCCCGGTTTGTAAGAAACTGTTCTCGTGCGGAAATTATAATACGCTGCATATTTTACATATGATTTTTTTAAATTTTCATTAACTTTCGCATGGATCACTGACATTCGATCGCTTAACGCCAACGGTTCTATATCTGGTTCTGCCACCGAATCCAGCTCACGCAATAATGAATAATGATTGCCATTTGTTACCATATAGTATCCAAAAAGGAGATTATAAGGGGGATACCCAGTAGACTGATGTAAAGCAGATCGTAATGCACATCCAATATCTCATAGTTGACAATCCCAATTTTGATGAACACACGTATAGCGGCTAGTATGGATCTATTCACTCTTTCCGACGCATTGGATTGAGGTGAATAGATCGCTGTTTTAACATGTTTAATCCCAAACTCATTAAGGAGATCACTGAAATGTTTGCTGGTAAATTGTACCCCATTATCCGTATGTATAGTTTCTGGGGTTCCAAATAAAAGAAATACTTAATTTTTTAAATATGTGGTAATTTTTGAAGTTGTACTATTCGTCAAGGGTTTCAGTAGAACAAATTTTGTCAGTTGATCGAACACTATCAGAATATACATGTTTCCGTTTCTTGATTTTGGATACGGACCCATGAGGTCAACAAACAGTTTCTGGAAGGGTCTCTCCGAGACAGAAGTTTAACCTAGACCCGGTTTCCATATTTTATTGCTATGTTTGGGTGTTTTGCATATTGAGCACTTATAAACATAATCGTAAACCTGGTTGCGTATCCCCAGCCAATAATAATATCTCCGAAGGCGGTCAAGGGTTTTGGCAACTCCACCATGAGCTGCAGCAGAAACGTTTTGTTCTTGAGTGAAAAAAGCTTGTCTCATTGTATGTATTAGGAATCCAAATTTTCCAGATAGTTACATCACTCAACGCTACATCTTTGTGTGGTTTAATTCTTATAAATACACGGTCATTATGTACTTTAAATATGGGAAATAAACTGAGATCTTTTGCAATTTTCGTATGTAGTTTTACAAATTCGTCATCCAAAAAATCGTCTGAGTCAAGTTGGATAACCGCAACAATCTTAGGAAGATTGTTTTTAAGCTCTTGAATACTATCACTATATGCATTCGCGATAGTGCATCCGGTACTTTATTCATCGATCCTTTTTCGTGTACAATATCAAAGCTTAACATTTGAAGTTTAAGGCTCCATCGCGCAAGTCTACCATTAAGGTCTTTCTGGGACATCAGCCACTTCAGACTGGCGTGATCCGTTATCACAGTAAACTTGAAGCCTTCTATGTAAAGTCTGAATTTCTTGATACTTATGATGGCTGCTAAGCATTCTAATTCGGATACGCTGTATGCATTTTGACATTTATTTAATTTTCGTGATACATATGCAATGGGACGTTCTTCATTATCATCCAGCTTTTGAAAAAGTACACCTCCAACTCCTGAAGTGCAAGCATCGCAACGATTGTAGAATGGTTTGGTATAGTCGGGGTTCACCAGCACTGGGGAAGTAGATAATCGAAGCTTTAATATTTGAAACGCCTGCTCTGCTTCTAAGGTCTAACAGAACTTAGAACTTTTCTTTAAAGTATCAGTAAGTGGAGTAGTGATATTTGCATAATTTGCATAATAAATCTTTGATACCAGCCGGCCATTCCCAAGAGTCTTCGAGTTTGTTTTATCGTTTTAGGAGATGGATAATCTTGTATAGCGCGCACTTTCTCAGGGTCTGTCTTAAGTCCTCCTTCCCCAACTACGAAACCCAGATATTTTAATTGTTTCATAACAAATTTGCTTTTATTTACGTTTATCGTAAGATTGGCATCCTTTAACCACTGAGCAACCAGTCGGAGTATTTTAAAATGCTTTTCTAAGGTGGTTGATATGATCAAGAGATCGTCCAAATAGACGAATATCCTATCATGATACGAATAAGGAATCACTTTGTCCATAAGTCTTGACATTGTTTGGGGAGAGTAGCACAGTCCAAACGGCACTACGCAAAAGTATTATAATGGCCTGCCCGGAACTGCGAATGGCGTTTTGTCCCTGTAACCCTCCTCCAACGGAATTTGCCAGAAGGCATCCTTGAATAAAATTGGTTTGACTCAACCGACCAATTAAACCATCAATAAGTGGGGATGGGTACGCATCTTTTTTGGTTATTACGTTCACCTTTCTTGAATCCAAGCATAGTCTCACCTTGTTGGGTTTTCGTACTAACACTATGGGCGAGCTCTAGGAACTCTGGCTTTCCTCAATACCTCCAAACTTAACATTTGCTCTAATTCGTCATAAATAAGTTCTTGTATAGCAGGTGACACCGAGTAGTGACGCTATTTGATCGGTGCGCTATCTCCAACGTCAATCGTAAGAGTGATTGTTGAAGTACGGCCTAGTCCTTGTTTGTTGAATGATGGAAAAAAGGATTTAATATCTTCTAATCGTTTTTTTTGGTCCAGATCAAGCTGGTGGTGATCCACACTGGTTTCATTTATATTTAATTGCGAAATAGTAGAGGGTAACTGATCAGATGAAGTCCAAAAATTAATTCCTAGATATAGTTCTCCTTCTAAAGCAGGGACTAAATAAAATTTTATTGAGTGAGTTTGGTCATTGTAAGTTACTGGATAGTCTATATATCCTATTATTTTATTTTCCGTATCATCAGCAGTTTTGATACTTGAGAAGCTGTTAAAGTATTAACATTTAGCTTTAGACAATAACTCCTTACATCCCTTACCCAAACCACCAACCGACGTTTCACTCTCTAAGAGTTCGGTAAGATAAACGTTGAACAGCTTGAGTTTGAAATTTGGTCTTGGATCCGCGAGATTTGGCAAAACGGTTGATTCGCATAACTTTTTAATTCCTTTTCTAATTTTCCAATGTGATATTATCCTTAAAGTTCGTCTAGGTTCGTAATGGCCTTGTCGATTAGGAAGGGTTGAATAGTTTGCCGTATCTGGATCATTATTTACAGTAAGCTTCAGTATTGATAATTGTTGCTGGCTATTGTTAGAGCAAGGTGCTCTTAGACATTCGTTGAGCTTGATGTCGGGTGTTGGTATATCTTCGGTGACGATCTTGTTTTGCAAAGACCACGTGCCACTTGGTACTAAGGTTGTTTCACTCACACACAACGAATAAATTTCCTAATGCATAGGCCTTACATAGCAAACCAAAGAGGTCACTAACCTTTAAAGGCTGCAACGCACGAACATCATAGCTGACAATTAATGATAAAAAAAACTGTTTTGCGTGCATTCATTACATGCATTGGATCAAATAATGTCATATTTCGTTTGATTAAAGTTTTTTATGCCACTGAACGCTGAAAATATGGTTTAGTGATTCATGCATATAGCAGTTTTCTATTTTTCTGAAGTTTTCTGAATTTCTGTGCACAGGCATAATATGAAACGTGAAATTTACTGTTAACTGTTTTCAAACAAGAAAAGTTCTTTCAAAAACTAAAACGAAATTTTGTTTCTTTTATTCTTTAACTTTAACTGAGCTAGAATTCTTCTCAGAATCACGAAACAATTAAATACAGAATTTTTCATAAGAGTGAGTGTTTTTGAGAGTGTACGAGTATGTTGTTTGGCTGTAAAATCTTGTAGCTGCTGAGCATTATTCATATGTTTATTTTCCGGAGTTATTCCGCGTATATATGGCCTGTAGTGGGTGAATATTATTCAGAGTTATGCCATACCATACGGCCAGCGGTAGCCGAATAATATTCGTGTGAATATACTCAGATATATGCTTCTATATTATATTGAACACCCTATGGCTGAACGAAGTGTACGTGTACGCATTGGGTATAATAAAGCCTAATACATTCGACCTTTTCAAGTTTCTTCTTCTTTACCCGCACAAAGTTTTACGAATATTTTTAATAAGATAACAATTCTCTTTCGATTGAAACGCATCACAAACTGTGTTGAATACGGTGAAGATAAAATTATATTGTAAATTAAGAAATTTCAATAAGTGAATAAAAATTGTTATTGATAGTATAATTTGTGATTTTTACTCTGGTTGGAGAAAACTCTTTGAATTTGGAGAACACTTTACCACTTCAATCTCTTATATAACAATTCGTCAGACACCAATACATTTAAAGATTTATGTGGTTATGGTGATTAATCTGTTGCTTCGGTAGATGTCAGTCCATTGAGATAATATTGAACCTACCCACCAGTGAACTAACATCCCTTACCACAACTCCAACCTGTTGAATATTTCGGATTACGTTAATATACGATTGCTTGAGACGCCTATCATCTCAATCAAGCACTGATTTCGAAATATTTAAGTCTACACTGAGAAAACTCATATTCAAAATAGGCACACATATGTGTGTTTCTAACGAAAGAAATAATTGAACAAAAGATAAGATTAAGTTTATCTTGTTTTGATTTATGTTAAGTTGGTGCTGATTGTATTTGTTTCAGCATTTATCATTGAATGTTTGATTCACAGAAGACGATTGATTTTTTTGTTCGATAAGACAAAAAACTTTTTTGATCTAAGAATATTTTTATAGCTTTTGCTTTTCAAACTGCACATCGACGCTTATATTTTATATAATATAAAATTATTTTCAAACTATAATTACTACGTTAACTATGAAACTGGAAAATCAAAGTCTGTCTGTCTTTATCTTTGGAATCTGTTTTGGGGTTTAAAGCTCTCTCAACTCTTTCACGGTTAACTTATTTAAGTCCCGTTTTACGCCATTACTTAGCCAAATCGAAGACGTACGGCTATAGGTCCGATCTATATAGTACCATCTGAACATTGCAAATAGTTCCATGCCAGCCTAAAGTACTGGCATGAAAGATGAGTTGGCCTAGGATTTTTGTACTCAAACAGGAGGGATTATGCTACATTTAATTCAACATTTAAATTTTTCGGGATGAAAAATTTTCACTTTTGCTCCATTTAAAGTCATTTACAAATATATGTATCAAGTCTACATCTACCACAAATCGGAAGTTGTACAAAATCAACTGTCGAACCGACAAACAACTTACCAGTTACAGAATCACCAATTAATTTTGGACCAAAGAATGAAATAAAATTCGTAACGAACCACAAAGCTACATATAGATATAAAAGCAAAGCAAAAGCATCAAATTTATGAAATGAATTAAAACATTTTAAATTTAGTTTAAAATATTTATTTATTTTAATAATTTGATTTATTTGTAAAGTTAATAAATATTTATTTTTCACTAATATTATAAATTATTATTAAATATATTAAAAAAATCTCTTAAATTAATTTATTAAAAATTATTTAAACGAAACAAAAAAATATAATTCTTAAAAAACTAAATAAATCTTATTTTTGAAGCCTTTCAATTAAATGGTCGACAGAAGTATTGGGAATATCGTACTTTGTTGTAATATTAAAAAAATACTTTTGAATAAACATCCAAACGGCTAAGGATTGGAATGGAAATTTCAAATTAAAAAAACGTGTGATTGCAAAAATTATTTCAATTCCTCGAAGCACAGAATACATTTTGTATTTAATTCCATCAAAATACACAACAATTTGAGTTGGATTTGGCAAAGTCCCGGTGATAAGAAGCAATGGTTGGATGGAATTATGCATCTCCAACTGGAACATCAGTTGCTCCTCTACTTCCTTGTCTGTAGCACCAACCAGGATGAAAGTTTTTTGAACACCTAGGGGGCTGAATGTCATTGGTATTTTTTTATTGTTTTCGATCGTAACCTCCCATCTTGTTGACCCCAAAATGTGGTATATAAGATAAAATACAGTAGCTGCCAAACCATCTAGCAAAATTAAGAAAATGAATTTTTATGTTATTATTAGAAATAATATGTTTATATCTAATGCATAATATCTGTCACGATTATACTTACTTTCATTATAATCGTCGCGGCATTTAAGTGTTGCTAGTAAATTCAGGTCCGCGACTCCATTGACTTTCTCTTCGAGCATCGGGATGATTCTGTCTAAAAATGGCCAAAACTTGATGTTCATGCTGCACACGTTGGGATAAAGTCTTCGAAAATCAATTTCAATCTTGAGAAATAAAAATATATATTATGCATAATAATTTTTCACCACCAAACAATAACTTACCAATTTATAACCTAACGGTTTCTGATATTGCGGCCATTTTGTGAATATTTCGTCTATCGTAGCACCTGAGTCAATAAGTGTTTTCCTAAGTTGATGTGTGTTGCCCCAATGGTACTCAATTTCCGGCCAACTGCAGTTATCGGTAATCAAGGCGTTGATACTTCTTTTGCAGTCATCTGGACTACCTGTCAAAGAGAAAACGAAACAAACTGTTAATTTATTTAATTTTTAAATTATTGTATATTTTATTAAATACCTATTGAACTGTTTATAAGTTGCTCTAATTCTGGGTAGCTTGGCTTAATTGGCAATAAACCAACTTTCCTTAACAGCCTTAATTTTTTGAAATAGTTTTCGTATACTTTTCCCTTTGGTGACATTCCTTTTGATTTGTAATAATATGTTACCTATAAAAGCATATTTAATAATTAAAATTTTATAATATTTAAAATTGTTTTCGAATTGGTAATTACCTTACTTTCCGTTGGAAACGTCTCAACTATTTTTTCGGCAATTTCATTTGCAAGTTCATAAGTCATTTGAATTTCGCTATTTATAATTTTGATGGCGACCATGTCAACCAACATGGAACGAAGATCACTATTAAATTTGTTCAAAATTTTATAATAATTTTGAATGAATATCCCGTCCACTGAATTATTTAAAATTTCGTCTAAATTAAATGATTTTTGACTTGCCGGTGTTTTCAGTAAAAATTGAGAGGCTAAACTTTGGTTATCTGGGTTTGAGTTGCCGCCCGTATTCGAAAGAGATTCCAACCAAAGTTTATGATGCATTGTGAATTTTATTTGAATCCCTAAGTTGAAATGATTCATAAAAGTTGTATGGTATTCCCCCAGATACCTAAACGCTTGAATGTCCATGCCCAGTTCTGAAATAAATATAATTTAATTTTATGTATTCAGCAATTTATGTCAAGATATGCTTACCAATACATTTCGGATACATTTCGTGTAAGTTCCAAGAATATAGCAATGCGTAAAGTTCATTATCCTCCCTATGAGAAACCGATGTCCCTGCTGGTTGTTGTAGTTTTTGTTGCTCTACAAATGGTTCGGTAGTTGAAGTACTAGACCACTGAGTTTGATACGTTTCGAATGGTGGGTGGTTGTTAAATAAATCTATTCCCATTGATGGTTGTTGAAGAAGTTCCAAGGCTTGCAAATACAAATCCATTAATGCATGTGATTCTTTATCCATGTTGAATATATATATATATGATTTAATTTATAAAAATAAACTATATTTATCAACCACTCTTACACAATTAAATAATTTATTTTTAAAGTTTCATCTATCTACTGAATGAGACAACAAAGATAAATGAGCGAGTTGTTACAAAACGAAAGGTATTAATACCAATATCCCTTCCTACAACACTTACAACGAAAATATTAGAAAGTGGGAAACTTAAACTATTTCTTCTCCGTTCTATGCATATTATTCTAATGAATAATATTTTATTATAATATATATGTATATATATATATATATATATGTTTATATATATATATATATATATATATATATATATATATATATATATATATATATATATATATATATATATATATATATATATATATATATATATATATATATATAATATATATATATATATATATATATATATATATATATATATATATATATATATATATATATATATATATATATATATATATATATATATATATATATATATATATATATATATATATATATATATATATATATAAATATATATATATATATATATGTGTGTGAGTATTAGTTCCCAATTTTTTGTTTTCTTTTTAATATTTCTTGAGGCGAAGAAAATTTGTTTTAGAGTTTTTATCATGAAATTCATCATGAACATTTTCTTAATTTATTTCTAATGTGTGTATTTCAGAACTAAAACATATAGGTTGAGGAGGATAACACCAATAATATATTAGTGGACAAGAATTAAGAATAACTTAAGAGTAGTGGACTAAAATATTGAAATTGTACAATGCGAACCGATCATCTTTACACAAAGTTTGAGATTCGAGTACTTTATGTTCTTTGCAGAAACGACAAAAATGATAACGAGAGAAAGATTTACTGAAATCATACACATAATTCACTTCTAAATTATCTCCCATTATCAATCAGGATTTGATACATAATTTGTATAATGTTCTGGACAATAATTTTTAACTGAAGACGAAATGAAAATTTTCCTCAAGACACAATTCGAAAATATTTCGCTGCAATTAAAAAATCTTATGTGTTCAATAAATAATTTGATGTGAGAAGAAAAGGGCTTACAAAAACCTCAATTCATTTTATATGCAAATTCGTCAAAGTAATTAAAGTCGTATTGAAATAAAATAAACATAAAATCTTCAATTTGAGATTATTGAACTCTGTAATTAAATTATTTAACGAGATGAATCATTTATCGCAGTTTGTTCTAATTTTATAAATTACTTTATGTATAATAGGTAGACGATTAACGCTTTTCGCATAGTTTCTGTGTTGTGCAGATACATTACGTTACATTAAATACACGATTATTTACATGTAAATAATTGTATTGAATGAGGTCGAGGTTGAGTTTATAGATGTTCCACAAGAAAATACACTTAGAGAACCAGATGTTAATGAGAAACTTACTACTTCAACGTTGTGTTCTAGTCCTGGAACACTAGTTACACCAACTCCCAGCATAGAAAGTGAGAAACCAACCGGCTCTTGTATATCATCCGGCGCTACAATTTCATCCCACGATGTACACATTCCTTCAAACTGCAACTGTGATACGTTATTAAGATATGGCAAATCATCAAACTGTGACACACCATCAAGCTCTAATATATAATTCAATTCTGCTATATTAAATTCAAATACACCACACAGTAGTACATCATGTACTAGTGGCAAATCAACGATTTTATCACCAACAGTATCGAAAACTGCGGCGAGACGACATTCTTTATCAACATTTGTAGATGTAGTAACGTCTAGAGAAAAAGCTGATATAACAACTGCTATTGGAAATTTTTTTTATGGCTGTAATATTCCACTACGGGTTATAGAATCAAACCATTTTAAAAATTTGATTACGAAGTTGAGGCCATCATATACAAAATTAATTCCAAATCGACGAGTAATATCAACTAGTATTTTAGAAGACACATACAAACGGTGTCTACTAAACACGAAGGAGACACTTCCAGCTCATTCAGTTCTCTTGATAGATGGTTGGAAGAACTGAACAGTTGTTAGCATGGTCCATAATGCAGATGGTTCAAAAGCGTTGATTAATGCGTGGGATGTGAGTGGCGAATCTGAAATTGTTGCAGAATCTGCTGAGATAGCCAGGCAATTATATAATCTAGAAATATATGCTGTTGTATCGGACAATGCAGCGACGATGGTCAGAATGGGCAAAAATGTGAATCACTATCTATGGCACAGTACGTGTCATAGTCACATTGGGAATTTATTAATAAAAGATATTATAGATTTGAAGTTGATAGAAAATGTCAATACCGTTTCGAAGGAATTCAAAAATGCTGATTTTGAAAATCTAATCGTTAATAAAAGTGGTTCTAAAATGAAGCTTGCGTGTGACACTAGGTGGTGTTCCCATCGGGATGCATATCAAAATTTAATTTCAAATTTGCAATATATGAAAAAGATTATTATTAATGAACATCCGAGGAAAGTAAAAGTAATCGTATCAAAATTAATTTTTGATGAGGAATTTATAGAAAAAATTAAAGCAGATATATTAGTTTTAGACCCGATTTGTCAACTAATAAACTTTTGTCAGAAATCGGATGCTTCGTTAGCAGACGCGGTTAACTTATGGTTGTCGCTTGAAATGGAATCTACTATTAGGTCGTTGAAATTTCGTCTTAAAATGGCCTTGAATGTATATGCATTAACCGCTTTCTATATGCATCCCAAATACGATAAAAATAAATTGGACACAGAACACATAGGCAAAATTAATAATTTTTTATGGCAGAATTTGAGTGGTGATGGACTTGAAGTACTCGATCAGTATAAGACCAAAAGCGGAGTTTTCGAGGTTCTTATTCGGAAAGATATTAAAAAACCGACCACATTTTGGAGAATTGCTAAAACCAATTATCCTTAACTGTCTAGGTTGGCATTGAGGGCCTTAAATTTACCAGCTTCGTCCGGACAAATAGAAAGGATTTTCTCCAACTGGGGTTTAATACATACTCCAATAAGAAACCGATTGACATTTGATCGTACCAAATAATTACTACACATTTATTTTACGCTTAATAATAAACAAGTATGCTCAATCGATAGCGACGAAGACGAAAGTTATTTATGATATTATGTGTATATAATATAGTATGTATGATATAAATAAATTAAGTGTATTTGTAATTTGCTGAGAAACGCACCATTCCCTATTTTTTTTTTGTTTTTGTAATATACAAATAAATAAAAAACCTGAAATATAAATCTACTTAAACATTTTTACATATCGTTTTTTTAAATTGTTTCTATAAACATATTTGATGTGATCCGCATGAACCATATGATGGATTACTGTGTATCACTCCAATCCTATTGCGTCAGGGTAAAGACGGAATATACCAAAACAATATATGCCAAAGCAAGGATAAGATTCTAAAGAGCATATAACCAAATCACAAAATGAATTTTGCAATTACATACCTCCAAAAATGAAAACAAAGGATACATTAAGGATGTTGATGAAACAAACTCATTTATTTATGGGACAATCTTAGAGTCAATAGGTACACATACAAGAAAAAAATTCTGTATTTTTTCTGAAACCGTTGACGGAAGTTCTGGAATATGATAAACTGGAACGGAACAAGACTATTCCTTTAACCGGTTATGGTGAAATTCGACGTGTTGAATAAATATGGAATCCTAAAATGTTTTTTTGGGAAGTTATTATCGCCTTTATTATACAATTTTTTATCTTTTTAAGGCATTTGTCCGTCCACTATCTATCTATTCACTCATATTAAAGTGCAAGTTTGTATGTGTTTTAAAGTTATTGTCGTTGTTTACGGTATCTAGCTATTTTGGGGGTAGTATTAGTAGTAGTTGTAGTAGTACTATTAGTAGCGGAAGCATTAGTAGTAGCATAGAAAAGGGACTAATAGTAATCTTTTGTCTGTGGTGGCTAAAGTGTAGTTCAATTCAAACGATGAAAAATAAATTTATCTGTTTTGGTTAATTTCATTTAGTGTTTTACATACATACTCTTATTATTGTTTTACTTAGTAAGATTGAAAACAACCACCAAAACTATCTGTTTAAAACACTAGTGTTCAATATTAATAAATAAAAACATGTATGTATGTGAGCAATTTGTTATAAAACACTAGTGTAACATATGCAAATATCACATTTTTCGAATAAACGTATTTGAGTTTAAAGGGTATTATACTTAGAATGAAAACGTCTGGGTTTTTTAAAATTTGCAATTCGGAATGTGTTTAAAAATTCCCATTTCATTTCCTGACAAGTTACATAACCCAGTATATACACTTGCTTAGTTTCTTGGAACACAAGATTCACTTATAGTATATCTATTCTACTGTTTTGTCTTTTAGAATTTACAAATTCTTATATTATATAATTATATTGTAATTTCACAAAAAAATTTCAAAATTCGTTGTCTGGATTTTTGCATTATTGGATATAATATTTCTTTCAGTGCAATAATTGTGTCTTTTAATTATTTATTAATTATCAATGACGTAATGTCATATGACACCTATACATTCATTACCTACTAATCAAATATTCTAACAATTTGTTATATTAGGTTATGTTATGTAAATGTGTGACTGTGTACGCGAAGTTAGCGTGTTATTGGTCCATTAAAAATTCTATCAATAATATAGCTCATTGTTTGCATCATAAATGAACCCGGTATAAGCCTATATCTTTTCTTATTTAAGGGACAATAAAGTGCTTTGATTATATATATACATACATATATATATATATATATATATAAATATATATATATATATATATATATATATATATATATATATATATATATATATATATATATATATATATAATATATATCTATATATATACCTATATATGTATATATATATATATATATATATATATATATATATATATATATATATATATATATATATATATATATATATATATATATATATATATATATATATATATAGTCTAATTTATATTATATACACAAAGCTTATTCATATTTTTAATTTTTTGAAAATCATTTAAACCTTGTTGACTGGTTTGAATATTAGAGTATGCCTGGTATTTCTTAATTCTGAAAGATGTCACTTATTTTTACATATTTTTCAATTTTTACATTTTTACGGTAATTAACCTTTTTACTTATTATTTACAACAAAAGTGTAAAAAATGTTTTTAACGCGTAATTGCACAACACTGCATAGTTTATATATCGATTGCCTTATATATCGATTGCCTTATATATCGATCTGATTGTTTATATATCGATCCGTCTATCATTTTATTTAATTACTTAATTCTTGATACTTAAATTTTAGTAGTATTGATCTGTATCTTGTAAGACGGTAGTTGGTTCTAAAACTCAATTAGTTTTACTAATTGTATATGCAAACAGATCGCTACAATAGCGTTATGCACTGACTTATTTGATTCTTGAATTATCGTCATAAGCAAAACTCACCAAAAAAATATAGAAACAAGAATTGTTTCTTAATTGAGTAACATACCTTAATAATAGGTTATGAACAAAATGTCTACATGGTGATACTTCAACAATGTTTTATTTTTTTAATTAAGTTAATCATTATTAACATGATGACCGTTAGTAAATCCAAAATAACACCAGAAAATCAAAATGATTACTTAATAAGAAAATTATTTCTTATTTAGTAGTCAAAATATGTAAAAAATCCATATGAATTTGAAAATAACACAATACCACTATTTATTAACGATTAAAAAGTTTATTTTAAATTCAATAATTAAACGAAATTTAATTTTAGTTTGAATGTAAAATTAAACAAAATTTCCCAATTTCCTAAAAAAAATTAATTTAAATATAATGGCCACCTACATGTACGGTTGCATAAAATAATTTTGGTACTAAAAAATTTAAAACAAAAAATAAACGCACCACAGTTACCTAGGCCATTGTTAAATGTGCCAACGTACCGGGTTGGATATTTATATAAGCACTGACTTGATCGCGTAAATGATCAGTGCAAATCACTGTTAAAATCCAATGCCTCGGTTCAATATGTGAAGAAAATGCCGGTCTTATCGTGCACGCCAAATAATCTAAATCGAAAGGGGGGTCCAAAATTTGATTTCCTCCAAGAAATCGTATCCAAAATATTGGAGACGAAATCCAAATAAATCGTAGACAAATAATCGTGTCCAATAACAAGCAGGGTTCAAAATTGCCGTAGCGATATTTCCAAGTCCAAATAAAAGTAAATTCCGTTTGTTTAAATTATAAAAGGTGGTTTTATTTTATTTATAAGAGTTTATGGCGCTCTTTAATTACTGTATGTTTTCACAATCACGGTTGTTTTTGTTATAATAAAAGTTATAATCATCCTCAAGTCATTCGGTTCCAAAACAAGTATAAATCTAAACAAGTTTGAACAAAGTCTCTCAACGACATCTGTTATTTCAAATGTTATCAATGAAATTTGCTAGAGTGACATCTTTAAACGAATAGATGACTAAACTTATCTATGATCCAGACAAAATTGAGCTACATAAAATAATTTTGGCAACAAATATTGAGTTACAAAGATAAAAGTTTTAGAAACAATGATTAAAAAATGTCAACATATTATAAACAATCTGAGTTATACAACGGAATATTATATAAGATAACTATCAAATCGATTATGAATATAATTTTAAATTTAATTGTTTTCTAATTTAAGTTAAATATTGAAATTGAACAGCCATGAAGAAAGCTTTCTGCATCCGACTTGATATCAGTATCTTAAAGAAACTCCAAACAAACTTGAGTAATTTTATTTTTGTTGTTCTCGCGATTCGAACTATAATTCTTAAATGCACTTATTTAAATTTAATTAATTTATAATTTTTGTAACATTAAGTCATTTTCAAATAACTGATAATCAACAATCTGATTCCAACGGTTTCGATTACGACCAAGCTCTTTATACTGTGGCAAGCAGCTACCATGTCAGATTGCTCTCTACGCCGTGGAGCCATCGTCGGCAACAGCGACCTCTTAATAACCCTCTAAATGGACTAATATTTTGTTAGCGAATGAGTCATCAGTTTCAACGTCACGAACAATTGAGCACTCTCAATGTATAATGAATAGAGGTATGTAAAGTACTAGTTTATTTTGTATTTGTAATCGTATAAGTATAATGTGTATATGTAAATATGTGTGGATGGGTTATGTGGTGGGTGGGTTGGTGTGGAGTGTGACTACGTTTTGATCATACAGTTCAGTTAGGTGTTTATCACAAAACCTAGTTAAATGATTGTCTCTGTTTAAAATATAGAATTTAAATATACATATTTATTGAACTCTCGTTTTTTTTAGATGAAATGGACGAATTAAAAATTTGGCTTTTCAGTAATATTTCCCCCTTGGAAATGATTATTGAAAACTGGAGGAAGAGTGCGGCTTTAAGGGTACGGCTGCTTCAAGATTTAGAAAAATCTTCATTAGATGAACTCATAAGACAATGGCCTTGATTTAATGATGAAAATGGTTACCAACTCGTAAGTCACATTTCAAAACAATTCGTTTTTCTGTTGGTTTTTGATTTCACTTATTTTCCAGATTGATATTGACTTTCAATTTATGTTTCCTGAGAAATCTAATAATTAACTATCGTCATTTGATAGTTTTGTCATTCAAGTTATGCCTGTTTTTAAGACAGAAATCAAAGACAAGGCTTGTCGGAATTTACTAAAAAAATTTCTCAAGATGGAATTGATACGAGTAAGTAGATATTTTGATCAAAATTTTAAGAATAAGATAAATTTACGTATTTAAAATGATTTTCAGATTCAAAAGATTGCATCACATCTCTATTATTACATGCAATGCTTCACTCTAAAAGACTAAATAAAACTCATAAACCAACAATTTTAGAAGCTCAAGAAGATTTCGTGTTACATGTAACTTCTTTCAACTTGATGCACGAAAAGCTACAAAAAATGCAAGATGAAAATAGACTAAAAAAAACAAAATTTAACCAAAAATAGTGGTGATAGGTCCGGAATTATCTAAGCTTGAACATTTTTACGTTTATTTAGATGGGTTAAAATATAAATTAGGATCTTTCAAAAAGTGCCTCGATATAGTTATAAAAATAAGTTTTGTATTTCAATTAGAGTATTCACATATTAGCAAGCAAGTTTGGTTATTTATAGAAAATTATTTTTTTGATTTAGAATCGGAACCGTTTTCCGAGCTATTATTTTAATTAATATATTAAAATCACGAAATTAAACACCCATACAATGTCCAATCTTGCTTTATGTGTGAATCTGTTTTTCAAACCATTAATAATTATATCGATCATATAAAAACCATTCAAGGAGTTCCTTCCATATATAAATATAAGTGTAAACAAGATAACTGCCGACAAAAGTTCC
Organism: Tipula lateralis; assembly: GCA_963932295.1. Lineage (NCBI taxonomy): Eukaryota > Metazoa > Arthropoda > Insecta > Diptera > Tipulidae > Tipula > Tipula lateralis. The sequence continues at coordinate 28,441,642 of OZ010739.1, forward strand.
AAAATATTTATTCATTTCGTAGACATTTAAAAAAGCATTTACCAGAAAAAAATGAAAATAAAAACTTAATTAAATTAGCTTTAAATGACAGTGAAAAAATTAATACAGAACCCACCAAGACAAATTTGCACGTTTTAGAGCATTCAAATGAAGTTCAATTTAAATTCGACTGTTTGTCAGAAATAAAAAAATCTGTATTAAAGTATTCACTTTAACTACACAACCGAACTGAATTTGCTCGAAAAGATGTAATAGAAATTCAAGATTCTGTTACTGAATTAATAACTAAACCTTGATGATCATGAATTGTAAGCAGTTATTGTTCTAATGAATTTAAAAACCAACTAATTACAAATGATTAATAGCTGAACCATTTAATGAAATTCGAACCGAATATAAATTGATAAAAACATTGCAAAATGAAATATTATATAAAACGCCAACTACATTTTTAATTAGCAATAATCTGTCGGAAGTTGTAGTGAAAGGTATCCCAATCATATGTCCAAATAAAGTGGAAGGTTGTTTGCTGAACATGCAATTTCAAATAAAAAAATACTTTGAAACAGGCGACATACTATCTGAAACTCTAGCCAATATGAAAAAATTAAAGCTTTCTCCTTATCTTGAAAATGTTATAGATGGGTGTTTTTGGAAAAGTGTTTCATTTCAGAATGATAGTTTTATTACTCTGCCTTTTTTTTATACTTAAATGATTTTGGAATTGACGATCCACTTGGGTCTAAGGCAGGTCGGCATTCAATATGTGGAATTTACTACTCCTTCCCAACGATACCACAGCAACAAACATCCTCACTTAATAATATTTTTGCTGCCGGTTTTATAAAATCAAAAGACTATAGTGAATATGGAAATCGAATGTCTCTTAAACCATTGGTAGAAACCATAAAGATATTAGAAACAGAAGGAATATCGTTGAAAATTAAGGAAAAAATTTATCAAATACAATTTAAATTAATCCAAGTTATAGGTGATAATCTAGCACTAAATACAGTGCTAAGATATAATAAATCATTTTCCTCAGAATATTTCTGCAAAATCTGTAAAAGGAAAAAGCATCAAACCGAATCTGATGTTTGTGAAATCAGTAGTTCACTTAGGAACCAAATAAATTATGAAGAGGATTTGGTTAAAAATAATTCAAAAAAAACGGAATTAAAGAAAATTGCATTTTTAATGAATTAAATGATTTCCACGTTACTTCTAATATTGGTAGTGATATTATGCATGATTGGTATTTAGGTATTTGTCGATATGGATTATCTAAAAGTCTTAATTATTTTATTTATGAACAGAAATATTTTTCACTAGAGACATTGAACTATCGAAAGCAGATGTTCAATTATGGCGATACAGAAATAGGTAACAATAGTATGCCTATTGAAAAAAAACATATTGATAATGCATCATTTAAAATGAGTGCTTCACAAATGAAAAGTTTTTGTCATTTGATCTTACCTTTGATAAGAGATTTAGTAATTCTCGGTGATGAGGTTTACAAATATTTAATTCAATTAATCAAAGTTTTGGATTTAATTCTATTACCAAAATATGATGACACTTCCATTGACCAACTGAAGGAAACTATAGAACACCACCATAAACTGTATATAAACTTATTTAAAGACACATTAAAACCAAAATTTCATCTAAGTTTACATTACTCGACTGTAATAAAACAACTGGGACCTCTTAAGCATCTCTGGTGCTTTCGATTTGAGTCGGAAAATCAAATACACAAAAAATATGCTGCCGCCATTAATTCAAGGGTTCATGTTCCGCTTACAGTAGTTTATCCCTAAGCAGCTCTACGATTTTCACATAATCTATTTACATCTAATTTTTTTCAAAAAGAAATCGTTTTAGACAAACCGACGTTTACCGATAACATTAAATTAAAAGAATATTTTCCATCACTTAACGTTGTTTGTAATGTAACTGAACTTCCCTGTGAACAGACTGATATTATTAAATTTAGAAGTATAGTCTATAAAAATGGGCATATTTTAACTATTACTTCCGAAAGTAAGTTCCCTCAAGTATTAGAAATAAAAGAAATGTTTATAAATAAAAACAAATGCTATTTAGTATGCAAAGAATGGAAGGTCAGTCGATTTTCTGAACATTTTCAATCATATATTATTAATGATTCTTGTATAAATCAATCGTATTATCTATATAATATATTGGCCTTTGATGGTCCACCGATTCATTTTTATAATTTATCAAATGATACTAAAATAATTCGTCTAAAGCGTTATTTTTTTAACAATGAATGAAATTAAAAAAGAAATATGTTTTTGTTTATTAAATGTCAATAAACATGAATTAGTTTAAGAAATTATTTTTAGTATATGTAAGAAATTGAAATTTTTAATAAAATGTTTAATATAAGAGCTTCCTGCGTTTGTTATTTAAACACATAAAACAATAATAATATTTGTAGTTGTAGGGATTAACTGAAAATTTAAAATTATCATGAGTACATAACATCAACTTGAATCCCTTTAAATTGTACATTACATCTTATTAATTTAATATGATAGGTAAGTAAAAATCACACGGTGACACAGTAAAACCATCAGAAATCACCTTGAAAAATAGGTGGTTTTCTTATAAAAACAATGTGCATTCACTTAAGATTTATTTTAAGATTTAGATGATTTCACTTAAATTTTACGTGAAACCACGTTGGCAAACAATTACAAAAATTACGAAATAAATCACACTATTTTAATAGGACAATCTTATGGACTAAAAACCAAAGGGAATTCACGTACATTTTCTTCTAAGTTACGTGAATTATTTTTTGTGTGTAAGTTGTTTGTATAAAGTGGTAGGGTTTATGGATAGTCAGTTTAAAAAAAGAATGTTTATGTCATATCTCCTTCCGCATTTTCTTTATTGTGATGTTGTCTTATTTGGTATGTTTCAGGAAATTATGTCTATTTCACCCTATACTAGGCTTGTTCTTGGTTGTAGTTTAAATAGTTTTTATGAGTTTCGGATTTGCGCTTTTATTAGAAAGCTACTAAAAACTTGTAACAATTCATGATGTCGGATGACAATATTATTCTCACCGAAAAAGTCGTCATCCAACATTCACTTGGTGTTATCAGGATTTGACAAGTACAGGGATTCTAGCGGTCATTGCCGGCTAAGCTTCAGGGGATGCGTGGGGAATTTAGAATATGTAAATGTCAGGTGTAACCGCGGGGAAGAAGAATTGCTGATTATCCACGCTCATAATCAAACAGACCTATACTTACACCAACTCATCCTCAAGTAATGTTACTTATTTATCTCATATTGAAGTTTAAGAAAAAAATTATGTTTTAATTCAATATGAAATAATAACAAAAAAAAATTTTATTAAGTTGAAGATAAGAAAAAAAAAATATATATAAATATGTAATCAAAAGTTTGATATAATTAATCCTAACTATAGTTTACCCAATCACCCTTACGTAGTATAAAAAAACTTAAGAACTAAAAAAAACGTATAGAAATGTTTTAAAATTATGAAAACTTATTGTTAAGGCCATAAAAAAAAATATAAAAAAAAGTTAAAAATCTACTCAGCTGAGATTTCCGTGTTGAATGTTGTTGATGTTGATTGGTGACGTATTATAGGTAATTGAACTGTGCATCTTTTATTTGTATGTTGTAATTCAATTTTGTTTTAAATTGTTGTTTAATTTGTGACATATATATATCCTACTATTTTCTGTGTAATGTTTGTATAGGGCATCCCGTATTGAATTTTTTTTTGTTTTACAGGAAACGAAACAAACTGTACAAGGTGATGAACCAAATACGTTTATCTTTGTAATTGTTTGGATATAATATCTTAGTTCGCCACTTCACTTTAATTCACAACACTTTACTCGAATGTTCACAGTTATAATTGTTCATTTCATTTGTCCTTCTTTTTGTGAATTTCGATTTAACAAAGAAAACATATAGCTTTTAAACACTGTTCTTACTTAAGCTATTAACTATCGGTAAATGATTATTTATTAACGATCCAATAATCAATATATATCAATTGAACATTGTCTATACTTTATTATATACTCGTATATTTAAATCGCCAAAATATATGCAATCTTATATTACTAATCTTGTTTTCACTATACTGTTCCATCTTAATGTTTTAATTTTATATATTTTTTTTTTTACGATATAGATTGTATCACCAACCGAACTAATTTCACTATTATTATTATTATTAATATTATATATTTTTTTTTGTTTTTAATCACTACTTATAGTTATAATTTAATTTACATTAAAAATTCAGTTGTGTTTTCTATTCTAATATTTTATAAATTGTTATTATATGTATATATGTATATATATATATATATATATATATATATATATATATATATATATATATATATATATATATATATTTTTTTTTTTTTTAACTTAGTTACAAACGTATCAATCAGAACAACCCCGTTTCTCAACTTTTCTTCGCTATTTATCCATTTTTTTTTCCCAAAAAACATCAGAAATTTTCGCGCGCTACAAAAAAAAATACCCTCGTCATCGTACTGGTAGTACCATCAACGATCGAGACGATAACGAAGAGTACTTAATTATCACCTACATTTTATCACCGCATCATCGATAATATAGAACTCTACTTTTAGTTCAGTATAATTGGTGCATTGTAACGTGCTTGTGAAAGCATCGTTACAAATCGTGGGAACGTCCCACACCCTGAAGAGTACTCATGCCGGGCTTCATTCTCTCGAACGCCACGCTGATCCCAGATCATATACTTATAACCAACTACGAAAGAAATAGATTTTTTTTTTTGTTTTTTTTTTTTGAAAGAAAAAATTTAAGAACGAATATCTTTTAGGTGAAATACTCCCAATGATTTGCCTTCTAAGTCTCGTATGTAAGCGACGTTTCCTACTTTGGAATCAATAATCGCTGGGATGAACTTTGCAGATAGTTTAGCGCAAAATTTATTAGTTGCATCGCTTTGGACAAACGAACGAACGAAAACAGGTTGCCCTACAACGAATTCGCGGTTTCGGCTACGCAGATTATACCTTTGCGCAGATCGTTCGTGAGCGATTTTAAGATAGTGTCGAATTTTAGTTTTAATTAAATTTAAGCGATCTGGTTTACTCATAACACATACTTCATTATCATCCGAACCGAACAATAACCTACGTAATTTATAATCAGTACCATGTAGGGTCATGTGCTGACCAAATACTACGTAGTGCGGTGAAAAGTTTGTAGAAGAATGTACAACATTGCGAAGAGCCGCGGCGATCTCATGAATGTGTAAATCCCAATCACTGTGTTGATTGTCACGAAGATATGAACGGATAGCTGACAAAATTGTCCTGTTAGTCCGTTCAGATGCATTACTCTGTGGTGAATACACGGGAGTGCGAATGTGACATACCCCATACTTTTGTAATAAACTTTTGAACAAATTGGACGTAAATTGCTTTCCATTATCGCTGGTAATAGTTTCGGGAACCGAAAATAATAGGAATACATCATTCTTGAGTGACTTACAAATCAGCGACGCTGTTGCCTCCCGCAATGGTTTGAGAATCACAAACCTTGAATAGTGATCCAAGATGATCAAAATATATGAGTTACCGTGTTTGGACCGAGGATATGGCCCCAGTAGATCGATATACAACCGTTCAAAAGGCCTTTCAGATAAAACTTGGTGACCCATCTCTGGTTTTGTGCTATAGTTGACAGGTTTGTTCATCTTGCAGCTGACACAATTATTCACAAAGTTCCTTACATCCTGTGCCATTCGCTTCCAAAAGAATTGCCTACGAAGTTTTTCTAGAGTCTTCGCCGTACCCAAATGCGCTGATGATGGTGGTAAATGCGCTTGTTCGATTAAAGAATATGTCAAACTATTGGGCACAACCAATTTCCACTTTGGCAGGTCCAAATCATCGTATTTTAATCCAAACGATGGTGTGAAAAGTAACTTATTATCTTTAACACAAAAATTATGACAATCATGTCCTAATTTCTGGATTCTTGATATTTGATCTTGATAATCTGGATCATTAAAAGCAGGTGAGTCTAGGTTTATGTGGAGAGGATCCGTACTATTCAAATTCAAGGATGTGATAAATTTATTTTGCTGATCGATACCATCTTTCGGATACGACGGTTGTACTGATTTGTCCGAAAAAACTCGCGATAGCGCATCCGGGACAACATTCACGGAACCCTTTCGATACCCTATCTGGAAGTCGAATGCTTGTAACTTGAGGCTCCATCTAGCAAGCCGTCCTGACAAGTCCTTCTGTGTCATGAGCCAACGTAGACTGGCATGGTCCGTATATATAGTAAAGGTATATCCTTCGACGTAGGGTCGAAACTTTTTGACGCTCAATACCGCCGCGTAGCATTCTAACTCAGTAATGGAGTAGTTTTTTTGCGCTGAGTTTAATTTCTGAGAGATAAACGCGATAGGACGTTCCTCTCCGTTAGATTCTAGCTGAAATAGGACACTCCCTACACCGGTGGCACTGGCGTCACATTGTATATAAAATGGCTTCTCAAAAGTCTGGATTTGCCAGGACGGGTGCTGTTGTCAATGCTTCTCTTAAAGCATTAAATGAAGTATGAGCAGTATCTGACCACTTTATTTTATTGCCTTGTTTAGTAAGGTCAGTTAAAGGAGCTGCGATGGTAGCAAATTTACTTATAAAACGCCTATACCAGCCGCACATTCCCATAAACCGTCTGACCTGCTTTATTGTTTTTGGTATGGGATATTCAACGATTGCTTTAATTTTATCTGGGTCTGTTCGCATTCCACCTTCACCAATCAAATAACCCAAATACCGAACTTCCTTTAAGACAAAGCGACTTTTCTCGACGTTGATCGTTAGTCCAGCTTTTCTCAATAATCCAGCGACCTCACTAAGAAGGATAAAATGCTCATCAAGAGTGGAAGAAGTTATGAGTAGATCATCCAAGTAAACGAAAATTCTGTCATGCAATTGGTGTGGAATCACTCGATGCATAAGACGGCACATCGTTTGTGGTGCGTTGCACAATCCGAAAGGCATGACCGTGAACTGATATAAAGGCCGCCCAGGAATTGTAAACGCCGTCTTATCTCTGGATTGCGGATCGAGAGGGATCTGCCAAAAAGCATCTTTCAGGTCAATGGTCGATATAAAACGTGTTTGATCCAACCGACCCAGTAATCCATCGATAAGAGGCAACGGATACGCATCCTTAACAGTTACTTTATTCAGTTCACGGGCATCCAAACACAAACGGACTTTGCCATTTGTCTTTTGCACCAGTGTAACCGGAGAACACCAAGAGCTCTGACTTTCCTCTATAACTCCTAAGGAAATCATTCAGTCCAACTCTGCATACATGAGCTTCTGCTTAATGGGTGATACGGCGTAAAAACGCTGTTTTATTGGTTTAGCTGAGCCAACATCTATGGTGTGGGTTACAAGATTGGTTTTTCCGAGGCCTAGTTCGAAACATGAAGGGAAATTCTTCGTTATATTGTTTAGTTTAGCTTGTTCTACCGGTGATAGACTATGATAGTTTGAATCGAGATTCTTTGATGACGAGGTTGGAACAATATTCAATTCAGCTATTTTTGGACTGATTCCGAACAAATTCCAGAAATCGATTCCTAAGTACAATGATTGTTCTAGCGATGGTACAATGTACAACTTCATTGGATGTTCTTGGCCGTTGAAGCCAACAAGTGCCTGTATATAACCCAATACACGTTGGGGCTGTCCACTAGCTGTACTAATGGTTGTAGGAAAACTATGAAATTTGGGATCGTTCAGATATTTGGCTGAACCTACACCTAGCACGCTGACCGTAGCCCCGCTATCTAATAGACCATCGAATTGAATTCCATTAACAAAGATATTCACATATGGTCTCTTATCAGTAATGTCATTTTGGATAATGGAAGAGAGCACATTGGTTTTCATACTTCGCCGTTCAGTCCAATATATGCGATTTCTCAAATGCTGCCTGTGGCTATAGGTTCGTTTAGGTTTATTGATTTGTTCTGATGGGAATGGATGTAATGTGAGATTGTCCAATGAAGGATTTAGTTGGACTTCTAGAGATGGACTTGAATTATTAATTTTATTAAAAGTCGTCTCATTTTGGGTATTGGTGGCTTCGACATGATTAGCGTTAGAGATTGATTCTGCCGAAAAGAAAGAATCTGCAGAAGAAGTGGAGGTTATTTCGGATTGTTCATGATCGAATTCCTTGGCAAAATGCGTGGCGTGGTTGGACCAGCATTTTGCTCGACCTGTTTGGGATGGAAAAATCTCGGGGTACCGTGGTTCCCAGTTCTCCACTGACCCCTTGGTCCGTTTTCCGTACAATTGGGACATCTGGGAGTAATAGTGTCTTTCATCCCGCATTTGTAGCAAAACCAACGGGTAGGTGGCACGGGACACTCCATGAAAGTATGACCCATATCATCACAATTGTAACAGATAACGAAGCTAGAATTGGAATTAATTAGGCGATCTCGGTTCGTTGGTGATTTTTCAAGGTATTGGTTTCTATTAAGTGGATCAATTTGATGCTGTATTGCTGCAATTTGAGGTACTGAATATTGTGGATTCATAGTCGAACATGGATCAGAAAGTGGCATGTGATTGCTATTTATCTCAGAATCCAAAGCGTTAACAAGGCGTCTGGGTGTTGTAAACCTTCCGTGATCATTAGTTTGTGATCTTTGGGGGGCAAATGTATCTGGATCAATTTTTAATTCGGACCAGGTATTTTCCCAACTGGTACAACTGCTAATTAAGTCACCGATATTTGAAAATTGACGATCAGTTAGTTGATAGCGCAAACCGGGTCTCATATGTTTTCTTAGGACTTTCATAAGTTGTTGATCAGAATACGGTGAGCTTAATTGAACAGTAAGACTCCAAATATGTTGATAGAAATCCAAAAATGATTCATTTGGAAGTTGTTTCCGATTTTCAATCTGGTTTTCAATATCCGAATCAGGGCGTCTATTGTTAAATCTTTCTTTCATTTCATTTCGAAGATCAACCCAATTAACCATTGGGTTCTGTTGCCTAAACGTCCAATACCAATGTGAAGCAATACCCTTTAAAACAAAACTAATTTCAGTTAATAATGTATCGTTATCCAGATTCATAGAGGCCGCTAATGTCTCTAATTGAAATAAAAATAAACTAATAGGAATACCAGTTGGAGAACCATCAAAAGATAAACCACTTCTAGATAGACCACGATGTTCAGGCACGTATTTAGTATGAGGTGGCGTAAACTGACCATGATTAATTGAATATGAAGGCGTGGTGGTTGCGGTAAACATTTTATTCGTTGTATTTCCAGGCACGGTACGTGAATTTAAATTTAGTATGGGCTCAGTTTGTTGATTTTGAAAGTGTACCTCTTTTGGTTTTAAGGTATTTGTTACTGAAGTACAATGTGTTTGCTTGTATTCGCGGTCATTCAGGGAAAATTTACCGTTGCGGTGTTAATTGGTGGTTGGAGTTGGTAGCCAAAAGTTGGTAGGCCGAGTTGTGAATTTGAAGAATACGTTTGATCGAGTGGTAAGTTTGAGAACGTCATTGAGGGAGGAACTGACTGATTTCTCAGTGGTTTTAACTCATTGTTTCCATTTTGTTTTTTTAAATCTGCAACTTGCTGAGACAAAATTCGGATTTGATCCATCATATCACTAATGACGTTTATTTGATCAACCTCTGTTCCCTTTTGGATAGTATATGGTTCATGTTCAGCTCCATTAGGAACTTCAATGTCGACGGCCTTAGCCGCCTCTAACGAATCGTTTAATTTATCGTAATCGTTGAAGTAGATCTGAAGACTTTTCGATAGAGTTTGGCATGATTGAAGAACTCGTTTTGCTTCAGACGCGTAGGTATTAGAACTAGTCGCTCGCTGTAATCTAGCTGCAACATGCATCAGTCGAGACTCAATTGTTCGGGCGGATTTTAGCTGCAGGCTTGTATCTAAGTCTGCAAGTAAACTAATCTGTTTTTGAAACGCGTGTAGTTTAGTAAGACATGAGCCAATTTCAGTATCAGGGCGTTTCGCTGCTTTGCTATGCATTTTTACTGGTTTCGCACAGGTACCAGATTGTTCCTCTGTGATGCGATTTTGCAAAATTTCCGCGGCATTTCCACTATCAGATGCAATATCACGCAGTTCGCATTCTATATCGAACTCGTCTTGCAATAAACAAAGAACATTCATTTTGTTTAAGTGAGAATTATGATGAGCACAATAGTAATGTAATTCAATGTATATGAATATATTTGGAAATATTTATCGTATGTTTAACCTGGTGAGAGAATACAGGTGATAACTGTTAGGTATTAACATTTGTAGAAAATGTATTTTGAATAAAAAAATGTGATTTCTGATAATTCGATAGATATGTATAGTTAAAACTATACGAGAAAATTCAATAGCGTAAGATTAGACAAAAAAATTAAGTATGAGTTTAAAAATATGTCAATTCGTTTAGAGATATATGAGGATGAGCGAGCGTATGGTACATTTCTGTCAAGACACTCGTGGATAATCAGAATCATAGGGAAAGGCTGTGAGGAAAATGAGGGAGGAAATTCAGTATACAACTCACCAAATCACAAGTCAAACAGTTAAACCGGAAATATGTATTTGATAAGTTGTATTTAACGTAGATCGTTTATCGCGTATCAATTACCACGCTGGATTGTGACATCAAACTCTTCGTATAAGAGGAAACACAATTCGATATAGTAAGAGGGGTATGATTCTTCCTATCAGTCAGAATTAAAACCTGATATCAACACAAACCGCGGAAGAGGATTAATTCACGATTGATAGAAAATTGAAATATGTTGATTATGTCAGTAAAACTGAACGTGAATCAAAGGAGAAATTACATCTACATGAAAGGAAAAAAAATTGTTAAAATTAGAGTCGAACGCAAAAATCAACAAGGTTGAAATAAAGCCTAAACTTCATCAACTTTGGAATTTTGGTAAGAAAATAGAAAAATCTATCAAAGGGATTGAAAATTACAAGTTTTCTAGAAAGGAAAGCCATCATTACCGTTTTGGGCGCCACTGTAACAATTCATGATGTCGGATGACAATATTATTCTCACCGAAAAAGTCGTCATCCAACATTCACTTGGTGTTATCAGGATTTGACAAGTACAGGGATTCTAGCGGTCATTGCCGGCTAAGCTTCAGGGGATGCGTGGGGAATTTAGAATATGTAAATGTCAGGTGTAACCGCGGGGAAGAAGAATTGCTGATTATCCACGCTCATAATCAAACAGACCTATACTTACACCAACTCATCCTCAAGTAATGTTACTTATTTATCTCATATTGAAGTTTAAGAAAAAAATTATGTTTTAATTCAATATGAAATAATAACAAAAAAAAATTTTATTAAGTTGAAGATAAGAAAAAAAAAATATATATAAATATGTAATCAAAAGTTTGATATAATTAATCCTAACTATAGTTTACCCAATCACCCTTACGTAGTATAAAAAAACTTAAGAACTAAAAAAAACGTATAGAAATGTTTTAAAATTATGAAAACTTATTGTTAAGGCCATAAAAAAAAATATAAAAAAAAGTTAAAAATCTACTCAGCTGAGATTTCCGTGTTGAATGTTGTTGATGTTGATTGGTGACGTATTATAGGTAATTGAACTGTGCATCTTTTATTTGTATGTTGTAATTCAATTTTGTTTTAAATTGTTGTTTAATTTGTGACATATATATATCCTACTATTTTCTGTGTAATGTTTGTATAGGGCATCCCGTATTGAATTTTTTTTTGTTTTACAGGAAACGAAACAAACTGTACAAGGTGATGAACCAAATACGTTTATCTTTGTAATTGTTTGGATATAATATCTTAGTTCGCCACTTCACTTTAATTCACAACACTTTACTCGAATGCTCACAGTTATGATTGTTCATTTCATTTGTCCTTCTTTTTGTGAATTTCGATTTAACAAAGAAAACATATAGCTTTTAAACACTGTTCTTACTTAAGCTATTAACTATCGGTAAATGATTATTTATTAACGATCCAATAATCAATATATATCAATTGAACATTGTCTATACTTTATTATATACTCGTATATTTAAATCGCCAAAATATATGCAATCTTATATTACTAATCTTGTTTTCACTATACTGTTCCATCTTAATGTTTTAATTTTATATATTTTTTTTTACGATATAGATTGTATCACCAACCGAACTAATTTCACTATTATTATTATTATTAATATTATATATTTTTTTTTGTTTTTAATCACTACTTATAGTTATAATTTAATTTACATTAAAAATTCAGTTGTGTTTTCTATTCTAATATTTTATAAATTGTTATTATATGTATATATATATATATATATATATATATATATATATATATATATATATATATATATATATATATTTTTAACTTAGTTACAAACGTATCAATCAGAACAACCCCGTTTCTCAACTTTTCTTCGCTATTTATCCATTTTTTTTTCCCAAAAAACATCAGAAATTTTCGCGCGCTACAAAAAAAAATACCCTCGTCATCGTACTGGTAGTACCATCAACGATCGAGACGATAACGAAGAGTACTTAATTATCACCTACATTTTATCACCGCATCATCGATAATATTGAACTCTACTTTTAGTTCAGTATAATTGGTGCATTGTAACGTGCTTGTGAAAGCATCGTTACAAACTAAAGAACCAAATTGTTTATTCCCAAAATTATTATTTAGCAGGTCGCATTACGCCAATCTTTGATTGCTGCCTGCTCAAAATTCTTCTAGGTCTTTAAATTCATCTTTTTTTGTTAGAGGTATTTCTCTATGGTATTTCTCTTATATCGTTCCATACAGTATTAGGAGTTTAAAACCTGCCAATACGTTTAAATCGAAGTTTCTTGAATGGCGTGTCTGAATGACAATATAATTAGTTTCAAGTTAATTGTTGAGTTTTTTTTATATATTGTCTGATCCCTGCTGCTTATCTCAATATAAATGAGCTTGTACTGAAAATGGGATGTGCGTGCATTGTGTTGACTTTTAGTAAAAAAATTAGTAAAAAAATTTAAGAGGTTTTTATGTCTAATGGAAGTAATACTTTTTTACAAGTTGCTTACATATGCGCTTTTACCTTCTTAATCAAAATTATAAGCAATAAATAAATAAATAAATATGAAACTTATTTTCAAATTAAATTTACGTAATCTATGAAATCGGTACGTTATCTGCTTATATTTTTTCAATTTGTTTTGGGCCGCAGAGCTCTCTCATTTCTTTCGCAGTTCGCTTAGCTACGTCCTTCTTTACGCCATTATATATCTTACGACTATAGGTTCGAGTTATGTTGAACTATCAGCACATTGCATAGTTCCTTGCCAGCCTATAGTTCTGCACATGGAAAATGAGGCCCATGAATTATGCACTCCAATAGGGGATCATAGTTGTGTTCATTCACACCACCGATCGTAATCAAATTGTGGAAAATCCCATTTGCATGCTGCCCTTACGCAAACCCAAAACCTCCCACTCCAACTGTCACAGCTTTAACCACTGCGTCATTTGGTCGGTCAAAAGTCTTAATGTCAAGAAATTTAATGTTGAAAATGTTGTACATGATAACATCAGTATAATTTTCTATAAAGAGTGAAAACCGTCAACGCTATTCTAAATACAACTTTCTACAATTCCGTGTATTTTGTTCCTTACTACGATAAAATATTTTGTATCTGTCGTCGATTAATTTTTAATTTTAATTTTCTTCTTTCATGTCATCAATCTCATTGAATTCATCATAAGATGATTTAACACTTTCGTTATGAATTTTATTGCAGTCTTTGGACCAACATTTATTGGAACCAACATATGTTAAGTATATGGATGGTTCGATATTCGATTTTGTACATCTTCTGATGTTTGATTAATACCGCAAAAAATCATAAATCGTCCAAATTTTCGACACGACAATCATGTAGCACAATTCCAAAATACTTCGCTACGATGAAACATTTTTATGTGTTGAATATATAATTTAAAGTAAGAAGAAAAGTTTTTACAAAAACAACAACTCATTCGATAAACTACTAAAGTCGAATTGAAATAAGAAAAACATAAAATCTTCAATGTGTATGTGAGTTCAATTTAACTCTCTTATAAAATTATTTACCGAGATGCATCATTTATCGCGGTTTGTGTTAATTTTACAAATTACTTTATGTATAAGAGATACTAGCGATGTTGGCTTAGTTCATATCCATCCGCCTTTCATCTCATTTAACCACCGAATTCAGAAATATGAATTCGACAAAACTGTGTTCAAGATATTGCTGGGAAAGTACAGAGCTTAACCCGAGAATGAACCTTTATCACATTATTACGGGTTGAACTTATCAATAAAAGCCAATCGAAATTTAAACGCACACATACACACAATAAGATTAACAACATAATCTATACTAATCGTTTCGCCTATAATTAGAATACAACATATCCTATTATGAGATAATTACAAGTTTTCCGGAAAAATCTATATTTACCAAAGCATTTTCATGTACATCACTCTCGATTATGTTGTATGCACATTTGAACTTGTATGACGTCACATACTCGTATTCGATACAGTTTCATTCGAAACAATTATAAAAGAAACGAAGTTGTGAGTTGTAATTTTTCTCAACAATGAAATGAATGAAAATGAAAATCACGTGTCTTAAAGATTTGGTTTATTTTCGCCACACAGTGAAACGAAAATAGGTAGATATTGTTTTACAATAACAAAAAGTTGTAGCTTTTGTTCACAACCTTGAAAGGAATTTTCGTCTTAATTTAGATGCACAATCTTAAATAGAGCGAAATTAGGTGTGGATTTGATTATTCAATTGAACTCCAATGTATTGGGCCATAAGGACAAGGTGAAGGTTAAAGATTGATGTGACTCACAGTTTCGATTTCAGTGATTTCTTTATAGGAATGGCCGGTATGGTTAGAACAGTGAATTTGACCATTGCCAAATTGTCAATAATGGCCGTATCAATGTACGATTTGAACCAGAACCTTATGTAAGGAACACTGAGACATGGTGTAGGTTATAGATCAACGATCGAACTGATAGTCTAGATTTCAGTATTTGGAATTCAGTGATTAAGTGATATGTTATTTTGGTGATTGCTTAGCGATGACTGCCTTGAATTTCACTGTGACGATTGTTTATGGTTTTGTGGCACCGTAAGTTATAGGTTTTAATGTCTTGTACAAAAAATATTGATATGGTGGAATCGCTTTATTGGTTAAATTAAATCAAGTTGACGTTTATACGTATTTGTGCAATGATCGGCCATTTAACAGTATCGAATTCTAAGGAAGATACTTGTTCAACAACAATTGGTAAAAACTCTTCATCGTCAAAACAGTTTTAAAGATGGAACACCGGGAAGAAGAAAGTACGAGACGATCTTTGAAAACGGGGAAAGCGGGTTATAATAAGAACAGCAATGGCGAAAACTAGTGCTCTCCGATCGTGGTATCTAAATACAAACGAATACCGTTTGCATTAGGGCGAAACGTTGTTGGGGCATGGGTTGCTCTGAATCAAAATGGATGAACGGGGAAGTATTTTACGAATATGTGGTTAGTGTTGTTTTATCACAGCTTAGTTTTTATTTTTAGATGGACATACATACCAGAAAATAAATATTTTATGGCTGATAGTCGAGTGGCCGTAATCGCCTCCATCTGCTTACCATAAATGTCCACGGGGAGAAGGTGAAACAAGAACTCTAGGGCACTTGTATGTGTTGTCCTCAGCGCCCCGCTTATAAGCATGCAGACCGTTCGTTGCACCTTCTCAATCCTTTTCCTGTATGTCACTTTATCAACAGCTGGCCACCACACGCTCACCCCATACATAAGTACAGGTCTTACTACGGAAGTGTATAGCCAGTGTACTAGCTCCGGCGTCAGGCCCCATCTCTTTCCGATGGCGTTCCTACAGGAGTACAAAGCTATATTGGCTTTGTTTACTCTGTTCGCTTCGAGGACCAAGTCCCTCAGGTTATCCGGCGAAACCTGTTTGTCCCGGTCCAAATAGGCTGAGACCAGCCAAAATATACTGCCACCAACCTCTAGGCTGACCGCAGTTACGTCACCATTGCTGTATTGAGGAAGAAGGAACATATTTAAATTATTTTTTCCAAGAATGCAGGATCTGATAATCCCCGAATTTCTTGAGTATAATAAGTTATACCCCTTCATTTTTAGGCCATAGATCCTGTTTGTGTTTATCCAAGGTTCTTGAATAAGGACCACGTCCTCTTCTGATCTAGTCAGTCTGAGGAGTAAGGCGACCGACGCCGCCTTTGAAGGGTGTAGGTTAATTTGTAATAAATTTAGCATAACCAAGTTGAGCCTACTTACCTGTTTCACTCCCCGCTACCGCAGGCTAGTTTCTTTCGTTTCCATTGGAGTCGCCGGTGTCTCCCGTCTCCCCCCCCCCATGGAACTTGTTTCCCCGACGTTTGCAGTCCTCTCGTCCCTTGGGTCAGACAGGTCTTCTTCGTCTGACACCAGGGACAGTCGGCTGCCCATCTCCTCTCCAAGTGCGGTCACCTCGGAGAGCTCTATCGATTGGGCTGTCTGTCCTCCAAGTGTGACTGCATCAATTGTGTACGGGCTGCCTTCCTCTCGTGTTTCGGTCTCGTTTTTTTTGTATACTTTGAGAGTAATCGACCCGAAACCGAAGTCGATTACTCCCTTAGTCGCGGCAAGCAGCGCCAGGGACTCCGTGTTGATTATCAAAGTTGATAATCTGGAGCCCCCCTTTGCATCCTCTTGCCTCACGATCTTCCAGTTTCCTGTCGGAAGATCGGGGTTGCTGATTCTGATTATCTCGGTTCGGTTGGTAGCCAGACGCGTGCTCTTGGCCTGCTAGGAATCTCTTCCCTGCTTACAGCCGCCAGCTTCGCGCCTTGCCACACCTCTCCTACCTCCACTACAGCCTTTTTATATAGCTCCACTGATCTGGCATCAGAGCACGCTATAAGTTTAACGCGCCCTTGATGCCAGCCCGCATCTCTGCAGGATGGAGGGGGTCCTGGATTTTCTCTCAGGATCCTTAGGAAAACGGAGTTTAGTGCATTGTACACCAAGCTCCATTTTCCAATAGTGATGCTCCCATCTTCATGACTCCTGTCAATGACGACCAGCACCAACAAACGCTCCTTCACAATATCCCTGAAAGGTTTTTGGTCTAGCCTTATTAGGAGGCAAAACCTTGTGAGGAGTTTCCTTCCCCGCCTGCATTTTGGGCCGTTTTGTGTCCACGAACTCCAGCTCATCCTGGGACCGCTGTCTTTTTGACACATGGTCCCACTCTGAGTTTTCGACCGTTTTCTTGGCCCATCTCACGGATTGCTTTTATTCAGCCGTAAGCTGTCCCTCAGGGGTTGCAGCCCACCTGTCTTAAACCCTAAACACCTATTCCTATAGGGCTGCTTCGATTGGTTGACGTTAGTCGAACGTCCCTCAGCAGCCCTTAACTTCCCCTGAGTTCCGCTCGTCCCTGGCTTAGATGCCTTGAATTTGCTTCCCCCTGGTGCCTTTATGGTTTGAGCTCTTACTTTTTGTTTCCGGCCTTTGGAGAGTGCCGGTCTCAGTTGTTTCCGGCCTTTGGAGAGTGCCGGTCTCGGTTTTGTTATTATTGTTTTTGGATTCCATGTTGTTCCCACGAGTATCGGAGAAATATATGGTCCACCTGCGCAGAGATCCGCTTACGCAGGTAAGGCTACTTACAACTGGGGGTCGCCAGGTATCCAGAGGGCTCCGTTTGCAACTGGGCTTTGTAAAATGGGCCCCCAGCCTGGTAGTTTGTTGGCACAGGTCGCGTAACACCGTAAACCAGCCCATCTGCCGTCATTTAGCGTGACCCGCCCCACACCTAGGTCACTTTACCCACTCGGTCTACCGAACGAGGACCCGGAGGCGACGACAATTATGAAGCAACTCTCACATATGTATATACAACAATTTGGCTTATCAATACAAAACATTCTTACGTTAGATTTGAATTTTTTACCCTCAGAAGACACTTTCAGTAGTTATTTTCTCGAAACAACAACGGATTACTGTAGTGACACGATTGTCATTGTTCGCACATGCTTGCTTTTCTTTTCAGTTTTTTCCCGATTAATCAGGGCGAGGAGGGTATCCTATATACCCAATCGTTATCGTCATTAAAAATAATCTGTGTAATGTGCTTGCAAAAAAAAATGAAAAGGAAACCATCATAGACAACCACTGTCGCAACCACTACCCAATAAACTCGCGAATTTCCTTCCTTCCATTATCGACACAATTTAATTTCCCATTTCAACACAATTAGAAACAATATAAGATTCAATTACTGATTTAAACATAATTAATGAATCGCTTAAAAGTGTAAATTACAAATTTCAATTCATTCTGTTTAATTAAAAAAAAATAAAATAAGAAAAAAAAAATATATTTTTATACATGTTTATATGTGTTGTATATAAAAGGTAAAGTATCGTTAAAGGTTCTACAGTTGATCCGATTTGGTCGGACGGTCGGACCGATTTCGTTGGAAATCGGATAGTGTGTATGCATGTTGGTCCGATAAAATTTAGTTGGATATGTCGGATGGAAATTCCATCCGACCGTCCGACCAACCAAATAAATCGGATGGTGTGTACTGTTGTTGGACGATTTTAAGTCAGTTGTGCGTGAAATTTTGAAGAATAAACAAGAGCCGTGTTTTATTGGTATTATTAAAACACAAACCCATATATTTTATTCATTCCGGAATAATTTTATTCACCGCCCAGGTGGTGCAGTGGTCAAAGCTGTCGCAGTTGGAGTGGGGGAGGTACCGGGTTCTAATCCCGATAGGGGCAGGATGCAAAAGCGATTTTTCACTATGAAATTACGATCTGTGGTGTGAATAAACACAACTATGACCCCCTGTTGGAGTGCAGAACTCATGAGCCGACCCATCTTCAGCATGCAATTTGCAGATGGTTAGGAAAATCAGACCTATAGCCGTATGTCCTCGAACTGGAGGTAATGGCGTAAGACCGAACGTAAATAAGCGAACCGCGAACAAGTAAGGAATGCCTTGAGCTTCACTACAGATTAGAGATTAGATTAAAAAAATAACCAAAAATTAACTTTACCAAAAATTAACTCACCCGATGTCCAGAGCTCTGTGACTAAAGGAGTTAACTCAAAAAAAAAAACAATATTAATCAGCGGTTGAATACCGTTTCTAGGTAACCGCACCAGATTACGGTTGACCTGAGTACCACTTTGATCAGTGATCACTATTCTAGGATTAGAAAATTAAATATAAATAAACAGATGAGAAAAAAAAATTATAAAAATTTAAGATTTGAATTATTATTATTTTTTTCTGCACGAGCACACGAGAATTATTACTTAGAGCTTTTGCCTAGAGTTATATAACTTTCCGAACCGAATATATATTTATTTTTCATTTTGAATTATTCACTGTTATTATTCATCCCCACATTATTGGTGGCGATTCACTATCAGTTAAGTGTGATAGTCACCTCGTATTTCCAGATTCAGCCACCGTAATGTATCAATTTACATCCACAACTTTTAACTCTATCGATAATCCAATAGCATGGAATTCCGATTATATACAGTTTATCTAAGAATCCAGCAACTAACACAAAAAAAGGTAAAGATTAGGAAATATATGTACCTACTTAAGCGTCGTATCAGTTGAAAACAGGCGCTTTGGTTGTTCATCTTAGTCTCATTCTGCTCGGAATGAAAGATTATAATTCCCCATATTTTTTCGTGGTCTATTGTTGTGATTGAATTTTATTGTTTTTTTCTGAGTTTTTAAGTGCAGTGACCATTTAATGGTATAATAACCATATTCGCAAAAAAATGGTGGGTGGGAAATTATTTGTGTACTTGAAATAATTTCAAACGACTAATATCAGTCATTTAGGCGATTTTATTTATCAAGATACAATTTTGTTATTTGTGTTATCAGTACAAGAAATGTTGATTTACAAAAAGGTAAAATGTGTCTCCGCTACAAAAACAACATTAAAAAATTTTTAGTCAAAATTTATATGAAAAGTACCAATGTATACCAGGCGAGCATAAAATCAGAGAAATAAATTGTCTAATCCACATTTAGGCGTAAATGAAAAATTTCATGAAATATTTTATATACCACGCCTACTTAAGGGGAAATATAATGCGAATGAATTCTATTTCTCCTTATACAAGGGGAAACCGTTTTTATAATTGTTGGAATTTTGCGCTTGAGTGGATTAAAAATATAAAAAGAAATCCTTCTTTAATTTTCTGTTCGTCTTTTATAACTTGGTATTTAAACACAAATTTTAACTAACAATGTTGTTGTTGTAGCGATGAGAAGACATTTTACCTTTTGTAGGGAGGAATGGGTTTTTATTAATCGCGATATTGGTGTCAGGTTTGAATCGATAGTTAAATGTTTCGGTTTTTAAACTCTCATGGGACCACCCAGTCCTTACTTACCTCTACAAGAACCAGCGTCGCCTCAAGCTCTTAACCTTGATCACAAAGTTATGTAGACTACAATCCATATATGGTAAATATTTGATCTTATTCAACATGTCGATAAGTACAGATTTGCGAACGATTTTTTGGAACTGGGTTTTCAATACATCAATCAATACATTTGAAGATCAGACGCGGAAGTTTTGATTCCCCTGTGTATTTGTATTGTTGTTGCTTCACCATTCCAGTATATTTTTCCTCTGCTTTGTATGAATTGTCCCGATTGCAGATGAAGGTCACAAATCGTATTGATTCGATAACACTCGAACATCGACAATGTTCGAGAAGCTCTGTCTGAAAAATCTGCTGGGTCTGATGATCTTGATGAGTTATATAGCACTGGAAAGAAGACAGTCAAAATTGTTACAGAATTCGATTAGTCGTGATTTTGAATCAATGAGATGGCGAACGAATCGAATTTATAAATTTCTACTTAAACACAAGATAATCTTCGCTCAAACCAAATGTCCCTTGAAGTTCAACCTTACTGTTTTGAGAGTTCATAAGACTTCCATTGTTCCTGTTGATGTTGTGACATCTATTTGATAAACCCTGCTTTGAAGTTGTTACTGTTCTCTATGGTGTATATGTTTTTTTTATATTTAGCTTTAATTTGGTGCAGGGTGGACTTAAAGACAGTCCTAGCTCCTTGTAACTGTCAGAGCTCCTGAACCCAACGCGCGATCCTTATAGTAAAGGTTGATAGCTGCCTTAAACTTGTGCATTTTATACTCCAACGGAAACTGAAAACCGGATAACGAATTCCACTTCCTGGATGTTCGATGAATGAATTCGCGTTTTGTACCTTCAGTTCGAGGTTTCAGCAGCTTCACCGTAAACCTATGCGCATTTTTCGTTCCTCGTGTTACCCGCCCTGGTGTAACTAATGGTGGTATTTTCTTCTTTAATTTTGCAGAACATTTACCAATTATTAATCTATAGAACATGAAGAGTTCTGCAACATCTCTGCGGTGTTGTAGACTGTCTAGATCTTTCGTAAGTCTGGGGTTTCGTATTATTCGGATGGCACGCCGTTGAACTCTATCCAGCAACTGGAGAGCAGTGCCATAGGCTCCACCCCAAACTTGCTAGCAATATTCTATACACGGTCTTACAAAGGTTTTGTATATCTGGAGAACCTGATGCGATCTAAAACACCGTCTGCATATATTGAGGAACCCGAGTTTACGTGAAGCTGATTTGGCCAATGCGATAATGTGTTCATTCCATTTTAGATTGTTGGTAATCTGAACACCAAGAAGACGAATTGAGTCACAACCCACGAGAACGTGTCCTTTTACCACAGAAGGGTATTCGTTGGGACTTTTTTTACGCGAGAACGTGCATATTTGTGTTTTTTCTCGTTTAATTTCACCTGATTTTGAACTCCCCACTCAAATATTGTACTCAAATCGGAGTTAAGCGAAGTGACAACTTCCAGCCGTTTACCGTTTAACTCTGAAGGAGTAGGCTCGACCGCGAATGAAATGGAAGAGTGCAATGTTGCATCATCGGCGAAACTGTGGATAGGGTTCACAGTGCTATCCAACAAGTCATTAATGCATAACAAAAACAAAGTTGGTGACAAAACTGATCCTTGAGGGACTCCGGCATTTGGGGAGTGTGTCGTTGATGATCTCCCATTAAGCACAACGTTGATCTTTCGGTCTTTGATGTTTGTGAAGGTGTCCAACCGAGCTCCAAACCCATCAATTATCTGGGTTGACAAACTTAGTGTCGTCGAAGATGGTGACACTCCGATGAACACGGAGGGATAAAAATATTCGCCCAAAACAAACAAGGCTTACCTCAAAGGAATAAGGAATGCAAACTGTTCTATTTTAGAACTTGAACTTAGGGCCCTATTTTTTAGGTGATGGCTAGTGTGCCGACTGCTATTCCATCTTTGATGTTATGATTACTTGTATTTACAACTAATTGGTGCATTTTATCGTTAATATATAATTTTATACTTAACAGATTACGTGGCCATAGGTTTTATTCGAGAGGCTCAGTTCTTATTCGAGAGGAATCCTAAATTTGATTTTTTAAAATTGATTTAAATAATCAAGATATATTAAGTGGTGACAGGGAATCACGAAAATGACAAACACTGTACTACAACCCACTATAACGTGTACATGCCACAACTGTCAACAGTCAATGTCTGGTAAAATGTTGTCAAGGAAAGCATAAGTTGGAGAACTTCAGTTGATTCAAGTTGATGCCACCCACACTAGACAGAAAAAAACTGGTCAGCGAAACAAATATCTGGGTTCACTATTTAACCCAACATCCCAGATCACATCAAAACATCAAAAAATACATGAACATCCACAATACGCTATATTGTACGTCAAGGCCATCACCACACTCTTCTGCATGGTAATGCCACGGCGTCAAATAACGAGGGAACAACACAGACCCTGACCGCTAATCAACAAGGTCTTGTATTAATACAAACAGCAGAGGTCAGAGTTGCAACAAGCACTGGAAAATCCACAACCATGAGTCTATAATCATGTCACGAGCAACACCCATTTTATCGAAGGAAACTAATATTCTAAACATCAAGAAAATTTGCATTCTAGGTGTATAGATGGGAGCGAGGCAGGAATCTGTAGACACTCGATTAAAATAAAACCATTGTCAAGATACGATGCCAACTTTAGACCCATCTTAACAACATAAAGTTAATCGATACATACTACAATAAATCCCGATCAATTAATATTATACTTGGCGCAGACTACTATCTCACAGTTGAAAATTTTTTTGGTATGCGGTGCAATTAGCATCGCATATTGATCCAACTCAAGTTTACGTCACTTTACGATGTAAACCTAACATCAAAATCTGTTTCAATATTAATTGCATCGAAAACGAAATTAAGATGCAGGAATTGTATCGAAAAAAATTTAATAACTAATTGCGTCGAAAAAGCCATTTCGATATAATTTTTGCATCGAACAAAATTTCGACACTAAATGTATCAAATTTGAATATAACAAACATCATTTTAACTTATGGTGCAGTTGCATCAAATTTAGGTTCCTTTTACATCTTTTTTTAAGGAACAAATAAATAATAATTAATATCAAATAAGTTTTAATGTAATTTAAAAAATATTTATTTTATTTATTTATAAAGTTTTTTTTACATAGTGATTAACATTTCAAAATTGTTATTATTCTTACCACAATTAAATATAAATTACATACATAATCTTCATTATTAGATATTTTGAACTTTATGACATAATATATAATAGTGGTTGTTATTACTACAAATATGTGCTTGATAGCTTTTTATATTTTATAGTTATATATTTCAAATAATTTGGCACTCTCTCCTTGAACATACTTTTCTTTCAAAATAAAAAAAATGTTTTTATAATGAAACTCCTCTTCTAAACATGAAACTTGAAATAGAGGTATTTGTAAGACGTGACAGCTTTCTGATTTTAGATCCTTTTTCTTGCCCACGACGTATTGATATAGTGCAGGATTTTGCCAAAATGTTGCCATCATTTGTTGGTTTCGGGTAGCATATGTGAGGCAAATATTTATAAAATTTGAAGTTTTATTTTTTGTGAAATAGCGATGCTTAGCTTCATTTTGCATAGTCCACATATGAATCAATGGGCCCATGTTTCTTGCTACCATGTTATATGGTAATGTATCGCCAAATGCTGTTTAAGATATTTAAAATAATGTTTAAATGTGCGCATTTAGTTTTTTTAAATTATTTATGCTGTCATCCGTAATTTCATACGCGATTATTAAATTAACTACATATTTTCAACATATTATGTATAGTTTAGTTGTAACGTCTCTCCAATATTCAATATCCTCCGATTTCCAAAATGTCAAATATAAATGGAAAGTGGGTGACTATAGGCACAAAATCTGAGATGCATTCGATTTCGAGAGCTAATATCCCAAAATGAATGGCAGCTAAGAGATGTACAAAATTATTTAATAAAATAAAACTTTAATTAGAAACATAATAAGCACATAGAAGAGTACAAAACATAACCCTAACCCAATGCAATTTTTAATGTACAATACTTATCGACAGAACAATAAATATTACAATGCAATGCTATTTGCATCGTATAATTTTTTTTAGTTGATTAAACCGGTACGCTTACACACACAAAATTCACATATTTCGCAACAAAATCTAGTTTCACTAAATTTTTGACAAAATAATAGATACACTAATAATATTATTAACTTACCTGAGCTGACAAAATCTTGTAACTCCCAATTATTGTTGTGGCGAATTATCTTCGGCGAATTATCTTTCAATTTTAATAATAATTGCGTCTAATAAATGTTAATGCTTCCATTAAATTTGAACTCATACTAATTACAATTATATGATCAAAGCCGAAATTACGTCGGTCAAAACGATGGCGCTTACATATTTTATTTTCATCAGTTTTTTTTTCGTTTCGAACGCTTTTTTAATTAATAGTTTTCAATACGCATGCGCATTTTTTTGGTTACAAAATTGCATCTTATATTCTAGCAGTTACATCAAAAAAACTTTTGATGCATAGTTTAAATCGAAATATGTTATAAAGTAAAATCGAATACGGCTCGATACAAGGCTTGCATCGAATTTTGTTGCAAGATTTTTAACTGTGATATTGGTGTAAAGGTAACCATCAAGAACCAATGGCACAGAACACAGATTTTGGATAGATCATTATCGGCAGGACGTGAGAATAGCCATGACGACAGCAAAATCGATCGAGGAACAAAAACTGTTTGTAGGGGTTGATAACACGCCTGACAAAAGAAGCCGCCCAAACAACGTTGAAACGGAATGATGATGGACGCTTTATATAGTAAATATTCCATTTAAACACAATCACAAGCTTGGAAAAGGTACGAGAAAAGCATCAGCCAGACTTCTGCAGATCGAGAAAAGATTTATCAAAGATGCAGAATACAAGCAAATATATCGACAATTCATGCAAGAATATATCGATCTAAACCTCATAGAGTTAACCAGAAGATGAACTCGAAGAAAATATATACTTCATATACAAACCTCACCACAACCAAACTTGAGAGTTTGGACAACTTGATGTCACATGGTTCAGCGGGTAGTTGTGTTATGGGTCTGTATCGTCACTTGAAAGAACACATAGTGGTCTGGAGTTCAGCATTGCTTCGATCTCAGTTAGCAGCGTTGACATTTCTTCAACATGTTCATTGGTAACTCTTCTCAAGTGATGCTTCGCACTTTTTGCTGCAGTTTCCCATAAACGTGTGGAGTGCTGCGCTCCAATAAAATGTTTGCCATTGTCGCTGAGAATTTTGTTTGGTATTCCTCTGCGCGCGATAAATCTTCGAAGAGTACCAATGTAGACATCGGTGGTAAGATCAGATACCAGCTCAATGTGCACTGTCTTTGTGGCGAGGCATACAAAAATGCACATAAACCTTTATATGTTTTTCGATCTCACGCTTTGGTCAAGTGGATTTGAAGTGAACTCGCATAGTCTTCACTTACTATATAAAATGAGCTTATTAGTTGCACTCTTTGGGGTGGAAGATTTCTGATAAATTGTTTGAGTTCCTTGGCTGCATACTTTGTACATTTCAAACAACCACGAACTACTTAACGAATTAAATTTGTAGCATCTTATATCTAATATTTGCCTCGTAACGATGCCATCATTAGTTTCGGTCCAGCATGAAGGTGACGTAAATTACAGCGACCAACACGTGTTAGGTGGATTTGCTCAATCGGATGGGGGATCACTTGTCCCCATAAGTTTAGATACACATAAAAAAACTCACGATTTGCTAAATTTGTTACTGAAAAGAAAACTGAATGGACGTAAAAGAAAGATGACAACAACTTCACACTCCTCAACCTCCATAGTCACATCACCAAACGAATATCAGGGTGGATTAAATATTCTATCGTTTTATACGAGTTCTTAAATTGTACCTCTGAGCGCTTTTCTGATATGATTTGGCGATATTTTGTTTAACTTTATCATGAACTATAATGCTGGTCGAGCTGGTAGGGGTAGCATTACCTCACCTTCCGAGATATTTCCTAATTGCCTTAGAACTTCGTAATGATTGCCATGGTTAATCCGGTGATACCCAAACAAAAGGTAGTGTGGCGAGTGTTGGACTGTTGCATGAACTACATTTCGAAAAGCTGCGCTGATTTCTGGTATATATTTATCCCATGTGATATGCTTATCTGATATATAAGCTCTAATTGCAGATATGATGGAACGGTTCACCCTTTCATAGGCGTTTGATTGAGGAGAATAAACGGCAGTCATAGAGTCAATTATTCAAAATTGCTGGAGAAGTTCCTTATATTCAGCACTCTGAAATTGGGAACCGTTGTTCAAATGTATTGTCTGTGGTACTTCGCACATACAAAACAACAGTTTTACCTTGGGTTGATCGTGGATAAGGACCCAAAAAGTCCACATATAATCGTTGCCACGGTCGTTCGATTTGGAACGGTTTTCCCAGGCGTTGCAGTTTGTTTGGCGGTTTAGTTGTTTTACACCCTTCTCAACTGGTAATATAATTCCTAATCTCCTTAGCCATACCCGGTGAAAAATAAAAGCGGCGAATTCTTTCCAGAGTTTTGGCAATCCCTCCGTGCGATGCCAATTGATCGTTGTGTTTTCGCTCAATTATAACTTGTCGCAACCCATCTGGTATCAATAATTTCCACAGAGACAAATCGGTTAACTCATTTTGTTTTTTTGGTTCCTACCGTATGTAAATATATTTATCATGAGTTTTGAATGCTGGATAATCGTCGGAACATTCTAAAATTTTCTTTAATAAGGTCGTATATTCTGGTTCCTCGAACTCACTTGCTGTCATTTTATCTATATTTGTGTCATCGTTTCGTTGCTGAATTTTTGGTATACTTTCAATAAACTCAGTTATTTCATACCAGTAAATTCTTGAAAGCATATCCGGTACTACGTTATCTTTTCCACGTTGATGTTGTATCGAGAAACAAAAACCTTGGAGCTTTAGACTCCACCTAGCTACTCTACCACTCACATCACGTTGATTCATAAGCCATTTTAAACTAGCGTGATCTGTGATCAGAGTAAAGTCGTGGCCTTCAACATACGCCCTGCATTTTTTGTATGGCTAATATCGCAGCTAAACATTCTAATTCCGTTTAGTTTTTGCGACATATAAGATATCGTCGTCTCATTTCCTTCGAAATCTTTTTGAAAAAGCACGGCTCCCACTCTTTCCGTACATGCATCGCATCTTATAAAAAATGGGGCTCTATAGTCAGGTGTAATAAGCACTGGAGCAGTATTTAGCAATCCTTTTAATTTTTTAAAAGATTGTTGAGAGCTTCTGTCCACTGAAATTTTTCCTTCTTAAGACAATTTGTTATGGGAGTGGTAACACTTGCAAAATTATCGATAAAACGTCGAAACCACCCAGCCATTCCAGTCGTCTTATCTGTTTCGTATTCGTTGGTGTTGGCAGGTTTACTATATGGAGTCAATTTTCTCTGGATCTAGTCTTAATCCTTCCACCCCTATCAAGTAACCTATAGGTATTTAATTTCCCTCATTACGAAATTACTTTTGTCGATATTTATCGTAACCGCCCAGGTGGCGCAGTGGTTAAAGCTGAAGCAGTTGGAGCGGGAGGTACCGGGTTCGAATCCCGATAGGGGCAGGTTGCAAAAGAGATTTTTCACCACTTGATTACGATCGGTGGTGTGAATGAACACAACTATGACCCCCTGTTGGAGTGCATAATCCATGGGCCGCCCCATCTTCCATGTCAGGCTGGCATGGAGCTATGCAATGTGCAGATGGTTAGGAAAATCGGACCTATAGCCGTACGTCCACGATTTGGCTGCAAAGCGTAAGGTAAGGACGTAAGTAAGCGAACCACGAAAGAGTTGGGAAAGCCTTGAGCCCCAAAACAGATGGCATAGAAATAAACAAAAAAAAAATATTTATCGTAAGTCTAGCTGTCCGTAATAAAGTAGCTACCAACTCTATCAGTTCAAAGTGCTCCTTCAATGTACCACTTATGATTAGTAAGTCATCTAGGTAGACGAAAATTCGGTCATGGAATTCATGCGGTATTACTTTGTGCATTAAGCGGCACATTGATTGGGTTGAATAACAACACAAACGGCATCACCCTGAACTGATAGAGTGGACTCGCGGTACCGTAAATGCTGTACAGCCAGCGGTATCTGCCAGAATGCGTCCTTTACGTCGAGTGCATAGTTATGTATTTCGTCTCTGTTAACCGGTCTACTAGTCCGTCAATGATTGGTAACGGGTACGCGTCCTTTTAAGTCAAAGAATTGAGTTTGCGTGCATCGAGACACAAGCGTGTTTTACCATTCGCTTTACTAACGACCATTACTGGTGAGGTCCACGAACTTTTGCTTATCTCGATTACACCCAAACTCAACATTCTGTCAATTTCATGGTAAAGTTCATTTGTATGGCAGGTGAAACTGGGTAGTTCCTCTGTTTTACCGGTTTGCAGTTCTTTATAAGCTCGATGTTGTGCTCATGCAACGTCGTATTTCCTAGACCTTCCTTAACTCAAGATGAAAATGAGTCGGAGTTCCAGCTGGTCATGCTCGTTGAGAACATGGGAGTTAGCGTTTTTACTATT
The DNA here is from genome assembly GCA_963932295.1 of Tipula lateralis. Taxonomy (NCBI): domain Eukaryota; kingdom Metazoa; phylum Arthropoda; class Insecta; order Diptera; family Tipulidae; genus Tipula; species Tipula lateralis. The sequence goes on from OZ010739.1 coordinate 28,471,027, forward strand.
TTGTATTGTGGAGATTTCACTAATACTGATGTTCGGTAATAAATTATTTTTTTTCCAAAAATCGATCCCCAAATACATCGGTGATCGCAGTGAAGGAACTATGAAGAATTGTATTTTCTCAGTCTTATTACCGAATGTAACTGACAACCACACATAACCCAAGGTTTTGTTGGAAGTCTCTTTGGCAGTTTTTATATTTGACACTAGTTTGTGGAATTTTAAGTTTTCGTCCGATAAAAACTTGACCGAGTCCCTTCCAAGTACGCTAACAGATGCACCACTATCCAATAGCCCACTAAACGTCTGTGAATTAATCATAACATCTGCATGCGGCCGCGGATCATCGTTAGTACACTTTATAAGTGATGCCATACAATTTTGGATTAGGGCTCGCTTTGCACGGAAATAACGAACAGCTCGCTTAAGTTTATTGTTTTTAGATCTGCTTGATTTAACACTCTTCGTTTCACGTATTTCTGATTTCGTGTTGTTTTCTAACATAGAAAGTTTGACTGGATTATGTTGTTTTATGAGAGTTACATTTTCCTGTAATCTGGTGTTACCGATGGCTGATTTGACTCGAGGCGAGACCCTCTCATGTAGTTTGCACTCGGCCCTCCGTTTCCCTTCTGAGACGTAAGACAGTTCTGACACGACGGCTTTCGAACATTTCGTGCTCCACAACCAAAACAAAATATATTGAGAAATGGTTTTTCGCAATCTTGGTATCGGTGGCCTATGTCCTGACAATTCCAACAAACATAAATGTTACCTGACCCACTTCTACTATTATCATTGTCGATGTTCAGGTCTTTTGTGGAACACCTCTAAAACTGTTTTTTCTGGATGCTCATATTGCGAATGTGAGAAATCAGGACCGAGATCGGAGCATTGATTACTCAAGTTTATATTTTTCATATTGACTTCCAACTCATTAATCGGATTACGATGTTTGGCAGCAAAATCACCGAAACGCATCGCGTCGTAACCGGATTGTTCCCATTATCTCTCGTTGTCACGGCAAAGAACCCGCAATTCCTCGATTGTGTGAATCATATTGTGGAAAGGCAGTGTAACATTTTTCAATGCCAGATACATATTTTAATAAAGCCGATATACAAGTTGACGTTCAGATAGGCGGGTTTGTAACCTAGCAATTATATTCTGTGTGGCCAATGAAAATGTAGAAAATGACTCTTTACTTCCCTGGAATCTTCGAAGAATTTGTTCTTTCATTTCCTCTTCAAAGTTGGAACTGCTAAAGTAGGAAATGATGGCTATTTTCATATTCGCCCATGTAGTACCTGGGTCTGCTTTGTACACCCAGTACCAATCTTCTGCAGTCTTTGACAAAAAGAGATAAAGTACTCTTGTCAGATTTCCTTTAGGAAACCCATTATCTTTTGCCATTTGCCCCATTCTATACACAAAGTCGTGAACATTTAATGAATCTGAACCATCAAAGTTTAAGTTCCATCTTTGACCAGTTTTATGTGCTACATCGCAATTCCTCTGTTATGCATGGTTAACCTTTGATATGTTTTGGCCAGTCACTGCGATTGGTCAACCAGTTTGGCTCATTCCACCATAAACTGAAATCTTGTAGCTTTTCTGGATGAATACCCCTAGAAGCACAATCAGCTGGATTATCCTGGGTGGTGACGTATCTCCAATTTGATCTTCGTAAAAACGTAAGTATTTCTCCCGTCCTGTTTCCAACGAATGTGTTCCACTTGTAAGGGGGGCGATAACCAATCTAAAACAATAGTAGAGTCAGTCGATGCAATTATTTCATCTATATCGGTTTGTAAAGCGGGTTGGACCGCTGAAACTAATTTGGTTAATAACAACGCGCTACACAACTCCAAGCAAGGAATGGAAATTTGCTTGATTGGGGCGACTTTCGCTGACAATAACTTGATGATTGGTATTTCAGTCGGTTTAGTTTGGTTTCTGCATTTGTGTGAATGTACCTTTCTAATGTGATATTTTTTAGAAGTGGTATAAGCTGTTTCGTATTATATTGCCGACTAGTTGATACATTGTTTGGTAAATCATCATCCCAGCCAATATTTTCTGACCACAATGATTGCATGAATAACTAACTATAGCTATTGTGACCGGCGCAACCTATCCTAGTGGGTCAAATAGTCGATCCTAGTGGGTCAAAAAGTCGACTAGCCTCTGACAAGATTCCACGTTTGCTGCTGAATTAAATTTACTTGGAATTGAAAATAGTCCGTTTTCGGGTTCCAATGTGATCCCAACACCTTTACACAGTTGGATTCTTCGATTTCCAAATTATTTTGTTTCAAACAAAGGGTAACCTCGTCAGAGGTATCTAACAGACGACGGACAGTTGTACTGGTAGCTGACCTCACTGAAGGCTGCGACACGAACGATTTGATAAAGGCATAGACCGTGAGTTTCTTTCGGTCGTAGCGATCCCTCAATTTTTTTTAATGCTTCTATGTAGTTTTCATCGGTAATACTAAAATATTTTAACAGACCAGCTGCTTCACCTTTTAATGTACCTTAAAGATATTGGAGCTTCCGTGATTGTGTTAACCTTTGATTGTCGTTGAATGGTGGAACAGAATAAGTCGTTAAATGACTGCCAGTCGGTGTTTTCGCCCGTGAAGCTCGGAATTGCTATTTTTGGTAACTTTACGTGCATGTGTCTATTTGACATCGAAGTTCCTTGCATGGTGGTATCATTGAGAGATATTGGTGGTTCCATTTTTATTCGCAAAGCAAGAACTAAGCCTGCTACTTTCGTTTAATAGGTTTCTTCAAATTCGGCGTCCAGCTCTTTTTTCTTGTCCAATGTGACTGTTATTATAGATATTGCTGAGTAAATAAAGAATTTGACCTGTAGATGAACTTTTATCGCATCAGCAACGGTTGGATTTAACATTGACTTGTCATCTTTTTATTAAGGTTGACGCAACCGGATTATTTTCAATAAAAGACTAGACACCTTCCTTCACTTCTGTTTGCGTGAAGAAAAATGGTGAAAAATTGGAACTCATTAGAACCCAATAAAAATGTGTGCCCACACCTGCTATCGCGTATTTAAGATTGTGAAGGATGAGAACAATAGCAAAAACTTTGTTATTGAATATGTGACGTCATTCAAGTTTAAATGTGCATCAAACATAATCAAAGAAGGATTACTGCCGAACAAACAATTATTCGGTTATTATAGATGACTGGTCAACGTCAAGTCCAACCTTTACTGATATGATGAAAGTTCATTTTCTGGTAAAACTCTGTATTTTCCCAGCAAAATTTAGCAATTTGTCCTAAATGGAAACTGACTAAACCGCATACTTCGAATTCAGTGATTGAATGAGATGAGAGGCGGATAACACAATCGTATATGAGCTTATGCCAATATCGTTAATATCTATATCAAGGTCCAACTTGAACTAAGAGCTTATAAATAATAAGAGAGTTACATAAAACTCAAATTGAAGATTTTCTGTTTCTTTTATTGCATTACGAGTGTAATTACTTTGACGAATTTGTTTATAAAATTAATTGTTGTTTTATGAAAAGTGAAAAGTGTTTATAAACTTTTCTTCTGATATTAAATTTTATAGTCAACACATAAAATTTTTTAGCGAAGTATCTTAGACTTGTGCTACATAAGACATGCTTATCGAAAATGTTCACTGTTTGTTTCATTTAAAAATCATTTATTTTGATCCAAAGAGTGCAGTAAAATTCATAACGAAAGTGTATAGTCATCTTATTGATGAATTTAATGGGATTGATGACATGAAGGAAGCAAATTAAGAATAAGTAACATTTAACAGTCGGGTTTGTCATATTAAAGATTAGGTCGCGTCACGACTGAATGTATATAAATGAATCGAACAGTGTAAACATCAAGTCGGTTAGCATATGCCTGATGAAATGGATTGTATCTTTTCGATCACATAGTCATGCAATGACGTCACCGTCAGATCGAAACGGCCTAGTTGAAATACAAGATAAGATAAGATGCAAGAAACAACTCCACGTGACAACTCACTCACTGTCTCAATTACTATTCAATATTACATAAAGCTTCAAACTTACACGCTTCAAATTCTATTCGTATAGATGAAATATCGAAATATATAGAAGACCAGACACCAAAAATGTATTTTTATCCATGTTTCTATATCTCATTGGAATATATCAATTGTTTATATATCACTACTACAGGCTAGCATGTGTGGAGCTATGCAATGTTGCAGATTATTCTACGTAAATCGGACATTATAGTCGTTCGTCCTCGATTTGACTATGTTATAATGATGTAAAGAAAGGCGAAGATTATAGCGGAGACACGTTTTACCTTTTTGTATGGAGGAATGCATTATTATCAAAATATTTTTGTACTGATGATGATTTTTTAAACATAAAAAGAAGTATCCTAAAAAAAACTTTTTCCAATTTCACTTTTGCCCATTGGTCCTTTGTTGTTGGTTAATTAATATTAATGTTGGACTCATCGAGAAAGTGTCTACTGAAAGTGTCTTCTGAGGGAGACAAATTCAAATCTAACGTATAAATGTTTTGCATGTGAGTGATTGGATGATGATTTTCGAATGGTTGCTGCAACTGGTTGTTTTTGTGAATAAACAACATAATTCTTGTGGAAATTCAAGTTTTTTTATTAATACCCTGAATGAAATAAAAACCTAGAAACAAAACAAAACCTAGAAACTATTGCTCCTTCAGTATGTATTTGCCACATATTCGTAGAATACTTCCACTTTCCCCTTTTCTAAGATCCTCTCGTTCTTTCTTCTTCTCGGTCATCCATCTTTAAAACTGTTTTGACGATAAAGAGTTTTTACCAGTTGATGCTGAACAATCTTTTGTTAATTTGTTGTTGTTTCGCGGCAGCCAAAACTGTTAACTTGAAACTGTGAAACGTATCAGTCTTAAACCTTAACCTTGTCCTTATGGTCCAATAAATTTGAGTTCAATTCAATAATCAAATCCACACCTAATTTTTAATTTAAAATTCTTTTCAAGGATGTGAACAATAGCAAAGCATTTAGCCCCTGTGGATGGGGGTATTTGAGTTTCGTAAATTTTACAAACGAAACATGAAACCCATAAAATACCACAACAGTATTCAGAGCTAGTCAAAGAAGGCGAGGTTATCTGGTTAGATCGCTGGGCTGACGAGCCGCATCCGAAAAAAACTACAAATGTCAAAAATGTCAACAAGTCAAAAAAAAATCGGACAACCCCAAAACAATAATAACCCTCCCATTAAGTACCCGGGAACGAGAATGAGGATCGGCACGTGCAGACACTTCGGAAACCTGGCGCGCTGGACGGCCTCATCACATGCATGAAGGAATATCGGCTGGAACTCGTAGTGCTCTAAGAAACTCGATGGCCTTAAAGTGGAAACCATGTGTCCCAAGGCTATACATATTTAGACAGTGGAGATAACCTAGGGAATCTTGGAGTTGGATTCCTCATTGGGCCACAGGTAAAAAAGGCTGTACCAGATTTTCAGGCAGTCGATAATCTAATGAATAAAATTCGCTTGCATACGAGATAAGCCAACCTGTCAATTGTATGTGTACATGCTCCCCAAATAGCAGTTCTTGCTAGGAGGACATCTTAAAGCATTTTGTAGACTGAAGAAGCGAGAATGTCCTAAGAGTGCAACAACTCAGTAATAATCACAATTCGCGTGGTTTCTTTAAAGGAATCACCGAATTGCACCATACCTTAAGATCTCGGTCAACTGCTATTTGGGACCAGGATGGAAACCTCTGTGTTGACGTCGATGCGCTACTCGATACATGGCGTGAACATATTTCTTAACTACTTAATGTTCCACATGTATCACAAGCTGTATTTGAATACCCTCAAGTCCAGACCGCAGAGATGTTCATTGAGGATCCATCCTATGAGAAATTCACAATGACCATGCAGAGACTAATGAGAAATCGATCACCAGGAGTTGATTGCATTAATTCAGAGCTCACAAGTTACTGTGATACATTATCTTGGGAAGAATTATTTCACAGGCGGAGGGAGTTTTCGGTGACTGCCAAGGAGGATTCCGTCCAAATCGGTCAGTCAGTGATCAAGTGGTTTCGCTATGGATGATTCTTTCCAAGTACTACGAAACATCTCATGATGTACACCAGGTATTCCTAGATTTAAAGCAAACCTATGACCCGATCAATCGAGAGAGGCTTTGGTATGCGCTTGAATATTCAGGAATTCCCAAAACAATTGTACATCTATGTAAAATGACAGTAACGCAGTCACAATGCTGTGTTAAAGTTAAGAACGGGCTATCGAGAACTTTTGCAGTTTTTTCTGGTGTTCGACAAGGAGATGCGTTGTCCCCGATACTTTTTAATCTCATGTTACAATACATCCATCGTTCAAGTGAATCCCTCAGGACAATATCTTATTCCGACAATCCTTGTCGCTGGCGATCGGGCTTTTTATCTTCTACGTCCACTTCTGAGAGTGGATCTTGATGGATGAGTACGACAAATGAGTACAACATATGACTTTTAACATACGAGAGAAGAATCATGCGTGTGATATATGGCCCAAAACGCGATGTTGATAGCACATACCGAATTTAATGCAAATTCCTGATATCGAGCATGAAATCAAACGACAGCATATACGCTTGATCACGTTCTGCGAGCTGAACCGAACCGAATGATACTGCAACCTTTGAAGGGAGAGCCGCCTTTCGATAGGCGAAGAGGCGGTTGCCGACGATGGCTCCACGGCGAAGAAAGCGATCTGTTATCTAATATAGCTGCTTGCTGATCTGGAAGCTGCTTGCTACAATATGAAGAGCTTGCTCGTAATCGAAACCGATGGAATCAGATTGTTGATTATTAGTTGTGTTAAAATTTTCATAATGTTACAAAAATTATAAATTAATTAAATTTAAATAAGTGCATTTAAGATTTATAGTTCGAATCGCGAGAACAACAAAAATAAAATTACTCAAGTTTGTTTGGAGTTTCTTTAAGATACTAATATCAAGTCGGGTACAGAAGGCTTTCTTCATGGCTGTTCAATTTCAATATTCAACCTAAATTAGAAAACAATTAAATTTAAAATTATATTCATAATCGATTTGATACTTATCTTATATAATATTCCGTTGTATAATTCAGATTGTTTATAATATGTTGACATTTTTTAATCATTGTTTCTAAAAGTTTTATTTTTGTAACTCAATATTTGTTGCCAAAATTATGTTATGTAGCTCAATTTTGTATGGATCATAGATAAATTTAGTCATCTATTCGTTTAAAGATGTCACTCTAGCAAATTTCATTGATAACATTTGAAATTACAGATGTCGTTGAGAGACTTTGTTCAAACTTGTTTAGATTAAAACTAGTTTTGGAACCGAATGACCCGAGGATGACTATAACTTTTATTATAACAAAAACAACCGTGATTGTGAAAACATACAGTAATTAAAAAGCGCCATAAACTCTTATAAATAAAATAAAACCACCTTTTATAATTTAAACAAACGGAATTTACTTTTATTTGGACTTGAAAATATCACTTCGACAATTTTGAACCCCTGCTTGTTATTAGAACTTGGAAATATCACTTCGGCAATTTTGAATCCAGCCTGTTATTGGACACGATTATTTGTCTACGATTTATTTGGATTTCGGCTCTAATATTTTGGATACGATTTCTTGGAGGAAATCAAATTTTGGACCCCACTTTCGATTTAGATTATTTGGCGTGCACGATAAGACCGGCATTTTCTTCACATATCGAACCGAGGCATTGGATTTTAACAGTGATTTGCACTGATCATTTACGCGATCAAGTCAGTGCTTATATAAATATCCAACCCGGTACGTTGGCACATTTAATAATGGCCTAGGTAACTGTGGTGCGTTTATTTTTTGTTTTAAATTTTTTTAGTACAAAAATTATTTTATGCAACCGTACATGTAGGTGGCCATTATATTTAAATTAATTTTTTTTAGGAAATAAGAAAATTTTGTTTAATTTTACAATCAAACTTAAACTAAATTTCGTTTAATTATTGAATTTAAAATAAACTTTTTAATCGTTAATAAATAGTAGTATTGTGTTATTTTCAAATTCATATGGATTTTTTATAAATTTTGACTACTAAATAAGAACTAATTCTCTTATTAAGTAATCATTTTGATTTTCTGGTGATATTTTGGATTTACTAACGGTCATCATGTTAATAATGATTAACTAAATTAAAAAAACAACATTGTTGAAGTATCACCATGTAGACATTTCGTTCATAACCTATTATTAAGGTATGTTACTCAATTAAGAAACAATTCTTTTTTCTATATTTTTTTGGTGAGTTTTGCTTATGACGATAATTCAAGAATCAAATAAGTTAGTGCATAACCCTATTGTAGCGATCTGTTTGCATATACAATTAGTAAAACCAATTGAGTTTTAAAACCAACTACCGTCTAACAAGATACAGATCAATACGACTTATACTAAGACTTAAGTATCAAGAATTAAGTAATTAAATAAAATGATAAACGGATCGATATATAAACAATCAGATCGATATATAAGGCAATCGATATATAAACTATGCACTGTTGTGCAATTACGCGTTAATAAACATTTTTTACACTTTTGTTGTAAATAATAAGTAAAAAAGGTTAATTACCGTAAAAAATGTAAAAAATATGTAAAAATAAGTGACATCTTTCAGAATTTAGAAATACCAGGCATACTCTAATATTCAAACCAGTCAACAAGGTTTAAATGATTTTCAAAAAAATAAAAATATGAATAAGCTTTGGGTATATATTATAAATTAGACTATATATATACATATATATATATATATATATATATATATATATATATATATATATATATATATATATATATATATATATATATATATATATATATATATATATATATATATATATAGGTATAGATATAGATATATATTATATATTTATATATATATACATATATATATATATATATATATATATATATATATATATATATATATATATATATATATATATATATATATATATATATATATATATATATATATATATTTGTATGGATGTATATATATAATCAAAGCACTTTATTGTCCCTTAAATAAGAAAAGATATAGGCTGATACCGGGTTCATTTATGATGCAAACAATGCGCTATATTATTGGTAGAATTTTTAATGGACCAATAACACGCTAAGTTCGCGTACACAGTCACACATTTACATAACATAACCTAATATAACAAATTGTTAGAATATTTAATTAGTAGGTAATGAATGTATAGGTGTCATATGACATAACGTCATTGATAATTAATAAATAATTAAAACACACAATTATTGCACTGAAAGAAATATTATATCCAATAATGCAAAAATCCAGACAACGAATTTTGAAATTTTTTTGTGAAATTACAATATAATTATATAATATTAGAATTTGTAAATTCTAAAAGACAAAACAGTAGAATAGATATACTATAAGTGAATCTTGTGTTCCAAGAAACTAAGCAAGTGTATATACTGGGTTATGTAACTTGTCAGGAAATGAAATGGGAATTTTTAAACACATTCCGAATTGCAAATTTTAAAAAACCCAGACGTTTTCACTCTAAGTATAATACCCTTTCAACTCAAATACGTTTATTCGAAAAATGTGATATTTGCATATGTTACACTAGTGTTTTATAACAAATTGCTCACATACATACATGTTTTTATTTATTAATATTGTACACTAGTGTTTTAAACAGATAATTTTGGTGGTTGTTTTCAATCTTACTAAGTAAAACAATAATAAGAATATGTATGTAAAACACTCAATGAAATTAACCAAAACCGATAAATTTATTTTTCATCGTTTGAATTGAACAACACTTTAGCCACCACAGACAAAGGATTACTATTAGTCCCTTTTCTACTACTACTAATACTACCCCCAAAATAGCTAGATACCGTAAACAACGGCAATAACATTAAAAAACATACAAACTTGCACTTTAATATGAGTGAATAGATAGAGAGTAGACGGACAAATGCCTTAAAAAGATAAAAATTGTATAATAAAGGCGATAATAACTTCCCAAAAAAACATTTTAGAATTCCATATTTATTCAACACATCGAATTTCACTATAACCGGTTCAGGAATAGTCTTGTTCCGTTCCAGTTTATCATTTTCCAGAACCGTCAACGGTTTCAGAAGAAATACAGAATTTTTTTCTTGTATGTGTACCTGACTCTAAGATTGTCCCATAAATAAATGAGTTTGTTTCATCAACATCCTTAATGTATCTTTGTTTTCATTTTTGGAGGTATGTAATTGCAAAATTCATTTTGTGATTTGGTTATATGCTCTTTAGAATCTTATCCTTGCTTTGTCATATATTGTTTTGGTATATTCCGTCTTTACCCTGACGCAATAGGATTGGAGTGATACACAGTAATACGATTTATCCATCATATGGTTCATGCGGATCACATCAAATATGTTTATAGAAACAATTTAAAAAAACGATATGTAAAAATATTTAAGTAGATTTACATTTCAGGTCTTTTATTTATTTGTATATTACAAAAACAAAAAAAAATAGGGAATGGTGCGTTTCTCAGCAAATTACAAATACACTTAATTTATTTATATCATACATACTATATTATATACATTATAATACATTATAAATAACTTTCGTCTTCGTCGCTATCGATTGAGCATACTTGTTTATTATTAAGCGTAAAATAAATGTGTAGTAATTTTTTGGTACGATCAAATGTCAATCGATTTCTTATTGGAGTATGTATTAAACCCCAGTTGGAGAAAATCCTTTCTATTTGTACGGACGAAGCTGGTAAATTTAAGGCCCTCAATGCCACCCTAGACAGTTTAGGAGAATTGGTTTCAGCAATTCTCCCCAAATGTGGTCAGTTTTTTAATATCTTTCCGAATAAGAACCTCGAAAACTCCGCTTTTGGTCTTATACTGATCGAGTTCTTCAAGTCCATCACCACTTAAATTTTGCCTATGTGTTCTGTGTCCAATTTATTTTTATCGTATTTGGGATGCAAATAGAAAGCGGTTAATGCATATACATTCAAGGCCATTTTAAGACGAAATTTTAACGACCTAATGTTAGATTCCATATCAAGCGACAACCATAAGTTAACCGCGTCTGCTAACGAAGCATCCGATTTCAGACAAAAGTTTATTAGTTGACAAATCGGGTCTAAAACTAATATATCTGCTTTATCTTGTTCTATAAATTCCTCATCAAAAATTAATTTTGATACGATTACTTTTACTTTCTTCGGATGTTCATTAATAATAATCTCTTTCATATATTGCAAATTTGAAATTAAATTTTGATATGCATCCCGATGGGAACACCACCTAGTGTCACACGCAAGCTTCATTTTAGAACCACTTTTATTAACGATTAGATTTTCAAAATCAGCATTTTTGAATTCCTTCAAAACGGTATTGACATTTTCTGTCAACTTCAAATCTATAATATCTTTTATTAATAAATTCCCAATGTGACTATGACACGTACTGTGCCATAGATAGTGATTCACATTTTTGCCCATTCTGACCATCGTCACTGCATTGTCCGATACAACAGCATATATTTCTAGATTATATAATTGCCTGGCTATCTCAGCAGATTCTGCAACAATTTCAGATTCCCCACTCAAATCCCATGCATTAATCAACGCTTTTGAACCATCTGCATTATGGACCATGCTAACCACTGTTTTTGAATTTGACGATGAGTTCTTCCAACCATCTTTCAAGAGAACTGAATGAGCTGGAAGTGTCTCCTTCGTGTTTAGTAGACACCGTTTGTATGTGTCTTGTAAAATACTAGTTGATATTACTCGTCGATTTGGAATTAATTTTGTATATGATAGCCTCAACTTCGTAATCAAATTTTTAAAATGGTTTGATTCTATAACCCGTAGTGGAATATTACAGCCATAAAAAAAATTTCCACTAGCAGTTGTAATATCAGCTTTTTCTCTAGACGTTACTACATCTACAAAATGTTGATAAAGAATATCGTCTCGCCGCAGTTTTCGATACTGTTGATGATAAAATCGTTGATTTGCCACTAGTACATGATGTACTACTGTGTGGTGTATTTGAATTGAATATAGCAGAATTGAATGATATATTAGAGCTTGATGGTGTGTCACAGTTTGATGATTTGCCATATCTTAATAAAGTATCACAGTTGTAGTTTGAAGGAATGTGTTCATCGTGGGATGAAATTGTAGCGCTGGATGATATACAAGAGCCGGTTGATTTCTCACTTTCTATGCTGGAAGTAGGTGTAACTAGTGTTCCAGCACTAGAAGACAACATTGAAGTAGTAAGTTTCTCATTAACATCTGGTTCTATAAGTGTATTTTCTTGTAGAACATCTATAAACTCAACTTCGACCTCATTCAATACAATTATTTACATGTAAATAATCGTGTATTTAATGAAACGTAATGTATCTGCACAACACTGAAACTATGCGAAAATCGTTAATCGTCTACCTTTTATACATTAAGTAATTTATAAAATTAGAACAAACTGCGATAAATGATTCATCTCGTTAAATAATTTAATTACAGAGTTCAATAATCTCAAATTGAAGATTTTATGTTTATTTTATTTCAATACGACTTTAATTACTTTGACGAATTTGAATATAAAATGAATTGAGGTTTTTGTAAACCCTTTTCTTCTCACATCAAATTATTTATTGAACACATAAGATTTTTTTAATTGCAGCGAAATATTTTCGAATTGTGTCTTGAGGAAAATGTTCATTTCGTCTTCAGTTAAAAATTATTGTCCAGAACATTATACAAATTATGTATCAAATCCTGATTGATAATGGGAGATAATTTAGAAGTGAATTATGTGTATGATTTCAGTAAATCTTTCTCTCGTTATCATTTTAGTCGTTTCTGCAAAGAACATAAAGTACTCGAATCTCAAACTTTGTGTAAAGATGATCGGTTCGCATTGTACAATTTCCATATTTTAGTCCACTACTCTTAAGTTATTCTTAATTCTTGTCCACTAATATATTATTGGTGTTATCCTCCTCAACCTATATGTTTTAGTTCTGAAATACACACATTAAAAATAAATTAAGAAAATTTTCATAATAAATTTCATGATAAAAACTATAAAGGGAACAAATTTTCTTCGCCTCAAGAAATATTAAAAAAAAAACAAAAAATTGGGAACTAATACACACACATATTTATATTTATATATATATATATATATATATATATATATATATATATATATACATATATATTATAATAATATATTATTCATTAGTATAATCTGCATAGAACGGAGAAGAAATAGTTTAAGAATCCCACTTTCTAATATTTTCGTTGTAAGTGTTGTAGGAAGGGATATTGATATTAATACCTTTCGTTTTGTAACAACTCGCTCATTTATCTTTGTTGTCTCATTCAGTAGATAGATGAAACTTTAAAAATAAATTAAATAAATTATTTAATTTTAAATTTAATTGTGTAAGAGTGGTTGATAAATATAGTTTACTTTTATAAAATAAATCATATATAAATTTAACATGGATAGAGAATCACATGCATTAATGGATTTCTATTTGCAAGCCGAAAAAAATACTGACACCACAAATCAACTTCTTCAACAACCATCAATGGGAATAGATTTATTTAACAACCACCTACCATTCGAAACGTATCAAACTCAGTGGTCTAGTACTTCAACTACCGAACCATTTGTAGAGCAACAAAAACTACCACAACCAGCAGAGACATCGGTTTCATATAGGGAGGATAATGAACTTTACGCATTGTTATATTCTTGGAACTTACACGAAATGTATCCGAAATGTATTGGTAAGCACATCTTGGCATAAATGGCTGAACACATAAAATTAAATTATATTTATTTCAGAACTGGGCATGGACATTCAAGCGTTTAGGTATCTTGGGGAATACCATAAAACTTTTATGAATCATTTCAACTTAGGGATTCAAATTAAATTCACAATGCATCATAAACTTTGGTTGGAATCTCTTTCGAATACGGGCGGCAACTCAAACCCAGATAACCAAAGTTTAGCCTCTCAATTTTTACTGAAAACACCGGCAAGTCAAAAACCATTTAATTTAGGCGAAATTTTAAATAATTCTGTGGACGGAATATTCATTCAAAATTATTATAAAATTTTGAACAAATGTCATGTTGTAAGGTCATGTTGTAAAATCACGTAATGGTTATTGATACCAGCAGGAAGAATGGCTTTTACATGGGTTGGTTTAAATCCAACTATCCGTCTTATATTTTCGTCCGTAAATCGAAAGGCAACCGTGTTTTCTTGAGTTTGGTAAACTCATTATTTCAATTGGGTTCACATCTGGGCTATAAAGGGGTCATTTTATTGTGTAGATGGAACTATCAACCAAGTACTTTTTCACCTTTTAAATAGAAATAAAATGTTATGTTTTAAAGTTATTTATTATTTTCTACCAGAAATTTATACAGAAGTTTTAAATAAAGAAATAAAAGTGCATGGTCATTTGTTTTGATCTGTGGGCTGGCGCGTTGTCTTGTTGAAAGATGAAGCTCTCAGTTTCACTAAATCGCTCCAAAGCTGATGGTTTCCAACGCCTTTGCAATGTTTGAATGTTCAGGTACACATTGCTGGTTACCTCTGCTTCGACAAGGGCCATCAGCCAGCATTACTACAACAGCCTCAAACCATTCCACCCTCAGTTTTATAAGGCACTTGTTGAATGCAGATATCGCTGAGGCGTTCACCTGGTTTTCTACGCACAATTAGCCATCCATCTCCCACATGATTGAAGATATATTAAATAAAATTTTCTGCAGCGAGTGGCGTGCCCTAAAATTTGCGTTCAGTAACCTTCTACGAACAGTTGAACTGGAAATTTGAATACCTGTTGCTGTAGCAAGATCGTCTTGCAATTTCGGTGAAGTTTTAAATCGGTTCTGCTTGGAACGAAGAACCAGATATTAATCTTGCATTGTTGTGGGTTTTCGCGGTCTGCCAGACTCTTTAGATCGCTCTGTGATCCCCGTAGTCCTAAATTTTTTTATAAGATCGGCAATTGATGATTTCCCACGTCCACTCCTATCACCAATTTCACGCACGGACAGTTCTTCCTTCCATAACGCGATAACAACACTTTTATCTTGGTCGTTTTGTTTAGACATTTTAAGAACTTTATTCGCTTTTTTATACTAAAATCATTTTCTTCATAAACATAACTTTAACAACTTATTTTTACTTTCAGAGTTCGGGTGAGTTACCAAATGCAATCTTAAAATTGGAATCTTAAAAAAAGTAAAAACACTAGGCAATATTTAACGTTTTTAAAGGAATTCGAACTGTCCGGATGTTTTTGCACAGTACGGTTTTATTTGATCTACAACTTTTAGATCTTCGTATACGTTTTTCAATATTAACGTGTGACGATGATCGTCGTCGTTTGCGGGTACGAAACGCTTCCACAATATATGACCAATTTTCTTGATTGGCCATCGCATTCCAACAATTGGTAATTTGTTCTATTGACGTAAATAATTTAAAAATGGATTTCGTGTCATAACACCAGGGCGAGCACACTTTTTTGATGAAGATGCACCTGTGACAATTGCCTACCATTCCGATTAGTTTTTGATCATTAATATCTAGATCTCGTCTGTTACTATACCTATCTCTTGTTTTATTTTGACTATGTATAACTTAACTATTCATTTCTTCTTTAATTCTTAATTTTCTTCCTTCATTCTCATTAAATTGTAGTACAAAATTACCTGATGATTTAACACTTTCTTTAAAAATTTTATTGCACTCTTTGAACCAACATTGATTCTGTTAATAGTTAGTTTTTTTTCGGTTCAAGATTTTGTACAACTTCTGATTTGTGATAGATGTGGTTTCGATACATTATTTGAAAAATGTTTTGTTCAATGATTTTTATATGAAGCACAATTCCATAACACTTCACTACTAAGAAAAATGTTTATGTGTTGAATATAAAATTGAAAATCAGAAGAAAAGTTTTCCATAAAACAATAAGTGGTGTTGAAATAAAAGGACCATAATATCGTCAATATGAGTTTAATGAAACTCTCTAATAAAATTATTTATCGAGATGCATCATTTATTGTTGTTTGTATCAATTAAAGTCTTGGTTCAAGTTGGATATAATTGTTTCAAATACGAATAAGACGTCCTTATACAAGTTCAAATGTTCATTTAACAAAATCGAGATGTAAACGAAAATGTTTTGGTAAATATAGATTTTACCGGAAAACTTGTGATTACTTCACAAAAGAATATATTGTTTTCCAATCATAGGCGAAACGATTATAGTATCGATCATGTTGTTAATCTAATTGAGTGTAAGAGAGTGTACAAATGTTGACTGGCTTTTATTGAGTTCCAATTTTACATTTTTTCTCACCCCAACAGGGTGGACGGCGAAGACGTTTAGTCCTCTAGTTTGAAATTATCCGGTTGCGACCAGCGCAGTAACTAGAAAACTGGACAACGATAAGTTCAACCCATAGTGATGTGATAAAGGTTTATCATAACTAAGCCCACATCGTTAATATCTATTTTTTATACATAAGTAATTTATAAAATCAACACAAACCGCGATAAATGATGCATCTCGGTAAATAACTTAATAAGAGAGATAAAATATACTCAAATTGAAGATTTTATGTTTTTCTTATTTCAATACGAATTTAATAGTTTATCGAATGAATTGTTGTTTTTGTACACAAATTTCTTCGCACTTTAAATTATATATTCAACACAAAAATATTTATCATCGTAACGAAGTGTTTTGAGATTGTGCTACATGCATGTATGATCGAAAATTTTCACGGTTTTCTTCTTTTTGCAGAACATTTTACAAATTATGTACAAAAGCTACTATAATCGATAAAAAAACTTACCAATAACAGAATCACAAATTAATTTTGGTCCGTAGAATTCAATAAAATTAATAACGAAAGTGTTGAATCGTCTAATTGATGAATTTAATGAGATTGATGACATGAAAAAAGAAAAATAAGATTTAATAATTTCTTTAAATAATTTATACCTCAATCGAACACAGATACAAAATATTTTATTATTGTTTCAAAATATAACAACTTGCCTAGTAAACCACAAAGAACAGATAGTGTTGTAACGGCGTGTCCAATCTTGTTACAAATTTATGAAAATTATTTTATTTTAAGTCTTCTACTTATTTATTATTGTTGCAATATTTTTTCTCGCGATTGTCAAATATTTCAATGAAAATCAATGTATACAATCCGCATTTGATAAAAAATTATTTTTCAAATTGGTCGTGACGATATAATTCGACAGTACATCTGAGAAGACTGACTCATACATTTTAAAATTACGGGATTTGAATTTTTTTTTTGATGAAAGGAAAAAAAATGATTGGTTTGATCGGGGGAGAAGAGAAATAGAACTCGTTCGGATAAGATCGAAAAGAAATGGTTGCTTATTAAAGCTTAAAGAAAATTAAAATAAAAATAGATTTTTAAGAGGAAAATAAAATTAAATTAAATAAATAGTATAAATTATATATACATATATATATATATATATATATATATATATATATATATATATATATATATATATATATATATATATATATATATGTATATATATAAATATATATATATATATATATATATATATATATATATATATATATATATATATATATATATATATATATATATATATATATATATATATATATATATATATATATAGATACGACAGTTTAATTAAGTTTATTAAGACAGTTTTACTACTAAGCTCTGTAAATTTTGGGATATAAGTCTCTTAGCATAATATTTAGTGATAAGTGTTAGAAAAAAAAAATGTTAATCAGGTACGACCTCAAGAAGGCCGAATTACATGTGCGTTTTAGATATGGAACCTAAACGGAAAAAAAATTGTTTACGAGTGTACTTTTTTAGATATTATAAATTTCCAAAAAGATTAAGACTGGAAAATTTAATAAATAAATTAATAAATTATAAAGTGGAAGTGAAATTTGAAACTAAAAATATTTACAAAACAAGGAAAACTTGTTAACTTTAGTTTTCTTTGTTTTGATAATATCAATTACGATAAATAAGAAAATGTGGAAATTAAAACGTTACAATAATTATAATAAATATTCGAAATAGTGAATAAAAACAATATTAAAAGCTTAAATAAACAAATAAATAAATAAAATATAAAAATATAAACAATAGATATATTTATAAAAACTACACTAAGGTATACCAATTTAATTTTAAGTATTTTTATATCATTTTATGTAGTTAAGATTCTGGTGATGGGTAGACTAGCGTAGATTTATTTTTTTTTATTATTACTTAAACATCGATCATCGTTATAAATAGTTTGTTTTATTTAAATAAAATTTACATCTTTTGAATTTTGAAATGTAAAAACAACAAAAAGTAAGTTTTCCTTATTAATTTTTTTTTGTTTAAATAAGTATTACCAACAATCAACAAAAAATTCTGGTTTTATTTTCCTTTCGAGATGAACTAAAGTGAATTTCATATTGAGATCAAGGTGAGTTGTGCGTTGCTGCAAGTCTAAGTACAGAGTGGGATGAAATATTGTTCTGTTATACATACTTAAAACATAATTTAAAAATTACACTTAGCAGTATGTGTAACATATATGCGCCATTGACATTTACACGCTGTCCTTCCCCATTTTTAAAGTAATACGATCTAACGTCATGATGCCACCTAACTATAAACCGGAGTAAATAGGGCATTTTTCAGGATGCATTGAAAGCTCTTGAATCTTTTCTGTTTCGTAATTTTTGTTTGTTGACTTATCCACTCAGCCAAAAACGAGCTTCATCGCTGAACACGAATAAATAATGGATCAATTTGGAGCTGTTACAGAACTGCTCCTTCTTATTGTAACCCGGAACGACTTTCTATAGAGGATTATTTGTCTCGAAATCATCAAAGTAAATTGTAAATCGTAAAACATGATCGTCTCGACCAAAATCTTTTCTTTTTCTTTGAACAAATCTGTTTTAGTATCGACTGTTGGAAAGTGGATCTGTGAACGGAATATGACGTTTGTAACGTGACTGTTTTCAATCACAACTTCGTTATTTAAGTGTTGTGGATCCACGCGACTTCCTTTGACAATTTTCATAGCACTACATGATAATTTTGGCTCATTAAAGAGTTTTAATGTTTTATATCTAGAATTTAGACTAGATAAAGGATCTTTAAATAAACAAAACATCTATATTTCATCCCACTCTATACTTAGACTTGCAGCAACGCACAACTGCTTTAGTCAGTAATAAAATTGTTATACATAATATTTGTATCGGATAGAATTAGTATTGGAGGTAAAGTTAGCCAACATTAGGTTTCCTAATGGATGAATGAAACCTAACGATCACGCTTATCCCAAGTTGTCGTTGAAAAATGCTTGTAGATCTCAGTAAGAACGTGTATTATCAAAATTATATTAATTAGTTATAAGTGAGCTCTACTAAGGTTCAAAAATCAATGACAAAGCTTATTTTACAAATTAATAATCTATTATAAAAAAAATTATAATACCATAATATATTAGTACTGTAATCTATAATATTCAATTGCGACATCTAAATTGTAACATTATTTGAACTTAAATTTGGCATGTAATCATAATTTGCTGTAAGTAAAAAAATTCCGGAGAGTAAGAAAATTTTTTATTGTTATAAAATAATGGTTAAATCGCCAATTTGTTCTTGTTAACGCATATTTTACAGAAAATGTTCAAATTCGTTGTTAATTTTTTTGAAACAACTAGTCATTGGCAAATTTCCTTATGAAGAATTGTCTTTATCGGCAAAAGGCGATCGTTTTTGTTATATTAACATATTTGTTTATTTTAGATGTCAGTTTAAGTTTAATTTAGCACTAGTTCATAAAATAAACCAATATTTTGTCAAATTCGAAAAATGTTGTTCATTTTTATTTTGAATTTTATTCAATGCTGAATTAAGGTCCTAAAACGTTTAAATATATTTATATACTAGCCTCTCTCAAATAAATAAATTTTACTGTTTGCAAGTCTATTACTCAGCACTGAGGAAAATATTTTGAATAAATTTTCGATAAAGGTTTCATCGTAACACGTGTAACGAATTTTAACACACCAAAAGTATATCTTGATAAATGAAATCGCTTAAATGACTGATAATTTGTCATTTGAGACCATTATCGAGTATACAAATAATTTCCCACCCACAATTTCTTTGCGAATATGGTTATTATACCATAAAGTAGTCACGATATAAAGTAATATCGGGAATTATAATCTTTCATTCCGAGCAGAACGAGACTAAGGTGAACAACCAAAGCGCATGATTTCAACTGATACGACGCTTAAGTAGTCGCTGGATTCTTAAATAAACGATACATAATCGGAATTCCATGTTATTGGATTATCAACCGAATAAAAGTTGTGGATGTAAATTTATTCATTACACTTTTGGGGTAATTATGGAACACTGGCACGGATCCTTATACGACATGATCTGGAAATACGGGGTGATATTCCACTAAACTGATAGTGAATCGCCACCAATAAGGTGTGGATGAATAATTACAGTGAATTCAAAAAGAAAAAATATATATATATATATATATATATATATATATATATATATATATATATATATATATATATATATATCCATATATTTTCGGAAAGCTATATTGTTCTAAGAATAAGCTCTTAGTTAAGAACTCTCGTGTGCGCGTGTGAAAAAAAAATAATTATAATAATAATTCAACTCTTAATTTTTCCAAATGTTGTTTTTTGTTATTTGTTAATTTATATTTAATTTTCTTTATAAATATTATTTATTTGTATAAATCTTTTATATGTATATGTAAACAAGTGAAAACGTGGCGGTAATTATGTTCATTTGAAAAATATATGTAATATAAGAATAGTGATCACTGATCAAAGTGGTACTCGTGTGAAACGTAATCTGGTGCGGTTACTTAGAGACGGTATCCGACCGATTGTTAATAATTTTTTTTTCAGTTAACTCCTTCGTCACAGAGCTCTGGACATAGGGTGAGTTAATTTATTTTTGGTAAAATTTTCACGTTTCTAAATTCCTTATATTTTATTTTTCTCTGAATGTACATTATATTTTACAAATTTATTTTGATATTACGATATATGGTTTACTATACCTTATATACTACACATATATACATATTTAAAAATATAAAAATTTTTTTCTTAGCTTATTAAATGTAAGAATTGTTATTTACACTTTAAGTGAGTTAATAATTATGCTACAAACAATAATTAAAGTTTATATTGTTTTTAATTGCGTTCGAATGGGATATTAAATTGTGTCGATAATGGGGGGAAGGAAATTTGCGAGTTGCTAAGGTAGTGGCTGCGACGATGGTTTTCCATGATGGTTTCCTTTTATTTTTTTTGCAAGCACATGATACAGTTTATCTGTAATGGCGATAACGATTGTTCCCATATACCCCCCCCCCACCCGCCCTGATAACTCGGAAAGCAGAAAAAAAAGCAAGCATGTGCAAACAAGGACAATCGTGTCGTTACACTGTGTTATACCTTCTGCATACAAATGATTTACCAAATATAGCAGAAGCCAGAATAGGGACTTTTGCTGATGACACTGCAATTATGACCACTGATATTAGTATTTTTGAATCAACACGGAAACTACAAACTGCTGTTAATACAGTAAACACTTGGACAAAAACTTGGAGAATAATGCTGAACGAATCAAAATCAACACACATCAATTTCACCAACAAGAAAGTGGAATACATCCCGATTAGACTGAATTTTCAACAAATTCCTTACTCAGACAATGCGAAATACCTTGGCATGACACTAGACACTAAGCTTAGGTGGAAAGCACATGTTAAAAATAAAAGACAAGAATTGAATTTTAAATTCAGAAAAATGCAGTGGCTTATTGGAAGAAACTCTGAGCTGACAACGCAAAACAAACTACTATTATATAAACAAATCCTTAAACCTATCTGGACATACGGCATTCAACTTTGGGACTGTGCAAAGAAAACTACAGTTAAGATCATACAAACATTTCAAAATAAAGAACTACGTAGCATTGTCAATGCTCCATGGTATATTAGAAATGACAACCTCCATCGAGACCTTAACATGGAATACGTCAGTGATGAAATAATTAAGTTTGCAAGGAGTCATGTACTGCGACTGCAGCAACATGACAACGAGGAGCAGCGGAACCAACTGGATCACACCAATGTACCGAAGCACCTAAAAAGAACAAATCCTTTAGAATTAGTGGTTTCCTGAACTACTGAAATCAAAGGACTGGACGAAATGGGATGAACCGATTTTTCTCATCCCATAAGATGCTACACTGCTAAAAAATACAACACATTTACTAGATAATCACTGAGACTAGTTGTAATATTATACAGAAATATAGATTTTTGAAACAAAAAAAAAAAAAAAAATGGTTTTCCTTCTACAACAAATTATCATATATAGTAGTAATTTGTGCTTCTACTTTCCACTACACTCAAAAATATGTAGTATAATTTTATTTTTACTGTTGCGTATAGATTTTACGAATGTGGTAGTGAGAGGTTAATGTAAGACGTTAATGTGAGATGTTGGAATTCGTTGGCTGGTTTTTAGCTTCCATTGAAGTATAAAATGCACAAGTTTAAGGCAACTATCAACCGTTTCTTGAAGGACCGCGCGTTGGGTGCAGGAGCTCTGACAGTTACAAGGAGCTAGGTCAGTCTAAAAGTCCGCCCTGCACCCAATTAAAACTAAACATAAAAAAATATGTAGGTGTCGCTAGTAAAAAAATGGCATTCGAGAAACACACCATATGATTTTTCTTAATATTATAGTACTTTGTGTCCGGACTAGCCATTAAAATTATAAGCCGAGCTGGAAGAAACGGTAGTGGTAATGACAATAACAACGGAACCGCATATATTTCCAAGCGTACGGTTGCACATTGTTTACAATTTATCAACAAATGCAAACATAGAAAAATAGCAATGTACAGCTCACAGGTAATAAATTTATGACTGCAGATGTAAAAACTATAAAATTACAACCCAAGAGCAATAACTAACAATAACAATAACTATTATAATATTATAAACAATAACTATTATAACCCAAGAGCAGGATTTTGGAAAGGAAATTTTCAACATATCTAGAAATATTCTTGCTTTTGTGTTAATTTTATTGTTGTAATATATAACATTAGCCCATTTTCCACGTTTGACCTTGATACGATATAGATATTAACGATGACGGATTAGTTCGCCTATCATTTCATTCAATCACTGAATTCAAAATATGCGATATAGTCAATTGCTAATCTGGACTAGTTACACCAAGAGACGCTCTGTGTGTGCTAGATATTTCTGAGAAAATACAGAGATTTAGCTGACTATGAACTATCATCACCACAGTATGGGTTGAACTTAACATTGATTAGTTCTCTAATTACTGAGGTGGACTCAACCGGATAATTTTCAGTAGAAGACTAGAATCCTTTATCTCCCACTCTGTTTGATAAGAGAATGGTAAAAATTGAAATTCAATAAATGCCAATCAAAATTTATACGCACACATGCACTCAATTAGATTAACAACATAATCGATACTAATCGTTTCGCCTATAATTAGAATATAACATATCCTATTATGAGATAATTACAAGTTTTCCGGGAAACTCTATATTTACCAAAACGTTTTCATTTACTAATTCTCGATAATGTTGTATGAACATTTGAACTTGTAAGACGTCTCATTTGTATTTGAAAAAATCATAAAATAAACGAAATTATGAGTTGTTGTTATTTTTCACAACAATGAAATGAATGAAAATGAAAATCACGTGTCTTAAAGATTTGGTTTATTTTCGCTCTACAGAGAAACGAAAATAGGTAGTTATTGTTTTACAACATTAAAAAGTTGTTGCTATTGTTCACACCCTTGAAAGGAATTTTCGTCTGAATTTAGTTGCAGTTACACAATCTTAAATACAGCAAAATTAACTGTGGCCTTGATTATTCAATTGAACTTCAACGTATTGGTCCATAAGGACATGGTGTAAGTTAAATGAACTTCAGTTAGAACCGAAAGTTTTACTATAGCCAAATCGTTAATACTGATCGTATCAATGTACGATTTGGACCTGGCTCTTAAAAAAGAACCACTAGAACATGATTTTGGTTATGGATCCGATTTAATATAACGTAAACCAATCGACTTACAGTTTAGATTTTAGTAATTTTAATTAAGTGATTGAATGAAATGAAAGGCGGATAAGGAAATTGTACATAAACTAAAGGCCAATATCGTTAACATCAATCATATTAACATCCAACTTGAACCAAGACCTTAATTGATACAAACAACAATAAATGATGCATCTCGATAAATAATTTTATTAGAGAGTTGAATGAAACTCATATTGAAGATTTTATGTTCCTTTTATTTTCTCACCACTTTTATTTCTTTGACTAATTTGCTTATAAAATGAACTATTGTTTTATGAAAAGTGTTTATAAACTTTTCTTTTGATTTTAAATTATATATTCAACTCATTAAAATTTTTCATAGTAGTGAAGTGTTATGGAATTGTACTTTATGCATGTCGTATCGAAAATGTTCAATGTTTGCTTCATTTAAAAATCATTGTACAAAATATTTTAGAAATTGTGTATCGAATCCACATCTATCACAAATCAGAAGTTGTACAAAACCTTGAACCGTAAAAACACTAACTATTAACAGAATCACTAATTAATGTTGGTTCAAAGAGTGCAATAAATTTTTAAAGAAAGTGTTAAATCATCAGGTAATTTTGTGTTACAATTTCATGGGAATGTAGGAAGAAAATTACGAATTAAAGAAGAAATGAATAGTTGTTCAAAGTAAAAATAAAACAAGAGATAGGTATAATTACAGACGGGACCAAGATATTAATGATCGAAAGGTGTTGGAATGCGATGGCCGATCAGTAAAATTGGCCATATATTGTAGAAGCGTTTCATGCCCGCAAATGGCGACGATCATCGTCACACGTTAATGTTGGTAAACATAGACGAAGATCTTAAAGTTTAAGATCAAATAAACGAGGTAGATCATGCGGTGGTTCATCATATATTAATAAGTTGTTAAATTAAATCCAACAGATTATTATATTGTTTAAAAACCATTGTAACGATACGACGAATTCTTACCGTCAAAAGAAATTAATTTATTTTAACAGACATGCTGCAAGTCGGTTGTATATCATGCTGTATGACATATAGTTACATCGAGTGTTATATCTGGTGTTTGTTTAAATGTTGGAAACAATCGGATGCTGTGTAACATGTACCATTTCTTTATTGTAAATTACGCACATATTATTCATTTGCTCTTTCCCATCGCATTTGTCTATTTGCACAAAATACAAATGATTTAAGGTAAAGATGTAGATCTTTATTTTTCAGGAATATTCCCGATTTTTTGTATGATAATTTATATACAGATAAAATTGAAATCAGATTTTTTGGGTTGAAATGTGTCATTCGTTGATCGTAAGACTACCAATCGTGATCAGTAATTTAATTAAATAATTTTCTATTTGGTGACAATTTCGAATGGACCAGTTCATACATAAGAGGTAATTTTCTGTACTAACATAGGGTTGTTAGTTTTTATAGTGTTGTAGTTTTCTTTCTACTGTTTTTATTATATCTTTTATTCTCTTTACAGAATTGATATTTGGATAGCGCTATTACCTCTGTACTTTGTATTTATAATATTACATTGTACGGATTTCTTATGTAAAACGGTTTATTTTAAACGGTTTTTACAGGCCATTATTGGCCCGTACCGTGTCAACAATCTGACTTCATCGGCCATATATCACACGCATGATTCTTCTCTCGAATGTTTGAAGCCATCTTTCGTACTCATACGTCAAGGTCCAACTCTCACATCCATACATTTTGACTCGTTGATTTTGAGACCAACGGAAGCTGAACACTGTTCCAGTGGATCAAGTATCTCTTTCACTCCGTTGCCATTTAATCCAATCACACAGATATCATCTGCATAAGCAAGAAGTTGATTGGGTTGTCGGAATAAGATATTATCCTGAGGTGTTTCACTTTTACGAAGGATGTATTCCAACATGAGATTAAAAAGTACCGGGGACAGCGCATCTCCTTGTCGAACACCAATAGTGATTGCAAAAGTTCTCGATAGCCTGTTCTCAACTTTAACACAGCATTGTGACTGCGTTACTGTCATTTTACACAGATGTACATATTTTTTGGGTATTCCTAAATATTCAAGCGCATACCATAATCTCTCTCGATTGATCGAGTCATAGGCTTGCTTGAAATCTAGGAATACCTGGTGTACATCGCGAGATGTTTCGTAGTACTTGGAAAGAATCATCCGTAGCGAAAAAACTCGATCAGTGACTGACCGATTTGGACGGAATCCTCCTTGGTAGTCACCGACAATTTCCTCTGCTAAAGGAGTAATTCTTCCCAAGACGATGTATGACAGGAACTTGTATGCTGTGCAAAGGAGAGCTTTACCGCGATAATTCTCGCATTTCAAGCGATCACCCTTCTTGAAAATTGGGCATAACGCGGCCACTTTCCATTCTTCGGGCATAACTTCATTTCGCCATACCAATCGAATAACGTCGAAAAGACAGTTCCACAAAGCTAGCCCTACGAAATCCAAGAGCTCTGAATTAATGCAATCAACTCCTTGTGAATGATTTTTCTTTAGACTCTGCATGGCCATTGTGAATTCCTCATAGGATGGATACTAAATGAACATCTCTGCGGTCTGTATTTGAGGGTATTCACACACAGCTTGTGATACATGTGGAACATTAAGTAAATCAGAAAAATGTTCACGCCATGTATCGAGTACCCCAGCGACGTTAACACAGAGGTTTCCATCCTAGTTCCGAATGGCAGTTGACCGAGATCTTAAGGTATGATGCAATTCGGTGATTCCTTTAAAGAAACCACGCGAATTGCGCTCATTGCTGAGTTGTTGTGCTCTTAAGACCTTAGCGTTCCACCATTCGCGCTTCTTCTGTCTACAAGTACGTTCAGCTGTCCTCCTAGCAAGAACTGCTTTGTGTTTTCTTGCGATTGTAAACCGAGTCGCTTCATTGTGGGCTATATTTCGTTGCTCAACAGCAAGACGACACTCCTCATCAAACCAATCATTTTTAGGCTTAGTTTTCACAATACCGAGAGTGTGTTGGGCAGCATCGACAACCGAGGTTTTCAATACTTTCCCAGACACTGTTCACTTCATCTGATTGGTAATTAGATTGCATAATGTTATTGCTGACAAGATCTTGATATTTTCGTTGCGTTTCTTCATTTATCAGACCTTCACAGAAGAATCGCGTTGTATATTCCCCTGTCCTCCCTGACTTGTACGAAAATTTCCATTGTAGCTTTGCAGCAACCATAAAATGGTCACTGCTTACGAATTTTGTTGACCACCGATACGATCTCACTTCTTGGACAACTCGAGCCCGGCCTTTTGAAATCAACACATGGTCAATTTGGCTTCGGGATGTTTTACGTGGATGTGTCCATGTTTCTAAATGGATGTTTTTATGAGGAAAGAATGTACTTGCTACTTTGAGATCATGAACGATCGCAAAGTACATCATTCTTTCCTCATTCTCGGTCGCAGTTTCGTGTCGGGAGTACAAACCTATATTATTACATAATTCGGTCTGATTTCTGCCAGCTCTAGCATTAGAGTCACCAATCACCAATCTGATATCGTGCTCAGGTATAGAGCCCATCAGATTATCCAAATGATTGTAAAATGAGTCTTTATCTTGGGGTTGGCTTACATCAGTGGGCGCATGGACACAAACAATTGACAGGTTGGCTAATCTCATGTGCAAGCGATGGTTACACATTCGATTATCGACTGCTTGAAAGTCCAAGACAGCCTTTTTACCTGTGGCCCAATGAGAAAGCCAACTCCAAGAGTTTTGAGGTCATCTGCACTGTGTAGCAACGTATAGCCTTGGGACACATGGACTCTGTTGTATACCCCTGCCTTATTATAATTTTATTACTAATTATGTACAATTTTTCCTTATATACAATCAATACATAATTGTTTATGAATAATTATTTCAATACAACTATACACCGAGTTGGATATAAATCTAAATTCTGAACGTAGTCAGTTAAGTTAGAGATATTAAGCTATTAAGCCTTGAATTTGTACCTTATATAGAAAAGTTATTAATAAAATAAAATAAATAAAACATTAAAACATAACTAATAATTGTTAAATATTTATACATTGAAAATGTTACCTAATAAATAAAAATTAAATTTAACTTAACTACAAATTATTCTATTTATTCAAAACCTTTACGACACTCCACTTTTAGGCCATCGAGTTTCTTGGAGCACTACGAGTTCCAGCCGATACTCTTTCATACATGTGATAAGGCCGTCCATCGCGCCAGGTTTTCTTAGTGACTGCACGTTCCACGTGCTGACCCTCAATCTCGTATCCGGGTACTTGAGCGGGGGGTCATTGTTATTTAGACGGTATTCGATTGTTTTGTTTTTGTTGACCTTTTTAACTGTAATTATTTTTTACGGATGCGGGTCGTCAGCCCAGCGATTCAACCAGATTTAGTCGCCTCCTACGGTAAGCTCTGGATACTGTGGTGGTATTCTATGGATCTCATGTTACAAGTTACATTGAATAAAGTAGTTACCTTGCCAATAACAAAAATTAAATCAAATATTCAATAAGATGACAAACCCGTATACTTTTATACTTGATTGTATTTCGGACGAGTACTTTTTGCCACTGTTAACTCACAACTGATTATGCAAAATTTATTTCTATATAGGTATAAATTTTATAAAGAAGAAAACACATACCGATAAAGAGTTGCCAAATCAAACAATCTCGATTTTCTTACACTAATTATACTATGCCTATAATTTGGCTATGACCATACATATACATTGAGATGGTATTTCGTCAATTGCCCATCCATACAAATTTATTTCTTAAAAGTACAGTGCGTTAGCAAATTATGACGTGATTTTGAATTCTCACTTAAAAGTGAAGACAGTGATCATTTAACTTAGGGCCCAGTTACACTCACAATGTTACAGCAGCGACAACTAAGAGAGAGAACATGTGTCGAAAAGACAGCGGTCACAGGATGAGCTACAGCCCTTCGACACAAAACGGGTCATACTACAAGCGGAAAAGGAAACTCTTCACAAGGTTTTGCCTCCTAACAAGGCTAAACTAAAATCCTTCAGTGACATTATGAAGGAGCATGTGATGGTGCTAGCCGTCATTGGCAGGAGTCATGAAGATGGAAACATCACCATGGGAAAATGGAGTTTGGTGTACAATGCACTAAACTCCGTTTTCCTTAAAATCCTGAGAGAAAATCCAGGAAAATCCTCTATCCTGCAGAGATGCGGGCTAGCATGAAGAGCGCGTTAAACTTATAGCGTGCTCTGATGCCGGATCAGTGGAGCTTTATAAGAAGGCTTGTAACCGCATGGCTTGTTTGAGGCTGTTAGGGTGGCACACTACGAATTAAGATTGTTAACACATCTATCTATGCATAAATACAAATATGCATGACTCACTTAACATGCAAATATGCATAACATAAAACATAGGTTCAAATTATTACTTATTATTAATTATTATTTTTATTGAAATAAGAAACATCATTTTATCGCACATATATATATCGCACATATAACAATATATTGCACATATAACATTTTTAAATGCATAATATGCTAAATTTATATTATTTTATATTCTTGTAACATTACATTCTTCTATAAAAGAGATTACAAGTTTTAAATAAAGTTAGTACCTTATCTGATATATAACAATTCGTTTGACTAGTAAGACCTCACCCGTAGTAATCTTTCTAGTCTAAAACAGATATATCGCTAGTGACAAATAAGCGATATTAACATTGGTCCTTCGAGTCAAAAACATAAACCAGCAACAACAGTTCCAAGGCAATACAACAACTAAGCCACGCTATACAAAACAACAACAGTCGAAGATGGAAGATACAATAAATAATCAAAAAACAACAGCTGAGAAAATAAACCAGCTCTACAACAACTACAAAAAAGATAGTGGTACTCGTAAAACAAAGAGGTATTTAGAAGACAAGATTGCTTCTTTAAAACAAATCTACAATGATTATGTTAACAACGATGATAAAATTAGAAGCTATTCTTTGGATCAATCCCATCAATACTTTAAAGAACGACAAGACACGGTGAATCTATATGAAACATTCATCACGGACATGCGAACACGTCTCAATGGGGCACCAACAACTCCAACTATTCCACTGGCAAGTCAATCAGGGACGAGCTTCACACTTACGTCAGATGACAACACGACGAAACCTATTTTTTCTTCAATGAGCAATTTACAACAAATGCTCAAACAACAAGACTTTCGGATTAGAGCTCTGTATAGGGAGATTATATCGGTCGAAGATATTCTGGAAAACAACAGATCCAAACCAGCTCTTGTTTTAAAACAAAAAAAAATGGAGAACATGATGACGCAGATAACAGATTTAAACGAAAAAATTTGTATGAACGCATCAGATCAAGATGAAGCCGACATCATATATTTCATAGAAAATCACTATGAAAATATAAATAGCCGATACGACAACATTGCCGTTCACATAGCAACCGAGATGAACGAAGAAAGTTCAATTAAGCCGATGGAGATTAAGCTCAAACCAATAGAAATCCCAACTTTTCATGGAGATTATACTAAGTGGGTAGGATTTTCGGATACTTTCAAAACGTTAGTTCACAACAACAAACAACTAACGGCTACTCACAAAATGAACTATTTGAAAACCCACGTGGTAGGATCAGCAAGCAAACTATTAAGCCACTTAGAAGCTACTGGAAACAATTATGAGGCAGCATGGGAAATATTGGAGAACAGATTTAACAACAAAAGATTACTAGTCTCCACCTTATTAAACACCATTCTCAATCAACCTTCCAGGAACGCTGAATCAGCCAACGCAATAAAACAACTGCATGACACAACCACCGAGTGTTTACATGCAATTCGAAATATGGGAATAGCCACTGATTCATGGAGTCCTTTCATCATTTTGATAATATCAAAAAAAAATGGATTATGAATCACGGCGCTTGTATGAAAACTCACTGGACAATCCAAGAGCCATTCAAACTACCAGCAACTTTTTAAGCTTCTTAGAAAGACGTTTCCAATCTCTGGAAACAACAGGTGTAGTCACCAGGAATGTACCAATTCAACCTCTAAGACGAGCATTTATAACAACAACAAAACCACCTAGTACATACATTATATGCGTATGTTGTCTAAAAAATCATAAAATTGAAACATGTTCGCGTTTCAAGGGATTGAGTCACAGCGAGAAGAATCAAATGGTAATGCTACATAAGTTATGTAGGCTCTGTCTTTCACAAGACCACACAACAGTAAACTGTCGCAGTAATATAAAATGTTCCAGCTGTAAAGGAGGACATCATACATTACTACACCTTACTCAGCCAGACCAAGGAATCAGCAATATGACGAAGCTCAACATAACGTCAAGAATTAATACCGATAATAATACCGTACTACTAGCAACAGCACTGGTAAAAGTAGGTAACATTCATGGTAGTTTCAACATACTACGAACTCTAATCGACCCAGGTTCACAAGCAACGTTCATAACCGAAGACGCAGCACAGCAATTAGGCTTACCAAGAACAAAAGTTATAGCCGAGGTCTCAGGAATTTCAGCATCAAAAGGCAATTCACACCACCAAATTAACATTGATATATACCCTAGATTTCCATCATCATTTAAAACTCATACGCAAGCACTGGTTTTAAAAACAATCACAAAACCATTACCAGATAAAACCGTAATAGGTTTAAGCAACGAATTTCAAGATGAAAGGCTGCTCGCAGATCCAACTTTCGACAGACCGGGACCCATTGACATGTTACTAGGCGCAGACATATATAGTGGAATAATCCTTGAAGGTATAAAAAAGGATCCCTTTCACCATTGCATTGCACAAAAAACTGAACTCGGGTGGATACTATCTGGTCGTCTAAGCTTCAACAATAAAGTGCCAGTCACGAAACTTCACAGCCTTGTCACACTAGCTGATATAGATAAACAGCTAAAACAATTCTGGGAATCAGAAGAACTGCATCCGCAACGCGCAATAACAACTGATGAGATACAATGTGAGGAACACTACAAGAAGACCCACAAAAGATTGCCAGATGGCCGATACGAAGTCCAAATTCCATTTAACAGTAACGTTCTCAATGAAAAGAATCTAGGAGAATCAAAGCAAAGGGCAGCTGCAAGACTGATACACATGGAAAAGCGATTCAATAGAGACGCAGAATTTAAAAGAGAGTATCATAAGTTCATGAATGAATACATTCAACTTAAACATATGGAGCGAATTCACGACGATTCGACGTTGGACCCATCACGTTCTTATTACTTACCGCATCATGCCGTTATAAAAACCGAAAGTACAACTACCAAAATGCGAGTAGTTTTCGATGCTTCATGTAAAACAACTACAAATGTTTCTCTCAACGAGCTGATGCATATCGGACCAACGATTCAAGATGACTTAACAACAATACTAATTAGATGGAGGAAATATCGTTACGCCTTTACTGCTGATATCGAAAAAATGTTCCGGCAAATCAACATAGCCGAACCAGATTCTAATTTCCAACTAATATTATGGCGACCTTCGGAGAACCAGAAAATTCAAACGTTTAGACTTAATACCGTAACATACGGAACGGCATCTGCAACATATTTGGCAACAAGAACACTAAAACAACTAGCTCTAGATGACGCTGCAAAATACCCTGTTGGATCCCAACATGTCTTAAGAGATTTTTACGTGGATGATCTTTTGACGGGCGCACATAGTATTGAAAGAGCAGTAACTGCTCAGAAACAAATATTTGAATTATTATCAGGAGGAGGGTTTAACTTAAGAAAATGGAACAGCAACAATGAAGAAATTATAAAGCATTTATCATGTGAGCACAAAGAATCTGGACTTCATCCAATCGAGTTTGACAACACCGTAAAAACTCTAGGATTGCATTGGAATTCATCCATAGATGTATTTCAAATAAAGGTGACAATGCCGAAATCTGGTGCTGGAGTTACAAAACGTAATATACTATCAGAAGCATCAAAAATCTTCGACCCGCTAGGATGGTTAGCTCCAGTGGTGATAACAGCAAAAATCCTTCTTCAGGATCTATGGGCTTCCGGAATCGATTGGGACGTCAAGGTTCAACCAAGTAACCATTTAATCTTATTATTTCATTACCTCTATTACAAAAGAGGTCGAAAGATGTTTCATTTTTCAAGGAGAAAATTCATTTGTTTGATTCCCATGTTTTGATCCACACATTTTTAGCTTCAGACGTTTCTAATTTGCAGCTATGATGAATATTTGTATTATGCTGTAGGAAGTTAAGTTCACATGCACTGATCGACGATTGTTTATTGTATATAGGAGAGGCATCGCATAGGTATTGATTTTCTCTGAAGAAAATACATTCATCGAATTCTGGTTGAGAAATTGGAGTATATCGTTCTCTCTGTTGGTTAATTGCTAAATATCTCGTAGAAGGAGTGATCCATTGTGATGAGTTTCCATGAAAAACAGGAACTGCTAGTTGATTGAAAAGTTGGAAGCTTTCTATATGTACCAGCGGTACTTGAATGATAAATACGATCCTGCTATTTGTGATCCTATATTTGACGCTCATTATGCTATATATATCTGCCAGGTTGTTGAGATTGTTTCCTCCCGGAAATTGATTGTCTGGAGGAATATGTTCTAATATCTTTCTCAGCTCTTCTTCTAATTGCTGCGGTGTAAGAAGCAGTGGATGGATTTTACCATGTTGAGAATGGGTTAGTACATCGATTATCGCATTTTGAGTGTCCTGTAGTTCTTTCATAACAAGCATGATTTGAAATGCAAAAATAATTGTTGATTGAATTTTGTTTTGTCGTCGATGTTCACCCATCAGAAGGTTGCTGGTATTGCCTAATGTTTCGATATCCTTATGAAGCAGATCAAAATGCTTTGCGCTCACGTCATGATTGTGTTTCACGATATTGATGGTTGTATCAACTATTGAGGTTTGATTTTTTAGAAGGTTAATTAAATGCTCTTCGTTGTGTCTAGTTTGAATAATTGCATTTTCATAATGTTCAGCTTCTCTCTGTGTTAATACTCCGAACATGTCACCAAGCACAAAACCCACAGAATCGCCAATCCCCCTTTTGGGACGACGGAGCTGTTTGTTAAACTTCTGAATTAACCTGTTTTGTTGATTTATAGTTATAAGTTGTCTGCTTAGTTGTTGGTGGATTACTCCGCATATTCTGTGTCTATCTTCTTCAGACCGTAGATAGTTGCATGTTTTATTAAGCGTATGAATGTACCCCATAATGTTACTAATTTCTTTAAAGTAGCCATTAAGATCGTAATGTACCAAAATTTTCCATTTCGATGCTAGAAGTCTGATGGTGCCTATTTCTTCAAAGTAGATGCCAGGTGTATTATTCCAGAATGATACTTGGTAGTCTTCTGTAGCTTTTACATTAAGTGGCGCAATAACCATGAGCATTGACAGAAAACACATAACTCTGTTTATTTTTGTTGTAAAGCTTGCTTTTGTTGTTGGTTGTTGTACTTCTGGTGTTAAAAGCCCCTTTTGTATTGTTTCTGGTACTGGATTTTCTAGTGTAACCGAGTTGTTTTGGTTGGCTGCCTCCTCTGATTCACCAGATATTGGTAGTCTGCATATTTTGGTTATGTTCCTTGTCAAACACTTATCACCTTGTTTTACTGTTACAACTCTTACAAGATCATCTGAACCACGATGTAGTTTAATAATTCTTGCGAGCCATCTTGTTGTAGGAAGTTGTTCATCCTTTATCATAACTAACTCTCCTTCCTTCATATTAGGTTGTTCTTTCAACCATTTAGGTCCCTTTTGAAGCCGATAGCGATAGATATTCTGAGCTCCACTTCTTCCAAAACAGTTGTGTTAATTTAGCAAGTAAATGCCACCTGCTGACATATTTCACATTCGTCATGTCTGGCTCTGGTATTGATATGATTGGCCTGCCTATTAAAAAGTGTCCTGGAGTTAACGCTGAATCATCATCTCTGTCATTGCTTAACGGAGCTAAAGGTCTTGAATTCAGACACGCTTCAATTTGAGCTAATATGGTTGAGTATTCTTCAAAGGTTAGTATATGACCCCCAAGAATCTTTCTGAGATGTTGTTTTGTCGATTTTACTCCGGCTTCCCATAGTCCTCCAAAGTGGGGACTGCCCGGAGGAATGAAGTACCTTATCTGATATATAACAATTCGTTTGACTAGTAAGACCTCACCCGTAGTAATCTTTCTAGTCTAAAACAGATATATCGCTAGTGACAAATAAGCGATATTAACCAAGTAACCAAGAAAAATGAAACATCTTTCGACCTCTTTTGTAATAGAGGTAATGAAATAATAAGATTAAATGGGACTGGCAGCTTTTCGTTCTCATCAAACTGCGTATTAAGAGGAAATTCTTTCGTAATAAATGCAGTCACATACAATACGAACGAAATAATGTCATCATACTTGCCTGCCTTTAATCTAACCTTTGTTAATGATGAATTAAATATGACCACACTTCAAATAGATAATCCAAAACAACATTGGAAAGACAGCACAATCACAGATTTAAAAAACAGGATTCGTTTGCAACAAGAAGATGAGCAACTTCCAACAGAAATGAACAACCACGATGTGCATCACTACACGATTTCATATTCAACAATAGCCATATTTATTGTTCTCTTCGCCGTGGTGTACCTTAAATTTAAAGGATTGGCACAGCCTCTGGAACCTCTTCCAAGGCCCGACATGGGATCTCAAGTTTAGATAGCTGGAGAAATTCTGTCATCATCGCTGCCCCGGAATATGTTAACACATCTATCTATGCATAAATACAAATATGCATGACCCACTTAACATGCAAATATGCATAACATAAAACATAGGTTCAAATTATTACTTATTATTAATTATTATTTTTATTGAAATAAGAAACATCATTTTATCGCACATATATATATCGCACATATAACAATATATTGCACATATAACATTTTTAAATGCATAATATGCTAAATTTATATTATTTTATATTCTTGTAACATTACATAGAACATATAATCTGCTATAGTAAGCAATATTCTTCTATAAAAGAGATTACAAATTTTAAATAAAGTTAGTACCTTATCTGATATATAACAATTCGTTTGACTAGTAAGACCTCACCCGTAGTAATCTTTCTAGTCTAAAACAGATATATCGCTAGTGACAAATAAGCGATATTAACAAAGATTGATAGCTCATTGTCGGCTTGGGGGGTTTCCGTTCACACACGATTAACAGCAGCCACGTTACAAGAAAAAAAAATATATAGTGTGCAAAACCAGTAAAATCGTGAATCTACTCTGTACATCGAACCCAAGGTCACATGACACCGCTACCCATATATCTCCATCATATCAATTTATTTTCTCACATGTTCAATTACACCACTTACTCAAGACAACGAATAACCAGATCATAGTAGTAACTGGAATACTAATTGTAACGATTTGTAGGATCTTATACAAAAAAAATTATTCGTAAGATGTCTGGGCACAGTTTAGTTTGACTAAAACTCAGGGTAAGTGGGGTGGGTTAATTTCCAGACGTCTCTACGAACATCAATTTAACTGTGCTTAATATTTCATCCACTTAGACACTTATAGGATCCTCACACACTTTATATAATTGTAATTAATACATTAATAATAAATACTAAATATAATTCAAAGAAATGATTTTAAATTCAATTAAACGATTAATAATTAAACATAACTTTTCCA
This sequence comes from Tipula lateralis, assembly GCA_963932295.1. NCBI lineage: Eukaryota > Metazoa > Arthropoda > Insecta > Diptera > Tipulidae > Tipula > Tipula lateralis. Next base: position 28,508,300 of record OZ010739.1, read on the forward strand.
AACAAAAAAAATTGAATTGTGTATCAATAAAACAAACATGCAAAATGAGAATACTTAAAATTAATATCTGTATATCTTTACCATATTTTCTTCATTTAAGTGAGGATTTTTCCATCGACCATCATATTAAATTTTCAAGTACATTTCCATGATGATGCTGATGAAATATACTGCTGCTCATCTAAACAGGCTGTTCAAAATTCACGATAATTTTTATACTAGGTGCAATTACCACTACGTTGTAATTTTGAAGAGGTTACACGGTAATATTACACCAAAATACGATGGAGTTTTGAAAAGTTCTACATAACTTTATACTGCTTAGTGAATGAATGATGTCTGTATTTTTTTATTTTTTTATTTGCAAAGTGATAGGTATTAACTTGAGAAATTATGTTCTCATAAGCTGTATATTATAATTCCTTGCATTAACTTAATATTCTCACTAAGGCACATGAATAAAAAGCTTATCTTCAGTTATATTTCACTTAGATGTATTAACATTAAGTTCAAGTTTTAAATTTTAGTTAAATTTACAGATTTTATATTTATTATATATTTTATTTATAAAATTTAGTTTAATTTAATACAGTTTTTTTCATTAATCTTTATCGGATTACAACTGTATACAACACGATTTTTTTAATTTTAATTTATTTTATGATTCTGATCATTTTGCGATCATCTAATTCAGAACTGACTAACAAAATTGATTTTTTCCGAAGCTCAATTTCCCTCGCAAATTATTTTACAGTATTCCCATAAGAATTCTTTTATAAAAGGTAAACTAGATTAGCGACATAATTTATGATGTACGGCTTTAAGTTATTATAATTTCAAAATAATTGCAGGGGTAATCAACTCAATAGGGTTGTTACATTATGGATGATGTGGAAATCCAAAAAATAAGTATTCACAATCTTGGAAAGGTAGAACTACAAACAAAACATAAAAAAAAGGAAATTTTAAATATGATGACTTAATCCTAGCATGCACTACTATAAATAGTACAAAAAAAATCGATGAACGAAGTATCCAGGTGGTTCCGCATGCAGGGATACCGTAATTAGTGGAACCAAACTTTGCAACATTGTTGAACTGTTGGTTGATATGATGCCGAGGATGAGTAATAACTTTATATCCAGCTGTAGATCTAAGCACCTCTTAAGCATGCTATACGGTAAACATCTACCGCTAATCAGCCTTGAACCGCGTGTTATTCGGGCTTTTCGAAGCCTTCAAATTAACCATAAGATGACAATAGTTAGGCATGTAGAGGGGATTTGTGTACCCTTGCCAACATTTCCGGAACAATCTTGGTCAATTACCAACCACCTGCTGACCGTCGTACTGCAGCTAATAATGTACCCCTCACCAATAGTGCTACTCTTAATATCGATACGGTTATTTATATTTATTCCGTATACTTTAATAGTTGAACGTTTCTATTTATTATGGGTTATTACCAATCTTTACATAATCAATCACTGTGCATATATTTTATGATCAATTTTCTATATTAACTTCACAATAACATAGTTTTTGGTTTTTTTTTATTTACAAATTAAATATTTTATTTTAATTTATTAGTTATATTTTTGTAACCTTGTGAACTTTTTTTCTCTAATTTCCCATTTTGACTGTCCACCATCTCGGTTTCTTCCACGCCACCACCAATCGAGTTTTTTGTTTTCTTTTTTCTTGTTTTGCTTTTCAACTCGTTCTCAATATCCTATCTCTTTAAAATTTAAATAGATCGAACAGCTGATCATTTTTTGTGTCGTCATAGCTAGGCAAATTTTAGTAGAATAAATATTGAAACGAAAGATGTAGGTAGGACTGAAACTTTAAAGATTGGAAAGAAAATATTTAGATGTGGAAGGAAAATATAAAAATTTATTGAAATCGTTACAGGCTGTAGCGGAGGTAGGAGAAGTGTGACAAGGCACGATACTGGCGGCTGTAAGCAGGGACGAGATTCCTAGCAGGTCAAAAGCGTGCATCTGGTTACTAACCGAACTGCAAGCCCAGAAAAAATCCTAGAGATTATAAGGATTAGCAACCCCAATTTTCCGACAGGAAACTGGAATATCGTGAGGATAGAGGATGCCAAGAGGGACTCGAGATTATCTACTATGGTAATCAATACGGAGACCTGGAGCCCCATTGCATTGACTAACGGAGTAATCGACTTCGGTTTTGGGTCGATTACACCCAAAGCATACAAACAGGACGAGGCTGAAACACAAGAAGCCAACAGCCGGTCTACAACAGATGCAGTTGTACCAGGAGGAGCCACAGCCCAATAAATTAAGCTCTCGGAGGTGATCACATATACTTGATCAAACCTTTCTTAACTCAAACTACAATTTTGACTGTTTCTAAATAAGTATCCATACATACAGATATATGTAACTTATTTATTGCAATATGAATACTATTTATATTAATTTTGGTGTATACACAAAACTAGTGTTTTTATACGGTCACTATAGCAATAAGAAGTTGTTTACTTATCGTGACAGTCATTTTTTGGGCTTAGCATAAGCTATCATGAGAGATAATTTTTCTGTCAGATAAATTTATGACTGGTTCTAATGAATTGTGATTTGTCGTATCGTCTATGTTAACCGTGGGTGTTTTGTTTCCCAGTTCGGCTATCAAATTTGAAATAAACGATGTATTTCGCCTTAATAAGTTTTTAATCTTTAGTCTGCTTCTCACATTGCATTTCAGGTGGACGTTTTTGCAAATTATAGATAGTAACGGATATTTTGTAGAATCGCATGAAAGTAATATTTCTTCATAACTCACCCCGTAATCGACAATAGTTTTTGTGATGATATCTAAAGTTTCTTTTGTGAACTCAAAAGATTTGAAAGGCATGGCGTAAATTTTTTAGTGATCATTTTTCAAATAAAATTTGAATGAATTCAAAAAAATCACAAAAATATAAATTCACGAAAAATTATACAAACTGCACTGTTGTGTCCAACACATAAAACAGTTTAAAACTGTTAATGCAACCAAACTATAAACGGCAGAAAAGAATGTCCAAATACGAGCAAAAGTAAATAACCAAACAATCAAAATATTTTATAAAACGTTTTAAATTAAGTCCAGGTACAGTAAAGGTCGATAGTTTTAAAAAACACTTTTCATAGAATCAGGTGCGAGTATAAACACAATATGAAGTTTTTTCAAAAAACGACAATTTCAACAATCAAAACAAATTAAATTTATTTGAAAAATATCAAGATTGGTTATATATAGGGTATGATTTTTTTGGTAAATAAAAAAAGTTGCATTCGGGGGGTAATTATCAGGTTATATATATTTTAGTCCAATTCGGGATGAAATCGGGTCAAAAACACACAGAAAATTTAAAAAATGAACGAATGTTCAGTAGAAATTAATTAAAATACAAAAATCAAATCAGATGCTCTAGCTTTTTCAGGTGATTGAAAATGTCGCAAATGACTAAAACTCCTCTCAACATCACAGCTCCCTATTGGTATACATAATAGCATTAATATATGTTTGCTTAGTTCTGGATACCTTCCTTGCGCTTTGCTAACCACGAGACTTATCTGATAAAGTTTCTATAATGGTTTTGCATTTTTCGATGTTTGTCGGTGGCCAATTACGTTCCATATGCAGCTTTTACGTTCCATATGCAGGAAACGTTTATTGAGTGGTCCATTTTATACAATATTGGGTTGCTCGTTTCTAGTTCCTTTTGAAGTTGAAAAATTGGCTTTTATCGGTCTTCCAACTATAAAAGAATAATATTTAGTTCAGTTTTTCCAAAATTATTTATTATTTGTCCGACGTTAGCTACTTTTTTATTTCGAACAATCTCAGGATCTTCCAAAACACTATTTAGCCCGTGCCTCATTTTAATAGTCACTACTAAGCTCTCAAAGAAACTAAACAAGCGAACAGGAACCACGGCTGGTGGTTTAATGCTAGATATTTCATAACGAGTACAATGTTCCAAATATATCCCAAATATTTTTGGTGAATGTTTGAAAAGAGCTCCTAATTTTATCACAAACTTTCTTGCTGAAGTTAATTCTACCGTATTTAAAGTTTTGACAACCGCAACATGAAATAGATGAGGGACATCTGTAATGTGTTATAGATTAAGTGTATTTTTAACACTTCGTATTTGACGAACCATTGATTTCATGTACTCCGCGCTGTCCGTTGATATGGAAATAACATCGCTCCATTTTTTATCAATTTTTGATAAAACTTTTCCTTAAACTCCTGCTATAGTTGCACTATTTGTTTTAGTAACAAAAGTAATGTCTACCAAATATAATGACTTTTTTGTTTAATTTGATTATAAAATGTAATTAAAGTGTTTACTGTAGGTCGACCGGCAACATCACTACTTTCATCAATAATGCAGTTAATTTTTGCATCTCTAATTAAAATTTTAATTTCATTCAATTCGGTTGTATAAACTTTAGGTAAATACTTTTTAAGTAGAGTTTCGTAGTGTGGCATAGTTTTCGTTGACGGACAATGTCGTTTAACAAAAACAACCTAAAGCACCATCACATGCCCTAAGGCTTAATCCAGAACGACAAACTGCACGAACAAATTCAAAAATGGCTCCCTCTTTATTCTCGTCTTTATTTTTTGGCCGTACTAAAATATCGTTTAGCGTCGGTTGCTGAAGAGATGTAGAACAAACTGGATTTAACGATTGCTCACGTAAAGTTTTATGTCTGTTACTTGACACATGTTCTCTCAATCTATCGTACGGTTTTTTTGCTGGATCCACACTTAATTTTAAACAACAATATTTACACACAACTGCCTGTTCATTGCCATTACCATCAGGTTTAAAGATTTTAAAATCTGGATATTCTGATATCCATTCTAACGGGGTTTTTCGTTTTCTCCCCATTTTTAAAAATAATTAAGAAGGTATTCAATTTTTTTTATTTAAAGTTAAATAACTTATTTTTTAATCTTTAACTAAATCAAATAAATGTATATATTTTTGTATTGCACGTGCTGCATTGGGATTCCCAAAATTACGTATTATATCATATCATTCTTAACATATCATTCTTAACTTATGTTTTTCCTTTAGGAATTTACTAAAAAAACAGTTTTCTTTTTTTATTTTAATTCTTTCTTATTTATTATTTATTATTTAGATTATTTATTTTATTTGTTTTTATTTAGATGTTGTTCATTTTACAATAAGTTATGTACTTTACTTAGAGGAACGTGTGATTCTCCTGCTAACGCAGCAATTTACCTTGCGCGTGGTTTGTATGGTATCACTCCGCGCGCATAGAAAAGTAGTTCCATATTATACGCTGACGTCGCGTGTAGAGGATCGTAACTCCTCCCGCCAAAGAGAAGGCCATAGGGATGTAGGACGTATGGCCGGCTGTGGATTACTCGGTTGTCCGTCGTTGGTACTTTCCTCGGTTCTCGTTGAATTTTTATATCTTGTTCAGATATAGTAGACAAAAGCTGTTACCATGCTAATGGTTACAATGCTAGTGGTACTGTAGCTTCTGATATGATTAAAAGCGACTTGTTCCTGCAATAACTGGATGTGTTCCCTATGCGTAAATGTCCAATTGGTCATCTTTGATATAGATAGTAATGGTATTGTTTGCTGACTTTCTACATCGTGGTATGGTAGTATAATAGTTTGATATTCTTCGAAGTTATATTTGTTGGTACTGTATGTAATACCCTGAATAATGACATCGCATTTGTCGAATTCGATTAATGTTTGGCCTTTGATGGGTTTGACATGTTGTTGGCATGTAGACGTAAACACTAGCTCTTCCAATGTAGCTACATAAAGTTTTCCGCTTTTAAGTTCGGTTACTTCATTTTCCAGATCATAGTTGGTATGGTTACATCGGGCTGGTTGTTGAGCTATAATGCTGGGTATACAGGTGTGCGATATTGACCGTAGTTGCTGTTAACTACAATAGTATGTGTTCTCCACCTCGTTGCACGGTGATAAAATAAATTGATAATTTTGCTCATCAAGAATAATATTGTATGAAGGAATTGGGGTGATTATCATATTTTTGGATGGAATTGGTTTAATGTTGTAATAATTGAATATTGCTTTGGAAAAATTTCGGTATCTGTATGCTTAGTACAATTTTGGATTGGTTGAAGTATCCTTGTAACGTCAATAGGTCATATATGTTATTTGGGTTCGATATTTGTATATGATCTTGAGATAGTCGATCTTGGATAAAATGTATTTCTTTGTTCGTCAGTAGGTGTCTTGAGATTTGTCTGTGTTTGGCTGAACTAAGTGTTACGGCGAGCGTAAGAAGCATCAAGCAACGAATATTTAGAATTAAAAAATTTGAATTTAATGTAATTTATACCTATAATAATTATATGAACCGCGCGTTCACATATTAGACGAATTACTATTGAACGGACGCATCCCAAAACGCAGGGATATGAGAATATGAGGATATGCAGTCTAATATGAGAGCGCGCGTACAAAGTTGTACAAAAGAAATAGAAAAAAGGAAAAAATATTAGTCGAATTTAATCGCAATAAAACCACCAACGAGTTAAGCTCTATAAATAAAAACGTGTGTAAAATATTTGGAAAAACGAAAATTACGTCGTAGGCGTGATCAAGGGTGCCAGAAACCGGGATTTACCGGTAGAAGTGGAAATTCAGTCTAATAAGGGAATATTAAGGAAGTGAACAAATTTTGTTCAGGAAAAATAAAACAACGAGGTTATTGAAAATTTTGTGCGTGGAGCACATGGTAATAGAGCACCTTTGTACCAAATCTATAGGATTGTAGTTGGATCACGCACTGTGGTACCAATTTTATTGGAGTTATCAGTAGAAGCGGAGCATATTTGTACCAACCTTGGGTGGAAAAAAAAGAAAAGGGGGCACGTTGGGTCGATCAGGTGGAAATCATTGGAATAAGGTGGTAAGTGGTTGCTTAGAGAAATATATTTATTATAATTGCATGAAAAATATTGTGTGAACGTGAGGAGTTAGTGAATTGTGTTGGTTAATAACGAGATACGAGTGTATTTCGACGAAAACGGAAAGGGGCGAGTGTTTCTAGAAACTACCAAATAACGGTAAATAAGCACATGGTGCATAATAGCGAATAACGGTCATCATAGGGGAAATGGATCGGTAATAGATGGTAACCACATGAGGCGAGCGGTAATAATAACATGATTGGACATGATAATTGTAATTGCGACATGTGGTTATAAATGGGTTGGATCATAAAAATTGTAACACGATTAGACATGATAATTGTAATTACCACATGGGATTATAAATAGGTCAAATTTGAACGAAATTTTTAACAAGATGAAACACGATTGTGGAATATAGTAGAGATGGATTGATTTCTTTGGTATGGGGGGTTCCCATATTTGGAATAAAAAGAGCAACCTTGTACGATGCAGTTGTGTCAACAGGTGTTGAGTAGTATTGAGAAAATGCGGAGTATCAATTTAGTAGGAATGTGAATGATTAATGGTAATTAGAAGGGGAGATTGAATAAGATGAAAGGAGATAAATAATGTGATGGAATATGAATGTAATGGGAAGTTGGTAAAACTGTAAATCGGTGTCATGAGTAATATGACGTTACATGTTACATTAATTGTAGTATACTATATTATATATTATTATAATACTGGTTCGAGTACTCAAGTAAAGATAATCATAGATTGGATTAGTTGAAGGGGTTATAATTATGAAGAATAAGGTGAAACCAAAACTGTAGGTGAACTTAGGGAAGAATAATCGCCGTTGATACCTAAATCTCCAAGTGGGTTAAGCGTAATGAATGTATAAGTCTTCCGGAAGCAAGAAGGATTGCTAATAAGACGCAGTCATGTAAGGACTGAATGATCAGTATATAGTTGAAAGGTGCAATATATAATGCAATTCACATGAAGGTTTTAAAAGGGCATAATGTTGTCAAAGAGCAAAATAGTACGGCATGTAGTTTTGCCAGTGCCATCGACGGTTTTGAGGGTCATGAAGGGCGAGTGATCAAAAGTAAAGTAATTATTAACGTAACGTCAATATGAGCTCAAGATATTTTTGTCATTTATTTTGATTTTAATTATATTAAGAAGTATGGCCATACATAAGATTGCTCGTCTGAATTGATTTCGATTTATCGTGATGGGAACATCCGCGGTAAAGAAATGATTCACACTGTGCATGTAGTTGTGCATACTACGATGGTGTGATCAAATTAAAGTTAATATAAAGGGCGGTGCATGTAGTTGTGCATCCGGGGTAAAAAAAAATGATTCACACTGTGCATGTAGTTGTGCATACTACGATGGTGTGATCATATTAAAGTTAATGTAAAGGGCGGTGCATGTAGTTGTGCATCCGCGGTAAAGAAATGATTCACACTGTGCATGTAGTTGTGCATACTACGATGGTCTGATCATATTAAAGTTAATGTAAAGGGCGGTGCATGTAGTTGTGCATCCGCGGTAAAGAAATGATTCACACTGTGCATGTAGTTGTGCATACTACGATGGTGTGACCATAGATATTGGGAATACGGGTTCTGTGCCGTGGGTAGGCACAGGATAGAGGGAAAAGTTCCCACTGGGAGTCTGAGGTGTCAAGGGAAAGGGATAAGAAAAGAAAAAATAGGTAGAATAGGGATGAAATTTAGAAAAACCCCGAGGAAATTGTTGAGATAGAAAACATATGGTATAGTTGTTGAATGATTAAGTAAAGTAGATGCATGAGTCGTATAAAGAATGGAGAGATGATATGCGGCTGTGGGTGTGTGAAGGTAACTGAATTTATGTATAAATGTAGAATAAGGGGGGAATCTTGAATTAGTAAATAAAAGAAAAATAATAACAAATTTATTAATAAATGAAATACAAATGGAAAGAGGTATTTTAATTAAAGGAATTATTGTGAGAAGAATTAGAATAAAAGGGTTAGTTTAGCCTTGGTTGATTTAATATTGAATACAGGTAAAGGATGAATGAAGCTACGCCATCAACACGTGAGGCTGGAGATAGTGAGATGGTTCACGATAATCATACAAAGGAAGTTGAAGGTAGTACGATATCGTTAAGCAAGGAACGAACATACATACATCGAGAGCGACATCTAGAATGCTTACATCGATTTGCAATGGAGGTAGCGGATGAAGCGTGGTTGGAAACACTCACGGCATCTGAACTCTGGGTACGACAGGAGAGATTGAGACAACACTTTGAACTCTTTGAGGAGGCGGACACCTTGTATCGGCAGAGTAACATGTTGGTAACAGATCAAGTATATATTGAAGAGGAGAATCGGTATATGACGACCATGGGAAAGATACAGGAAAAATTAGATAAAGATAAGGCGCACAAGCCGGGATGTTCATTTTCAGGAATAGAACCGGAACCAATACCACCAACGGTTATCAAGGTGGAAACAAAACAACATCCACAGCTCGGTAAATTTGATGGGAATCCAGCTGACTGGCCGGCATTTCGTGATTTGTTCCTGGCAGAAGTCTACGATAAGGACTACGATCCAGTAACAAAACTGCTTTATCTACAGAGAGCCTGTGTTGACAAGGCTGCCATTACGTTAGGGCCATGGCAACCGACACGTGACAATTACAAGCTAGCATGGGAGATGTTGATGACCGTGTATAATGATGACTATCACATTATACATGGAATATTAGGACGATTGTATTCCATCAACAAACAAGAACGAGAAAGCCATGACTCCCTGCGAGTTATATTGGATTCGATAAATAGCGGGACGCGACAGTTGGAGACCATCGCACCACAAGCTCAACTCTGGGATCAATTTTGGATTCACTAGGCAAAACAACGGTTACCTAAGATTACATTGGACTCTTGGGAGCAACATCGTAATCGTGACGGTGTTACAGCCTTACCGACGCTGAACGAGTTCAAGCTATTCTTGGATTCTAAGGCGAAAGGAAAACGAGAATTCGAAGGGGACAATCTGATCGGTCGCGATTGGCAACAGAATAGGGACAAGTCTAGGTATCAAGTAAATAGTTATCGAGATAACTATTATAAGCCATATAGCAAGTTTAATCGACCGCGACCGGAGGCATATAATAATTCATTCAAAGGGAATAGAACGGGGAAGGTGAAAATTTGACGCCAAACGAGGAGTCGCGTGACCTAAAGGAGCTAAGGCTTTGCTTGCTCCAAGGGTGCAGGCAAAATCATTCGCTCGATAGATGTGAGAACTTTGGAAAGCTGGAAATGCACGACCGATGGTCAGTAGTCTACAAAAATAAATTATGCAAATGTTGTTTGAGACCAGGACACCAAGGAGCTCGATGCACACAAGACGGATGTTCCAATTGCCCAAATTCACCAATAAAACATCATTTTAGATTATGTTATAAGGCTAGACACAACAATGAATCGGGTAGTTTTATGAAAAGGGGGATCAGGAGAGACAATCCCTAACAATTAACACTATTAAGTGCCTCGGGACAAAAGATGTTAGAATGTCAAGCAGTAAACTTAATACCAAAGGCCATTCTACCTACGGCAAGTTTTCGGTTGAAAATTGGTAAGCAATTCTCACGACCAATAAGAGTGATTTGTGATTCCGGGGCTCAGGCAAAAATAGTCATTAATCAGGTAGTAAAAGAGTTCGGATTTGTTCGATCAACGGCAACGGCGGGTATCAAGGGAATAAATGACCGATTAGTAAAAACGAAAGGCGAAATAGAAATGGAACTGTGGCACAACCAATCAGATCAGTTGGTTATAAGGGCAAAATTTGTAGTCGTACTGGACACAATTCCAGATCAACCACAAGAATCATTTCAACCAGAGCAATTTAGTAAATTTGGGAGTAACGAGCTAGCAGATCCACTATATTACAAACAAAATCGAATTGATGCCTTAATCCGGGTAGGGGTCTTGGCAAGTAATATCATGGAAGGAATAGAGCGAAGTCAGGGGGGGCTTTTAGCTCAAAATACATCGTTTGGATGGATTATTTCAGGAGAGGGGTCGCCACACGATATAGGAAGTAAGATGAATACTTTAAATCTGATTGGAACCAATGAGCTCGCTTCATCAATCCAGAAGTTATGGGTAATTGATGAAATGGAGCCAAGGCAGTTGTCAGTTTAAGATCGATACTGTGAAGATAATTTTAAGAGCACCATTGTAAAAAGAGGAAGTCGATATAGTGTAACAATACCATTAAAGCCTGACGCGGATCTAGGCCGCTCAAGGGCCACGGCATTGCGAAGATTTTATGCGCAAGAAAATAAGTTTAATCGGGATCCAAAATATAAGGAAAAGTACGTTGAGTTTATGAAGGAGTATGAAGAATTAGGACATATGCGCCGGGCATCCACGTTGGACACGGCATTTTTACACAATTACATCCCACATCATGCAGTGTCGATAGAGCGAAAATTTAGAGTCGTGTTTGATGGTTCTGCAAAAACATCTAATGGAAAATCACTAAATGATATACAATACACGGGACCTCGTCTGCAGAAGGATTTAATGGATATAGTCATGAAATTTAGAACAGGACGAGTTGCCATCTCGGCGGACATCTGTAAAATGTACCGCCAGGTAGAGATTCATCCCAGTCAGTGGGACTTACAAAGAATTTTGTGGAGAGAGGATGCGAAAGAACCAATAAGGGAGTACTGGCTCACAGTGATAACCTATGGGTTGGCATCGTCCCCATATTTGGCGGTCAAAGCGTTAATTCAATGTGCAATTGATGGCGCAACAGAGCTGCCAACAGCATCGCAAGTTATACAAAATGATTTTTACATGGACGATATGTTATCCTCAGCAGAATCGGAAAGAGAAGCGATAACATTGAAGGCGGAAGTTATAGAAATGCTAGAACGAGGTGGCTTTACACTAGCCAAATGGAACTCAAATTGTAGCAAAATTATGGAAAGAGAAATGTAGGCAAAAACCGTAGAAGTAGAGAATAATACGAGCGTGTTAGGTATTCAATGGGATTTTGTGAAGGATGAGTTCCAATTTCAAGTGCAGGATCGTAACCAACCTTAGAGCTTAGTAGTATAATTATTCTCAAAGTAAAGGAGGTACCAATGTTTGCAGTAGCCTCAGTTAGCATTTGGACTGATTCGGAAATAGTGTTACATTGGTTGAGGAAGCCTATTAATGAATTAAAGACTTTGTGGCTAATCGAGTCAGTAAAATATTACGAGGTTCAACAATAGAGCAATTTCGTCACGTTGGATCTGAACATAATCCTGCTGATTTAATATCGCGCGGAATAAAGGTTAAAAATTTATTAAACAATAAATTATGGTGGGAGGGTCCGAGTATGCTGAAACAGGCAATTGAATCCTGGCCAGTATGGGCTCCAAAATCATTCGATAAGGAAACTACCGCTTTAATTAAGACAGAATGCAAGGAGCCATCAATTAGGGTTGATAATGTTCTATTGACCACAGTAGTAACCTCAGGTCAGGAAATTGATCTGATGAATAGAACATCATCGCAGGAAGTGGTATGCCGCATTACAGCATACGTCCTTCGATTTTGTAAATTATCCTTTGAGCCAATTCGTAAACGGAGAATAAGTAAGGAGGCAAGGAAGGTAAATCGGTTACTGGAAAACCATAAACCACCAGAACCAAACCAAAGAAACGATGTAATTGTTACAATAAATAACGTTAAGAACTATGTACCAAGATTATCGATTTGCGAAATAGAAAATGCAATGAATTATTGGATAATTGCTTCACAGAAACAATCATTTCCAGCTGACTATGAGGCGATACGTTCCAAGAAAGGTTTATCAAAATCCAGCCGACTTTGGATGTTAACGCCATGGATGGATGAGCAGGGAATACTAAGAATATCAGGCAGGTTGGACAACACACAGCTTTCATTGAATCGACGAAAACCAATTATATTAGACTGTAGAAGTGTGTTAGCTAAGAAAATTGCAGAAAGGGCTCATAAGGAATTGTGTCATGGAGAAAATATTGGATTCTACAAGGACGGATCTTATTGCGAAGTATAGTGTATCGTTGTGTGACGTGTTGCCGATATAGGAAAAGAGCAGCACATCAATTGATGGCCGACCTCCCGCAGTATCGGTTAGAACCGGCGTCTGCATTTTATCATTGTGGCGTTGATTATGCAGGACCGATTCAATTAAAGCAAAGTCGTAACACCACAGTGAAAGGTTACATTGCGGTATTTGTCTGTATGGTGTATAAGGCGGTTCATTTAGAATTAATTGGTAGTTTAGAATTGGCATCTTTTGTAGCTGGGTTGACCCGTTTCGTAAACCTGCGAGCCGGAGTGGTTCATCACATGTATAGTGATAATGGTAGCAACTTTGTTGGAGCCGACCGAACTCTTCGTGAAGCTATAATGTTATGGCAAGAATCGTCAGTCATGGATTACCTGCAGGCACATTCCATTCAATGGCATTATAACCCGCCGAATGCACCACACCATGGTGGCATTTGGGAAGCAGCAGTTAAATCGGTGAAACACCATTTAAGGAAAATGGCGGGAGCTCAGTTGTATACATTTGAAGAACTAGCTACGCTTTTGGCAAAGATAGCAGCCTGTTTGAATTCAAGATCATTGACGCCAATAAGTAATGACGCAACAGATCTAGCAACATTATCACCGGGGCATTTTCTAACTGGGCAACCAATCCTAACCCCGTATAAGACGTTGCTGGCAGAGATTCCATCGAATCGATTGTCTGCCGGGCAGAAATTACAAAAATTACAGCAAGAATTTTGGGTTAGGTGGTCGCAAGAATATATAAACGAGCAGCAACGTCGTAACAAATGGGCAAGAGAAACACGATCATTGAAGGTTGGAGGTATGGTATTTGTGCGAAATGAAATGACCCCACCAAGCCAGTGGATGATGGCGAGGGTAATCGAAGTATTCACCGGACAGGATGGAAGAGTAAGAACGTGTACGGTTAAGACCGCTAAAAGCGACTTAGTACGGCCCATCAGTTAGTTATGCTTGCTACCAATGGAGGAGGAGAAGGAGACGACGATATCCGATGCTGGGTTTCCTTAGTTCCTCTTTGAAGTTTTTCTAAGGTTTTCCCAGTGTCCTGAAGCAAATGCTGGATATCGAGTGATTATTTGTATAGAGCAAAATTGTAAGGACATAACTAACCGATGAGGGAGAGAATATTGAGGATCGTTGTTCCTCAATGCGCCAGGTTGTTACGGCGAGCGTAAGAAGCATCAAGCAACGAATATTTAGAATTAGAAATTGAAATTTAATGTAATTTATACCTATAATAATTATATGAACCGCGCGTTCACATATTAGACGAATTACTATTGAACGAACGCATCCCAAAACGCAGGGATAAAGTCTAATATGAAAGCGCGCGTACAAAGTTGTACAAAAGAAATAGAAAAAAGGAAAAAATATTAATCGAATTTAATCGCAATAAAACCACCAACGAGTTAAGCTCTATAAATAAAAACGTGTGTAAAATATTTGGAAAAACGAAGATTACGTCGTAGGCGTGATCACTAAGTACGTCCAAAATGTCGTCGATATGTTGGGACAGAGTGTTTATTGTACTGAGTAATATAAATATGTATTGGTCTATTTTTATCATGTTTATACCTGTTTCTGTTGTGTTAGTCAGTCTGTTAAGTTTGAACGAAATCTTTTTATTACCGTCTCTTACGTATTTCTGTATAAAGTTGACTCTATCAATCATACCTTGATTAATTGCGATTTGAGCGTTGTTTTGCTCGATTTAATTTAATTTGATCATGGTAGAGATTGTGTATTGCGTTACCGATTTCTTCTAAGTCCTGATGATCCAGATTTCCTGTGATATCTTTAATGAACGATCCCAATCCATTAAAGAGACCTATTTTGATCCGTGAAGTTTTCAAAAGTTTAATGCTCTCATCCAATTCTTTAGTTTTATGCTCAAGAATTTCTATTTTATTCTTAAAGGCGTAATTATACTCCTTATTAATTGTTATGGAGTCTCCTACGAGTTTGATATTATTTTGGATGATAAAAAGATTTTGTTCATAGTGCTGAATATCGATTAGGTGGATTATGCTTGTATGACTGCTAACTACTCGGGCTTGTCCTAACCTGATCGGTATAAGACCTTTGTTGGTCTCTAGACTGGTCATCTTGAGTGTTTGGCCCGAGATTATATTGAACCTGAAAAGGTTTCTTTCTAAGTTTTTTATGATATTTGCCATCTTTTGTAACGACAGTCACTTTGTTATCTTTTAATACTTTTCTAATTACAAACCCTGGTTTAATTTTTTTTTATTACGAACGTGAATTATTTGATTTGTTCTAAGATTAGAAGGTTTAATTCGATCAATATTTAGTTTGTTGATCAATTTGGTTTTTTTTGCGTGAGTTTCTTCGTAAATGCGTTTGCATAACTCGTCATAAGATAACGAATGATTAAAAAGATAATCCTGTGCATTTGAAAATGCAGGATCAGTTGATCGCCCTAAGATGGTATAGTGACCAACTAAAAGTTCGAAAGGTGTGAACTTTGTCGCCGTGTGTATAGTGTTTTATACGAGAGAATGCAGTTATGCATTAGATCTTTAATGTTCTCTTGAGGTGTTTCGATGTGAGCAATTTTCATCAGTTTTTGCAAGGTTGAATGCGATCGCTCAACGGGTGAATTCCCTGTAGATGAATATGACGAGGTGTGGTGTAATTGAACGTCATATTCTTGTAAAAAGGCTCTAAATGAAGTAGTATTCATATTTCCTTCATTATCATATACAATTTTTGAAGGTTTGCCGTGAGCGCTGGAGAATTGAACGAGTCTTTTTTGAACTTCCTTACTGGTGCAAGTCTTCATATAGAATTAAGTGAACTTGTTCAAAACTATGAGAAATACGTGGTTCTGGAAAAAGCAGAAATCTATGTGTAAGATTTCCATGGGTCTTTTAGGAGTTTCCGTGATCTCGTATTCAATTTTCAATGGATGTCTGTCATATTTGGCAATCGTTCACCGAGAGTTGATTGTAGTGGTTGAGGTTAATGTGAGACGTTAATGTGAGATGTTGGAATTCGTTGGCTGGTTTTCAGTTTCCGTTGAAGTATAAAATGCACAAGTTTAAGGCAACTATCAACCTTTACTTGAAGGATCGCACGTTGGGTGCAGGAGCTCTGACAGTTACAAGGAGCTAGATCAGTCTAAATGTCCGCCCTGCACCCAATTAAAACTAAACATAAAAAAAAATGTAGGTGTCGCTAGTAAAAAAATGACATTCGAGCAACACACCATATGATTTCTTTTAATATTCTAGTGCTTTGTGTCCGAACTAACCATTAAAATTATAAGCCGAGCTGGAAGAAACGGTAGTGGTCGTGACAATAACAACGGAACCGCATTTATTTCCAAGCGTACGGTTGCATATTGTTTACAATTTATCAACAAATGCAAACATAGAAAAATAGCAATATACAGCTCACTGGTAATAAACTTAAGACTGCAGATGTAAAAACTATAAAATTAACCCAAGAGCAGGATTTCGGAAAGGAAATTTTCAACATATCTAGAAATATTCTTGCTCTTGGGTTAATTTTATTGTTGTAATATCTAACATTAGCCCATTTTCCACGTTTGACCTTGATACGATATAGATATTAACAATGACGGATTAGTTCGCCTATCATTTCATTCAATCACTGAATTCAAAATATGCGATATAGTCAATTGCCAATCTGGACTAGTAACACCAAGACAAGACGCTGTGTGTGTGCTAGATATTTCTGAGAAAATACAGAGCTTTAGCTGAAAATGAACTTTCATCACCACAGTATGGGTTGAACTTAACATTGATTACTTCTCTAATTACTGAGGTGGACTCAACCGGATAATTTTCAGTAGAAGACTAGAATCCTTTATTTCCCACTCTGATTAGAGAATGGTGAAAAACTAGAATTCAATAAATACCAATCAAAATTTATACGCACACATACACACAATTAGATTAACAACATGATCGATACTAATCGTTTCGCCTATAATTAGAATAGAACATATCCTATTATGAGGTAATTACAAGTTTTCCGAAAAAATCTATATTTACCAAAACGTTTTCGTTTACATCTCGATTATGTTGTATGAACCTTTGAACTTGTAAGACGTCTCATTCGTATTTGAAACAATTATAAAGGAAACGAAATTCAATCAAATCAAAATTTGATATTATAAGTTCAAAAATATTCCTTATAGTGGATTTTTATTTTTTTATATTATAAATATATTTCGGCAATCAAGTATTTATGAGTTCATGATAAATACTGAAGATGGCAACTTGATTGCCGAAATATATTTAAAATATAAAAAATAAAAATCCACTATAAGTAATATTTTTGAACTTATAATATCAAATTTTGATTTGATTGAATTTAAAAGTGGAATAAGTCACACATTAGAGAAATTCTTAATATGAATTTCAACAATTGAAACGAAATTATGAGTTGTTGTAATTTTTCACAACAATGAAATGAATGAAAATGAAAATCACGTGTCTTAAAGATTTGGTTTATTTTTGGCCTACAGAGAAATGAAATTAGGTAGTTATTGTTTTACAATAACAAAAAGTTGTTGCTATTGTTCACATCATTGAAAGGAATTTTCGTTTAAATTTAGATGCAGTTACACAATCTTAAATACAGCAAAAGTAATTGTGGCCTTGATTATTCAATTGAACTTCAACATATTGGTTAATTGAAGTTCAGTTATTTCCTAATACGAAAGGCCGATAATTATATGGTGAGAACCGAGAGTTTTACTATAGCCAAATCGTTAATACTGACCTATCAATGTACGATTTGGACCAGACTCTAATACAAGAACCACTGGAACATGGTGTTTATAAACGATTCGACTTACAGTTTAGATTTTAGTAATTCGAATTCAGTGATTAAATGAAATGAAAGGCGGAAAAGGCAACCGTACATAAACTAGGCCAATATCGTTAACATCAATCGTATCAACATCTAACTTGTACCAAGACCTTAATTGATACAAACAACAATAAATGATGCATCTCGATAAATAATTTTATTAGAGAGTTCAATTAAACTCAAATTGACGATTTTATGTTCCTTTTATTTCAACACCACTTTTATTTCTTTGACGAATTTGCTTATAAAATGAACTATTGTTTTATGAAAAGTGTTTATAAACTTTTCTTCTGATTTAAAATTATATATTCAACACATAAAATTGTTTAATAGTAGTGAAGTGTTATGGAATTGTACTATATGCATGTCGTATCGAAAATGTTCAATGTTTGCTTCATTTAAAAATCATTGTACAAAATATTTTAGAAATTGTGTATCGAATCCACATCTATCACAAATCAGAAGTTGTACAAAACCTTGAGCCAAAAAAACACTAACTGTTAACAGACTCACTAATTAATGTTGGTTCCAAAGAGCGCAATAAAATTTATAAAGAAAGTGTTAAATCATCAGGTAATTTTGTATTACAATTTAATGGGAATGTAGGAAGAAAATTACGAATTAAAGGGTTAAGTTGTACAAAGTCAAAATAAAACAAGAGATATGTATATTTACAGACGGGACCTAGATATTAATGATCGAAAAGTGTTGGAGTGCGATGGCCGAGTAGGAAAATTGGCCGAAGACGAAGATACATAGACGATAGACGAAGATAGCGAACATAGACGAAGATCTTAAAGTTGAAGATCAAATAGAAGACGTAGATCATGCGGTGGTTCATCATATATTAATAAGTTGTTAAATTAAATTCAACAGATTATTATATTGTTTAAAAACATTGTAACGATACGACGAATACTTACCGTCACAAGAAATTAATTTATTTTAACAGACATGCTGCAAGTCGGTTGTATATCATGACATATAGTTACATCGAGTGTTATATCTGCTATTTGTTGGAATGACAAGACGCTCGGGAACGAGCCAAAGAAAAAGGCGAAAAGGCGACGCGGTGATATACAGGTTAGTGCCACGTTCATATTTTCACTTACAAGCTTCCAGTGTAACAATTTTTCATTTCAATAGTACAAATCTTCTCCCCAATTGTTACACCCAGCCCGAGTGTCTCTAGCCAACCGGAGAGAACTAGCCACATTCGTGCGCGCAGGCTGGCGCCCAAAATTACTGATTTAAATTGTCTGTGAAATTGGGAGGTGGAGGAAGATCAAGGAAAGAGGACGGCCCAAATCAATATACCAGTCGTAATTGTAAAAAAAATTGAAATAAAGTGTCAAAAAAAGAATTAATTTTTTTTATTTTGTTAACGCGCACGTCACAATTCCAACATGAGATTAAAGTATCGGGGACAGCGCATCTCCTTGTCGAACACCAGAAGTAATTGCAAAAATTCTCGATAGCCTGTTCTCAACTTTGACACAGCATTGTGACTGCGTTACTGTCATTTTACAGAGATGTACATATTTTTTCGGTATTCCTAAATATTCAAGCGCATACCATAATCTCTCTCGATTGATCGAGTCATAGGCTTGCTTGAAATCTAGGAATACCTGGTGTACATCGCGAGATGTTTCGTAGTTCTTGAAAAGAATCATCCGCAGCGAAAAAACTTGATCAGTGACTGACCGATTTGGACGGAATCCTCCTTGGCAGTCACCGACAATTTCCCCCGCTAAAGGAGTAATTCTTCCCAAAATAATGTATGACAGTAACTTGTATGCTGTACAAAGGAGAGCTATACCGCGATAATTCTCGTATTTCAAGCAATCACCCTTCTTGAAAATTGGGCATAATGCGGCCACTTTTCTTCTTCAGGCATAACTTCATTTCGCCATACCAATCGAATAACGTCGAAAACACAGTTCCACAAAGCTAGCCCAACTCCTGGTGAACGATTTTTTTTTAGACTCTGCATGGCCATTGTGAATTCCTCATAGGATGGATACTCAATGAACATCTCTGCGGTCTGTATTTGAGGGTATTCAAACACAGCTTGTGATACATGTGGAACATTAAGTAAATCAGACAAATGTTCACGCCATGCATCGAGTACCGTATCGACGTTGAAACAGAGGTTTCCACCCTGGTCCCGAATGGCAGTTGACCGAGATCTTAAGGTATGGTGCAATTCGGTGATTCCTTTAAAGAAACCACGTGAATTGTGCTCATTGTTGTACTCTTAAGACCTTAGTCTTCCACCATTCTCGCATCTTCAGTCTACAAATTCTTTAGCTGTCCTAGCAAGAACTGCTTTGTGTTTCCTTGCGATTGTAAACCGAATCTGCGCTTCATTATAGGCTATGTTTCGTTGCTCAACAGCAAGACGACACTCCTCATAAAACCAATCATTTTTGGGCTTAGTTTTCACTATACCGAGAGTGTGCTGTGCAGCATCGACAACCGAGGTTTTCAATACTTTCCAGACACTGTTCACATCATCAGATTGGAAATTGGATCGCATTATGCTATTGCTGACAAGATCTTGATATTTTCGTTGCGTTTCTTCATTTATCAGACCTTCACAGGATAATCGCGTTTTATATGCTCCTGTCCTCCTTGACTTGTACGAAAATTTCCATCGTAACTTTGCAGCAACCATAAAATGGTCACTGCCTACGAATTTTGTTGACGACCGATACGATCTCACTTCTTGGACAACTCGAGCCCGACCTTTTGAAATCAACACATGGTCAATTTGGCTTCGGGATGTTTTACGTCGATATGTCGATGTTTCCAAATGGATGTTTTTATGAGGAAAGAATGTACTTGCCACTTGGAGATCATGTGCGATCACATTATTCTTTCTCCATTTTCAATCGTAGTTTCGTGTCTGGAGTACGGACCTATATTATTACATAAGTCGGTTTGATTTCTGCCAGCTCTAGCATTAAAGTCACCAATCACCAATCTGACATCGTTCTCAGGTATAGAGCCCATCAGATTATCCAAATTATTGTAAAATGAGTCTTTATCTTGGGGTTGGCTTACATCAGTGGGCATTTGTACACAGACAATTGACAGGTTGGCTAATCTCATGTGCAAGCGATACTTACACATTCGATTATCGACTGCTTGAAAGTTCAGTACAGCTTTTTTTA
Organism: Tipula lateralis; assembly: GCA_963932295.1. Classification (NCBI taxonomy): domain Eukaryota; kingdom Metazoa; phylum Arthropoda; class Insecta; order Diptera; family Tipulidae; genus Tipula; species Tipula lateralis. The sequence goes on from OZ010739.1 coordinate 28,529,428, forward strand.
CCTGTGGCCCAATGAGAAACCCAACTTCAAGATTTCCGAGGTCATCTCCACTGTGTAGCAACGTATAGCCATGGGGACACATGGTCTCCACTTTTAGGCCATCGAGTTTCTTGGAAAGCTACGAGTTCCAGCCGATACTCTTCCATACATGTGGTAAGGCCGTCCAACGCGCCAGGTTTTCTTAAAGACTGCACGTTCCACGTGCTGATCCTGAATCTCGTATCCGGGTACTTGAGCGGGGGTCATTGTTATTTAGACGGTATCCGATTGCTTTGTTTTTGTTGACATTTTTAACTGTAATAGTTTTCTACGGATGCGGGTCGTCAGCCCAGCGATCCAACCAGATTTAGTCGCCTCCTACGACAAGCTCTGGATACTGTGGTGGTGTTTTATGATGCATATTGTTTGATAGGTGACTGGTTTAGGAACACGAACGATTTTTTGTATAATTTTTCCATGTCTAGGAATTGAGATATAGTCCCTTGAAGTCAGGGACTATTCGTTGGTTTTTACTGTACCCAGGAAGCATAACGTGAAATGTTCTTGCGCAAAAAAAATAAAAATAATTAAAACAAAGTTTTTATGGAGTAGATATCTATATCTGTAGACGGTATTATATTTTTGTGTGTAAAATATAATATGAGGAGTGACGCACTTTGAGAGATTTTTTATTTTGACAACATTTCTTTCTAATTTTTCCCAGTCGTCATTTGTCTTACAAAACGCAGTGTAGTGGTTTTCTTTGAAACTTACCAATGAATTAAGTTCAAATAACTTTCCTTCGACTGTTGTTCTATTTGAAATACTCTCAAGCGAAATGGGTTTTTGTAGAATACTGTTACGATATTCAGTATTGAACACTAGATAGTGATTGCAATTAATATTTGAGATGGAAGTGATAAGGAACCGCAGAAACGCATTGGTGGCACTAACATGAAGCATTTTTCGATATTTTGAATGCCATGGAACTCTAGCATTAATATATCTAAATTAATATATGCTCGCTTATCAACTGTTTTGTTAAAACAAATTTGACATTAAAATGTAGCAGTACAGCTTGCAAATTTTTTAACAAAATAATCTGTCACCTGAGTGACATTGCACTCACAATTGCTGTTTAAGCTGAAATCATAATTCAGATTTTTCTTTATTGCGTACAATGCATCGTAACGCAGCTGTTCAACGAGGGTTACATTATTTTGGCACAATGCGGTTACTACTTTTACCAAAGAACATTCTTAACCCTCAAACAAATCACTAAGCCTCAGTTTTATATTGGTAGGCTGGCATCGAAAGCACAAGTATTTTTATAAAATTCAAATTTTATAATATTCCATTGCGCAATAATCTTGTACTCGGTTCTAATACCAATCGTTTATTCGTTTTTGGCACTAAATGACACTTTGGTTATAAGTGGCCGTTTTATTTGAACTCTCGTGGCGAGATTTTTCTGCTAATTATCAGTTTGTTTTTTGAAATTCTCAAATTTTTAAAATTGAAATAGTTATGTTTGGTTTTATTTGCAGTAGTATTCCGTCTTCGCCAAGTTTCAGACACATTTAATTTTTCTGAAATACTGTCCTTTTTAATTCTTAATGTTTAATTCTTTTTTAATGTGGTGACCCTCGACAACGTCTTTTTATTATAGCAAAATAGTTCTCAATATGACTATTGCTTAGTTCCTCGATTATCAATTAATTGAGACCACAGAGGAACGTACGTTAAATATTTTTTAATAAATTTTTCTGCAAATTCAGGATTATAGAAATTATTAACTGCATCATTAATGTTTTTATCAATAATTTTGCAATCATTATAAATTTTAGTCAAATTTTTATAAAAAGGACTTTGCTCGTAAATGGTTTTAGCAAATAATTCACTATCGTTTTATTATCAATTAGTTCTTCCTTCATAAATTTTTCATCAAATGTAGTTCTCATAATTAGACTCAGGCCAGATACAGTCTCGGGAGACGCGTATTTTGATTTTAATAATTAAACAAAATTTTTAAACATTTCTTTCACGTTTGGAAACTAACGAAGCGTTTCTAAAATGATCGTTCACGTCATTAATTAATTAAAGTTTTAGCCAAATGTGAACAACAAAGATGTATTTTTACGATTTTGTTTAAATTAGCCTCGTGCTATTTAAAGTATACTTGTGGCAAATTATTAAAAAATCAACAATAATAAAATTATTATTGAAACTATCTAAAACTGCGTTGATTTCGGCGAAACTAAAGTCGGTCACTACTGTATCGAAAATGGGCCACTTATTGATTTGACGTAATATAAAATGTATGAACGACCTGAGCCAATTTCCAATAGTCAAGGAACTATGGCTTGCACTGACAAATTCAGTAATGGGCAATGGATCATTTGGGTCATGTTGATTTCTTTTTATTGAAACTAAAAGGGCGTAGTATAAAACGACTGGCGTTACTGAATTAGGAGGCCTTATAAACAACCAATTTCTCCGAATTCTTACTATTGATAAATAATTTAATTATATCCAATTGCAATTTACTGAAAGCAATTACGTAAAACGGCCATTTTGAAATCTGTTGGATATATTGTTCATGGGTATTTTAGAATTTCTACATAGATATCTTTAATATCGTCTGAATGATTATCTTGGTCCATTAATGCTTCGGATTTAATTTTTCGCAAAACGTCTACTGTTGAACACTTCATAATAAAATTCGTTTTTCTAACAAAATCCGTATCTTCATTTAGAAATAGCTGCTCTAAAAACTGTTCAACAGATGAAACCATCAATAAATCCTTCATTTTTTTGTTAAAAATCTATTTATGGATCTTGCTTTTACATGAGGATGATATATTTTGCTTATAGAAACACCTTTGTGAAGTAAGCCCAGTATTTCATCCCCGAAAAGGAAAAAAATTGTATGTGGTAATACAGTTAGTAAAAAAATACTATCACGACATTACAATTCGATTATACATATTTTTTTTAAAAAATGTTAGATAAACAAACAATATAAAAAAATGTAACAGAACAATATCAATAACCAATCTAAAGGGTCCGCCATCTAAAGTTTTTTTTTCAACTAGTGCTTATTTCGTGAATGGTAACACTTAGCTCATGTCTGATTTGACAGATACTTAGTTTTATCCTTCCGCTGGACGAATACGGTTGTGTATACGCTTGAACAACGCTGGGGAATATTGCGACATTACTTTGAAAATCATGGTAATGTTGCAGAATGTGTGCGAAAAAATATCATCTTTTCGGATGAAGCTAATTTTGATCTTGGCGGGTATGTTAACAAGAAAACCCGCACACATACATTGAAAAGCCGGTACACCCAAAACGAGTCATTGTTTGGTGCGGATTTTGGTCCAGAGGCATAATTGGGCCATTTTTCTTCGAAAATGAGCAAGGAATGGCCGTTACAGTCAATGGCGATCGTTATCGGGCCATGTTGATCGAATTTTTGTTCACAAAATTTGAAGAGGAGGATATTGGCAACATTTGGTTTCAACAGGACGGCGCTACGTGCCACACAGCTGAAGCTACACTCGATGTTTTGCGCCCTGTTTTTGAAGATCGCATTATCTGCCGCAGAGCTGATGTCGTTTGGCCACCTCGGAGCTGAGATTTGACACCGTTGGACTATTATTTGGGGGATGCCCTCAAAGATAAGTGTTACGCCGACAAGCCAGAGACAATTGACGCTTTAAAGGACAATATTCGTGAAGCAATTGGTGAAATACAGCTGCACACAATCGATAATGTGCTTAAAAATTGGACCGATCGTGTAGGCTAAATTATTTTCCATTATTAACCGGAAGGATTGTACTTTTAAATAAAAAAAGAAATTTGAGAAAATATTCAGAAGTTTTTTTTATAGCATTTTATAGCGGACCCTTTATATATTTTAGTCCAATTCGGGATGAAATCGGGTCAAAAACATAAAATACACAGAAAATTTAAAAAATGAACGGATTTTATTTCGGTATTTTATTATTAAAATACAACACGGGTGTTAAGATACCGACAAATCGACAAAAATATGAATGTATTGGTATAACAACTGTACAGTAGGTAAATAAATTGTTATATTATATTAAAATACCACCATATCAAACAACAGTTAAAAATGATAAATTAAAATGATTTCAATATAAAATGTTATAAATTGTTTTAAATCACTTTTATTTTTTTCAAAAAACCGAAATTTAATAGTTCACTGTATTGAATTTTGGCCAAATCTCAGAGATGTTCCCGGGGTATGGCATATACCTGAACATAGTTTATGGTACTTTCTATCAAGACATTATAGTTCGACAAAAAACTACGATAAATTTTATCCAATTAGTGATTTGTCGTCGGTTGTAACTGAATGGTTAAGAGAGTTTTTGATCACGCTGCGGTTTCGAGTTCGATAATCGATATATTTTATGATTTTAAATATTTAATTAATCTTTTTGATAAGATTAGATTGTCCACGTATAATGTATGTGAATTTCATTTTGTAGAGTTTTATAGTTATTATTTTTAGAGTTGTGTTAGTTTATGAATAGTAGTGTTAATTTTTGCAATAAATTAAAATTGCTGGATAAACAAATGATTGGTTGGTCGTTGAAACAGAATTTTTTTTAAATCATCTAAAATTTCCCATTTATTATTTGGTCTTTTTACAACCGCAGTATCAGAGTCAGAAATGTTAATTTATTAAAACTTATTTTGTGTTATTTTTGTTTTACGTGTTTTTATAAATTATATCATAACCTTATAGCGAAAATTTCTAACATAGCTTTAACCTACTGTTTCACTAATACATTTACATATTTTTGTTATTTCGACAAATTTTGTATACATATATTTTTGTCGATTTGTCGAATTTTGTCGGAAACTTCACATCCGTAATACAACATCATTTGCATTGTCAATGTTGCATCAGATGCTCTAGCTTTTTCAGGTGATTGAAAATGTCGCAAATGACTAAACTCCTCTCAACATCACAGCTCCCTTTTGGTATATATAATAGCATTAATATATGTTTGCTTAGTTCTGGATACCTGTCTTGCGCTTCAATCCAAAATTGGAACACATCTAAATTTAAATTTTGAGGAGATAACTCGATAAAATATTCTGATAATTGTGTTTTTATTTTACTGTTAGAGATTGATGAATATTTTAAAATATGTAAATTTTCCCTAATTAGCGATTTTTTAAAAGGATCAATAATCGAAGCCGACTTCCATAATTTCATAGTAGCGGTATCAGTATTTCGCGATGTGGTAGCATTCCATTTTTCACTTAGAACTTTTGAAAAAATGTTCATGCAGTTTTGAACCAATGCACGAGTAATAATTTTATTTAATATTCGAATTCTTTTCTGACTCTTGGAATTTTAGTTAGTTTTTTATAAGTACTTCCATCTGACAATAATTCATACATCTTTCATACATCATACATCAATCATACTCATCTTTAAACATAATAACCGTTGTTTTACTTTTGTCACTATTAAGAATGACTATTTTTGGGTTTTTTATGTATTAATAATTTTAACGAATTCATAGCTGTAATTATGAATCGGACTTGGTCATTTTGAATTGTAATACTTTTCATGTAATTGAGTACTTCATTAAATAAATTAAATCTGTATTCATTGATAAGAAATTAGAACATCATCAGTAAACTTTAACAGTGTATACTTAATTTCAGACGAAATTTCAAGAATTGGAGTATATTGTTTATTTATTGGAACTGCAAACTTTGGACCATAACTTAAAATAGACATTACATTTTCTGGTATTGTTCAATTTGTTTAATTGACAAAACTATCATTAATTACACCATAATTGTCGTTATTGAATTCAATCTTATCATAGATGTTTTGATTAATCACTAAATTGTTATATTTTTAAATTAAACGTTTCTTCACTTTTTTGAACAACCATTCATTATATGTTATTTGAGAACCGTGAACTATATTAAAATCTTGAATCACTAACTGGGTTAGTAAATTATTATATAGTTGTTTGTTTAGTTTGAGTAAAAAATTAAGTTTCTGCACACATACCTGTATTTCAATTGTTGGGGACAATATAGTGAACGCACCCACTAACCATCAGTATAATGTGACATCTCGTGGCCGGTATAAATAACTTTTTTGAATGTACAAGATAACTTGTTTGAATGTAACTCGTTCTCTTTTTCATCAACCGTTGACCGAACAATACTACGCATATTAATATTCGTAATAAATTAGTTTTTTTTTCTCTATACAATTTTATTTTATTTCAAACACCAATATTTAATAATTTCCTGTACAAAGTAGTTCTAATATTATGAATTTTCTTCGAAATACGTTGATGGTTATTTGTTGTCATATTTTGGTAATTTATATTTTTTGTTGCGTTTTTGGTAAAATTTGGAAAAATTTGTGTTCTGCGGCATTTCAATAAAAATGTCTCCTCGTTATAGTGTGGCTCAATTTGTCATTAGTGTTGAAATGTTTATATATTTTCTTCTTTATTGATGGTTCATATGTAATACTAAGTTCCAAAATGGCTCCATTTTTCCTTTTAAGTATCATGGCGTCTTCTGTGCTGCACCGAGGCTTCTGATATGGAAACATTACTTGCAAATTAATTCTATGTATTTGATTTTGAACGCTAATAGTAAGTTATTAATTAATTGGCTTCCATTCTCTATTCATTAAGTTAATATTATATTTATAATTTTATTCTATATTATTTTTAAGTTTCTGATTGTGTAAAATATTTGATAATGGTCTAAGGACCGAAATATTATGTTCGTTCTAAGAATTAAGTTTTCCATTTAATTCAAATAAGAAAAAGGTTGGAAAAAGTGCAATTGAATTTTAAAAATAAACTTTTTAATCATTAATAAATAGTAGTTTTGTGATTCATATGGTAGTTTTTTAGTATTTTGACTACTAAATAAGAAATAATTTTCTTATTTAGTAGTCATTTTGATTTTCTGGTGTTGTTATGAATTTATTAATGGTCATCATGTTAATCCTGATTAACTAAATCACATCGTTGAAGCGTCACCATGTGGACATTCAGTTCATAACTTATTTTAAACTAAAGTGAGTTACTCAATTAAGGCTTTTCTTGTTTCTATATTAACCCCACGACATCCTCAGCTAAGCCGCGCGAAAGTGATTGACTAGATATAAATATCTATTGTGGCGATCTGTCTGCAAATACAATAAGGAAATCAATTGTCTTTTAAAAACAACTACCGTCTTACAAGATACAGATCAATACGACTTATACTAAGATTTAGGTATTAAGAATTCAGTGATTGAATGAGATGATAGGCAGATAAGATATTACAATCATATATAATTTATGCCAATATCGTTAATCTTCTATCTTTTAAACGTAAATTAATTTATAAAATTAGTAAAAACTTCGATAAATGATAAATCTGGTTAAATAATTTAATAAGAGAGTTCAATTAATCTCAAATTGAAGATTTTATGTTTATTTTATTTCAATACGACTTTAATTACTTTGACGAATTTACATATAAAATGAATTGAGGTTTTTGTAAACACTTTTCTTCTCACTTTAAATTATTTATTGAACACATAAAATTTTTTCATTGAAGTGAAATTTTTTTGAATTGTGTCTTTAGGAAAAATTTCACTTTTTCTTCGGTTAAAATCTATTTTCCAGAACATTTAACAAATTATGTGTCAAATCCTCATTGATAATGGGAGATTATTTGGGAGTGAATTATGGATGTGATTTCAGTAAATCTTTTTCTCGTTAACATTTTTGTCGTTTCTGCAAAGTACATAGAGTACTCGAATCTTAAACTTTGTGTAAAGATGGGAATGGATTTTTCTTAAGACGTAGAAAAGGAACAAATTTTCTACGTCTTAAGAATAATTGAAAAAAAAATTGGGATTTCCAAACTAATACATATATTTATATATATATATATATATATATATATATATATATATATATATATATATATATATATATATATATATATTTATATATATATATATATATATATAAATTATATATAATTATATATATATATATATATATATATATATATAAATATATATATATACATATCGCTATATATATATATATATATATATATATATATATATATATATATATATATATATATATATATATATATATATATATATATATATATATATATTTATATTATTATAAAATATTATTCATTAGTATAATCTTCATAGAATGGTGAAGGAAAAGTTTAAGTTTCCCACTTTATAATATTTTCGTTGACACTGTTGTGGGAGGAATATTGGTATTAATACCTCTCGTTTTGTAACAACTCGCTCAATTATCTTTGTTGTCTCATTCAGTAGATAGATGAAACTTTACAAATATCTTAATTATTTTATTTGTAAAATATTGTGTAAGAGTAGTTGGAAAATATATTTTTTTCTATAAAATAAATCAAATATTTATTGAACATGGATAAAGAATCACATGTATTAATGGATTTGTATTTGCAAGCCGAAAAAAATACTGACACCACAAATCAACTTCTTCAACAACCATCAATGGAAATAGATTTGTTTAACAACCACCCACTAGCAGGGCCATCGGTTCCTCATAGAGAGGATAATGAACTTTACGCATTGCTATATTCTTGGAACTTACACGAAATGTATCCGAAATGTATTGGTAAGCATATCTTGGCATAAATTGCTGAACACATAAAATTAAATTATATTTATTTCAGAACTGGGCATGGACATTCAAGCATTTAGGTATCTTGGGGAATACCAAAAAACTTTTATGAACCATTTCAACTTAGGGGTCCAAATTAAGTTCACCATGCATCATAAACTTTGGTTGGAATCTCTTTCCAACACAACGACAACGGGCGGCAATTCAAACCCAGGTAACCAACGTTCGGCCGTTCAATGTTTACTGGAAACACCGGCAAGTCAAAAACCATTTAATTTAGACGATATTTTAAATAATTCAGTGGACGGAAATTTTATTCAAAATTATTATAAAATTTCGAACAAATTAACAAGTGATCTTCGTGTCAAGTTAGTTGACATCATCGCTATCGGAATTATAAATAGCGAAATTCAAATGACTTATGAACTTGTAAATGAAATCGCCGATAAAATAGTTGTGACGTTTTCAACGGAAAGTAAGGTAATTAACAATTCGAAAACAATTTTAAATATTATAAAATTTTAATTATTAAATATGCTTTTATAGGTAACGTATTATTACAAATCAAAAGGAAAGTCACCAAAGGGAAAAGTATACGAAAACTATTACAACAAAATAAGGATGTTAAGGAAAGTTGGTATATTGCCAATTAAGCCAAGTTACACAGAATTAGAGCATTTTATAAACAGTTCAATAGGTATTTAATAAAATATACAATAATTTATAAATTAAATAAATTCACAGTTTGTTTCGTTTTCTCTTTGACAGGTAGTCCAGATGACTGCAAAAGAAGTATCAACGCCTTGGTTACCGACAACTGCAGTTGGTCGGAAATTGAGTACCATTGGGGAATTACACATCAACTTAGGAAAACGCATATTGACTCAGGTGCTACGATAGAAGAAATATTTACAAAATGGCCGCAATATCAGAAACCGTTAGGTTATAAATTGGTAAGTTATTGTTTGGTGGTGAATAATTGTTATGCATAATATATATTTTTATTTCTCAAGATTCAAATTGATTTTCGAAGAATTTATCCAAACGTATGCAGCATGAACACCAAGTTTTCGCCATTTTTAGACAAAATCATCCCGATACTCGAAGAGAAAGTTAATGGAGTTACGGACCTGAATTTATTATCAACACTTAAATGCCGCGAAAATTATAATGAAAGTAAGTATAATCGTGGCAGATATTTTGCATTATAGATAAACATATTATATATATATATATATATATATATATATATATATATATATATATATATATATATATATATTTATATTTATATATATATATATATATATATATATAGATAGATATATATATATATATATAGATATTAATATATATATATATATATATATATATATATATATATATATATATATATATATATATATATATATATAAATAAATATATATATATATATATATATATATATATATATATATATATATATATATATATATATATATATATATTTATATTTATATATATATATATATATATATATATATATATATATATATATATATATATATATATATATATATATATATATATATATATATATATATATATATATATATATATATATATATATATATATATATATATATATATATATATATATATATATATATATATATTTATCAATAAATTCTTATTATAACATAAAAATCCATTTTCTTAATTTTTCTAGATGGTTTGGCAGCTACTTTATTTCATCTTATACACCACATTTTTGGTTTAACAGAGAGGGAGGTGAGGATCGAAAACAATAAAATGGTACAAATAACATTCAGCCCCCAAGATGTTCAAAAAAGTTTCATCCTGGTTGGTGCTACAGCCAAGAAAGTAGAGGAAAAACTGATGTACCAGTTGGAGAAGCAAAATTCCATCCAACCATTGCTTCTTATCACCGGGACTTTGCCAAATCCAACTCAAATTGTTGTGTATTTTGATGGAATTAAATACAAAATGTATTCTGTGCTTAGAGGAATCGAAACAATTTTTGCAATCACACGTTTTTTTAATTTGAAATTTCCATTCCAATCCATAGCCGTTTGGATGTTCATTCAAAAGTATTTTTTTAATATTACAACAAAGTACGATATTTCCAATACTTCTGTCAACGATTTAATTGAAAGGCTTCAAAAATAAGATATATTAAGTTTTTTAAGAATTATATTGTTTTGTTTCGTTAAAATAGTTTTTAATAATCTAATTTAAGAGATTTTTTTATATATATTTAACAGTAGTAAATAATATAAGTAATAATATAAACAGAATTAAGTAAAAAAAATAAATGTTTATTAACTTTACAAATAAATTAAATTATTAAAATAAATAAATATTTAAAACTAAATTTATAATGTTTTAATTCATTTCATAAATTTGATAATTCTGCTTTTGCTTTTTTTTCGCTTTGCTTAATGGTTAAAAGAATTTCTCATCACGCCGCGGCCACGAGTTTGATTCTTGCCGATAAAAGAACATAATTGATACAGGATTCCTTGCTATGCATCAAAATACTAGAATAGCATCATCAGAACTGCATAACTTTTTCAATGAAATTAAAAACTGGATTAAACTGAACGACAGTATAACAGTATTTAACACAAACAAACCTGCCCACCAGTGAGACTCAATAACATCACCTTACCACAACACCAACATGTTAAAAATTTCGGATTACATTGGCATGGTTCATATACGATTGCCTTATGCGCATATCATCTCATTCTATCACTGTATTTAAAATATGCGATATAATCAATTTATAAGTAGGACTAAAAGTCCTAGACAAGACGATCTGTGTTAGGGCTGGATAGTGCTGAGAGAATACAGAGCTGAAGACGAACTTTAATCACATCAGTTTCGATTTTAGTATTCTGATTTCAGTGATTTCATTAGAGGAATGGCCGACATGGGTAGAACAGTGAATATCAACACTGCCTTTTTACCCTTAAATTTAAGTGTGTTTTGTGGAGTAAGTTTAAAAAAAAATCCGGTCTCATCGGCGTTAAATATTTCGGAATCTTGGTATCCTTCGCTTATTTATGGAAACATATTTTTTAGCCAATTTTCGCAATCATTTTTTGAAACATCAACTGTTTTTCTCGAAATTAGGCAACTATTGTGAAACAATAGTTGCCTTACCAACCGCTAGTACCGGCAAATTTGCCGCTAGTAGTTCGGTTCTTATCTTTGTTTAATTCACTATGGTTGATTAAGCAAAGTTAAGAACCGACTAATTTTTGTAATTGACGATAGACAGCGGTTTGAATGAAATCAACCGGATACTCGTATGAATTTCATTTTGAATGATACGAAAAAACCGAAAGGTGATCCCATCGAAGAAATAATTTACAGTGTGATCTCAAATTATTTACATTCATACTGTTGCTATGTAGCAATTAAATGTACGCATCATTTATTCATTTTAAATTGTTACTAAAAATTAGCATAATAGCAGAGCCATCTTGATTTGAGACGGTAATGTTGTGGTTTATGTTTTTGATATAACTAGTATTAATTCTTATATGATTCCATTCTTTTGTAGATTTATCCGCTCCTTCTAATATTTCGGCCAACTGAAACTTTGAATTATTACTAGGTTTATGTTAAATTGCTCACATTTTAACAGAATAAATTTTAACAATATCAGCGAGCTCTTATCAACCGATGCTAGATATGTTAATCCAGCTATGGTTGAGTATATTAACATATATTTGACTCGAAATTGGAAGGCGATAATCGGCCAATCCTAGAGATGTTGATCCATGTCTGACTATTACATGAGGTTGACTAGTGTATTGTCTACCTTAAACCATCTCGTGCTAAAGTCGCTTGACCAAGGTATTTTTTTAAGATAATTTTTCTTTTAGAGTAAAATGACATATATTTTACTCGAAATTGGATGGCCATTATCGGCCAATCCTAGAGATGTTGATCCAGGTCTGACTATTACATCAGGTTTATTAGTGTATTGTCTACCTAAAACCCTCTCGTGCTAAAGTGGCTTGACCAAGGTATTTTTGAAATAAATATTTTCTTGTTAAGTATATTGACATAAATTTTGCTCGAAATTAGATGGCCATTATTGGTCAATATTTGATTTGGTTATCTTTTTCTGACTATAACATATTATAAACCAATAAATTTTCTACCTTAAAGTACCTCTTTTTTGTGTGACTTCGGCGTTTGGTTCTTAATTATCGTTTTTAATATATGTAAGTCGACAAAAACAACACTCAATTGTTTAAATTTGTACTAAAAATTCTTATGAGAAAGTACTTATTTTCCAATGGGATTTGTATTTAACAGTGTGATACCTACACATTGAAGAAAACTGGAATCTGTGACATACTTCACATCCATATAAGAGACGTCATACAAGTTCAAATGTTCATACAACATAATTGAGATGTAAACGAAAACGTTTTGGTAAATATAGATTTTCCCGGAAAACTTGTAATTACCTCATTATAAGATATGTTGTATTCTGGCTTTTATTGAGTTTCAATTTTACATTTTTCCTCACCTTAACAGGGTGGACGGCGAAGACGTTTAGTCCTCTAGTTTGAAATTATCCGATTGCGAGCAGCGCATTAACTAGAAAACTGGACAACGATAATTCAACTTATCCATATTGATGTGATAAAGGTTCATCATCGGGTAAAGTTCTGTTCTTTCCCAGCAATATCTAGCACACACCGAGTGTTTTGTCGAATCCGTATTTCGAATTCATTGATTGAAACTAAGCCCACTTCGTTAGTATCTATTTTTTTTATACATAAACTGATTTATAAAATCAACACAAACCGCGATAAATGATTCATCTCGGTAAATAACTTAATAAGAGAGATAAAATTAACTCAAATTGAAGATTTTATGTTTTTCTTATTTCAATACGAATTTAATAGTTTATCGAATCAGTTTTTGTACACAATTTTCTTCGCACTTTAAATTATATATTCAACACAAAAAAATGTTTCATCGTAACGAAATATTTTGAGATTGTGCTACATGCATGTCTTATCGAAAATTTTCACGGTTTTCTTCTTTTTGCAGAACATTTTACAAATTATGTACAAAAGCTACTGTTGAACCGATAAACAACTAACCATTAACAGAAACAGCAATAAATGTTGGTTCAAAGAGGGCAATAAAATTTATAACGAAAGTGTTAAATCATCTTATTGATGAATTTATGAGATTGATGACATGAAGAAAGAAAATTAAGATTAAGTAACATCTTTATATAATTTATACCTTAATCGAACACAGATACAAAATATTTTATTAAGTCCTACAACTTAGTGAACCACAAAGAACAGATAGTGTTAAAAATCTTGAGTGAAACGGATTATAATTTAAATAAATTAGGAAAGATTTTTGGCTTATTTAAAGATCCTTCATCTCATCTAATTTCTAGATATAAAAGATTTAAACTTTTTAACGAATCAAAACTTTTATCTGGTGCTTTGAAAATTGTCAAAGAAAGTTGCGTGGATCCCAAAAACATAAATAGCGAAGTTGTGATTGAGAACAGTCACGTTACAAAAGTCATATTTCGTTCAAAGATAAACTTGCCAATTTTCTAAGCAATCGATACTTCCATTCAAAGATGAACTATGCTGGGATGAAATGTCATTCAAACTCGTTCCGGGTTACAAACACTAGGAGCAGTTCTGTAACAGCTCCAAATTGATCCATTTTTTTATTCATGTTCAGCGATGAAGCTCATTTTTGACTGAATGGATACGTCAACTAACAAAATTTACGCAATAGAAAAGATTCAAGAGCTTTTAATTCATCCTGAAAAATGCACTGTTTGCTGCGGTTTATAGGTAGGTGGCATCATCGGATCGTTTTGCTTTAAAAATGGGGAAGGTGTTACATTGGAGACCGGGATTCCGGACCAATTTGAAACAATTTTCAATACCGGTTTGCTTTCGTTCAATTTCGGTTTTTCGGTATTCTAATTTTCAATTAAAATTGCAATAGATGGAAGATAAAAGTATGATCGCAGAGTAAAGAAGTGAAATTGGAAATCAAGAAAGGAAGAAACTACTTCATCGCATGATATAATTGCAATAGATGGAAGAGAAAAATATGATTATTAGTGATGGGCTGAAAAGATACTTTGTAAGATCAAGATCGATTGATTCTTTTTTGGTATTAACCTGATACTTCTAAACTGATATTTTTGATCAATTGATTCTTTTTTAACGGGATTTTTAATCAACAAAATTATTATTATATAAAAAAATATTTTTCGTCCATTTTCTAGCTAAAAATAATTACAATTAAATTAATATGTAGTACATAAAAATATCTTTAAAAATAATTTTACTTATATAATTAATCTATTTGAAAAAATAAATATCAAAATCAAATCAAAATTATTAATAAAAATAAAAATTATTTCTATAAAACTTTAATCAATATTCAATCATCACAGGATTGAAACAGAATCATACTACAAAATTTCATAACAATTTTTTTACGAAATCAACTCTTTCAAAAGATCAGTTCGGTAAAATGATCATTTCGTTCAAAAGAATCATATCGCTCAATTCGATCAAAAGAATCATTTCGTATAAAGAATCAATTCGTTCAAAAGAATCGGTTCGATTGAAAAGAACGAGACGAATAGATAAAACGAGTTAAAAAGTGATTTTCTCTTTACGTTGTAATAAAGTTGAGAAAATTATGCTTTATATTTATCTCACTCTTACATTATAAGAGTAAAGATAGCAGTATAACATTAGGGCCGATTGTATGAACGCGGATAGAAGAAATAAAATCCGAGAGTAGAGATATATCTCTATCCGACGATTTTATTTTTTTCCGATTGTATGAACAAATTTTCTATCTTCCGTTTATAGCAGTTTTACAGCAGTTTTTTTCTGGTAACACTATTTCATTATATTTGACGTTTGTTAGTTGTTGACAAATATTTATTCAAACTTCAAAGCGATTAAACGAATAGTTTTGCGAATAAAAAAATACAAGTTCAGTGTTCATTATTAAATAAAATTAAATTAAAATCATAAATTTTCATTTAAATTTTATTATTGTTAATGCAAAATGTAAGTACGAATTACTATAATCAGAATACAATAAAATGATAATGTAATATATTAATGGAATTTTGATTTAAATTTTGTTCATTTGCAGATGGAATCATCGTCATCATCATCTACATCGGATTCGGAAATATTGGAAGCTCGAGATATAAGTATGGTGGTAGGAATTCGACGGCCAAAAATCTATAAGGATTATAATAATCCTTTAGATTTTTATTCTGATGAGGAATTTAGAAAACGATATAGATTTCAAAAGTCGACGTTTTTCTATATATCAGAATTGATCAAGAGTGAATTACAGGAAACTAGTATGAGGGGGCTTCCACTTTGTGTAGAAGATCAACTATTTATCGCCCTCCGTTATTATGCGACAAATAGTTATCAAAATGTTATTAGTGATTTGTCTGGAGTAGATACTGCTACAGTATGTCGAACTGTACGCAAAATTAATAACATATTAGCATCAAAATTTCATCAATTTATAAAAATGCCAACCGAGGAGGAGCAAAAAGCTACTGCACGAAAATTTTATATAATGAATGGAATTCCAAGAATTTTCGGATTAATTGATGGAACACATATTCCAATAGTTTCACCCGGTGGTGCTAACGCTGAACTATTTCGGAATAGGAAGGGGTGGTTTTCTATCAATTGCCAGCTAGTTTGTAATGCCGATCACAAAATTATTGATCTGACAGCACGGTAAGTTAAATAAAAAATTCAATAAAAAATGTTTTAAAAGTAATGATATATTTTACAGATGGCATGGATCAGCACATGATCAAACCATATTTAATTTTTCTTTAATAAAAGTAAAATTAGAAAATGGAGAATTTGGAGATCGTTTCTTGCTAGGTGATAGTGGATACGCAAATAAAAATTATTTACTAACTCCGTTGCGAAATCCGGTAACTGAGCAAGAAAAATTATACAACACTAAGCACAAAAGCACCAGAAATTTAGTGGAACGGTGCATCGGAATATGGAAGCGTCGCTTTCCCTCGGTTGCAACCAAAAGTAGGCTCCATATTTCAAACTCATTAAAAATGATTGTGGCTACAGCAGTATTACATAACATTGCAATTCTACACAGAGAACCTGAACCTGCAGATCCGGAAATAGAAATACTAGAAATGTATGTTCAGCCAGTACCAAGTGTCCGTAATACGATGGAAAGTTTTCCTGATGACCGCACCAGAAAATTTATTATAAATAATTTATAAACCATTTTATAAATATTATTATTATTATTATTTCAAAATTAATAAACAAAAATAAATTAAAACTAATTTTCTATATCTTTTTCTTTTAAGCGAATTTTCATTTTTAAATACTGCTGCTTCAATTTTTCCGTTTTTATAATTTCTTCCATCATTTGGTTTTTTAGCTTTTCAGAATATGAAATCCGCGATGCGCGTGACTTCAATATATTTGATCTAGCATTTGAGGATGTCGATGGTCTGTTTATTTCATTGCTGCTTGACGTTGATGGTGCATTTGGCACAGTTATATTAGAGCTTTCGGTCTGAATACGATCGTCGTTAGTAGATATATCACCAGGTTCTGATTCCCCATTATCCACAGTATTAATAAATATATCAGGTATCAATGAACTATTTGGTGGATCCATCAAATCGTCATCTACAACATACTCCGTATTCATATCGTCACCCTACAAAAGCTACATTATAATAATTTATCATAGTTCAAATTAGTAAGAAACATACATGAAACAAAGCATCTGATGAATCTATGTTATCTAATGGACACACCGACGCTTCCACAAATGAATATATTGGGTCGTTTTCGCTCTTTTTGGGTTGATGTGGTCCACCTCCCGTTCTGAACCTTTCAGCTTTTTCTTCTGCGATCGTTTTCCGCAATTCTCCCAATTTGTTTTTAAACGCATTTCGGATCTGAGTTTCGCTTTTTTTATTTAAATTGTTTGCATTAAAATCAATTGTAATGTTTCGCCAAGCTTCATTTTTTTTCGTATTCGACACTGTATCAGTTTTTTTACAATTCACAATTTTTTTATATTTTTCAATAATTGAAAATAAATTTTGATATTCTTCCTTTTTCATTCGTTTTGTCGGATTATTATTATTTGACTGCATTTTATGTGGTTGTAATTAATTTTATATTTAAAAACTATAATTAGTAATCAGTTTATATATTTAATCGTCTCAATAACACGAACTAAAAAACAAACTGCGAATATTTAAAAATGTCAAAAAAAACAACAACAACAATTTCTATCCTCGGTTATAACCACCGAAAAGAGAAGATAGAAACAGACGATATAACTCTACTCATGGATTTATTTTTGTGTTCATACAATGCAAACGACGATATATCCGAGGTTATATCGTCTATCCGCGTTCATACAATCGGCCCTAAAAGCATTTTTAACACAATAATTATATGTTTGTGTTAAAATGAGAAAAATATTTTATGTGGTTTATTATGTCTCATTCGCAAAATAAAGTAAAAGAAAAAATACGATATGATGGTTTTACAGAAATGAACGAATCGATTCGTTTGATTTTTTTTAACCTAATCTTTTTAAAACGAATCAATTGATGTTTCTTACTTTTTAATGATCAGGTTAAAAAGATTTGATCAGAATCGATTCGAACCTCACTAATGATTATATCATAAACAAGTGAATGAGAAAAGATGAAAGGATAAAAATACTTCATTATTTATAATTCATGAATTCTTTCTTCTTTCCGCCACTTACTATGTATTATAGTGTGAGCATTGCGAAAATGCGGTTTCAAAATCTAATACTAGTCTTATATTTTGGTCTAATGAAAGACAAAGATAAATGGTAATACGGTTACTATATTCTAGAATTTATTTCTTTGTTTTAAAAGTGAATATGCGTTTTGACTTAAGGAAGTGTTATTTTAACGATTGCAGTGACAAAACTATTTTATGGGTACGTCATTTTAGATGTTTAAAATATTCGACATATTAATTATTTATAATCGTATTTTAATTGAAAAATAAAAAATTCACCAAGCACCCCAAACGTGAAGACACCTCTTCCATTTGGCATTTACATATTTTTAAAAAAACTGATGGAGGTTTTGCAAAATGAATAATCTGCAATAAAATTTTTAAAACTAGGGGTGGCTTTACAAGTGCTTTGCATACCCATGCAAGAACCATACATAAATTGAATACATTGAAAAGACCCAGTGGAGGCTGCTAGGAGCACTCTAACAATAACGAAATTGTGCCATTACATTCCTCCTGTTCTCAGTCTAAAATTAAAAAATATTTTAAACAACCAAAAAAACAGAGTTACAAAGAGTGATGGCTGAGATGTAAGCTTATTATCCGAATTCCTTCGCAAGGGTATAAATGCGTTTAATTTGGGCGATGTTCCAAAATCAGCAAATACTATTAGAGCTATGGTAGTCAAGTATGCTGAAACGATAAAAAAAAATTAACAAGACTGAAATTGCAAAGCAAAAAACTATAATTAAGGGTTTCAGTGTTACATGTGATGGATGGAGCTCACTTAAAAATCATCGATATATCAATATAAACCTTCATTCTGTAAATGAGTCCCAATGAAAATTTAACCAATGAGAATAGTGATGAATGATGATACAAAAGAAATCGAAGAGACACAAAAAGAATCTAGAAACCATAATTTGAAAGATAAGCTTGATCTGGCTATCGGTTTTTTTTTTTTTTTTTTTTTTTTATTTGTTTAAGAAATCTATATTTCTGTATAATATTACAACTAATCTCAGTGATTATCTAGTAAATGTTTTGTATTTTTAAGCAGTGTAGCATCTTATGGGATGAGAAAAATCGGTTCATCCCATTTCGTCCAGTCCTTTGATTTCAGTAGTTCAGGGAACCACTAATTCTAAAGGCTTTGTTCTTTTTAGGCGCTTTGGTCCATTGGTGTGATCCAGTAGGTTCCGCAGCTCCTCGTTGTCATGTTGCTGCAGTCGCAGTACATGACTCCTTGCAAGCTTAATTATTTCATCACTGACGTATTCCATGTTAAGGTCTCGATGGAGGTTGTCATTTCTAATATACCATGGAGCATTGACAATGCTACGTAGTACTTTATTTTGAAATGTTTGTATGATCTTAACTGTAGTTTTCTTTGCACATCCCCAAAGTTGAATGCCGTATGTCCAGATAGGTTTAAGGATTTGTTTATATAATAGTAGTTTGTTTTGCGTTGTCAGCTCAGAGTTTCTTCCAATAAGCCACTGCATTTTTCTGAATTTAAAATTCAATTCTTGTCTTTTCTTTTTAACATGTGCTTTCCACCTAAGCTTAGTGTCTAGTGTCATGCCAAGGTATTTCGCATTGTCTGAGTAAGGAATTTGTTGAAAATTCAGTCTAATCGGGATGTATTCTACTTTCTTGTTGGTGAAGTTGATGTGTGTTGATTTTGATTCGTTTAGCATTATTCTCCAAGTTTTTGTCCAAGTGTTTACTGTATTAACAGCATTTTGTAGTTTCCGTGTTGACTCGAAAATACTTATATCAGTAGTCATAATTGCAGTGTCATCAGCAAAAGTCCCTATTCTGGCTTCTGCTATATTTGGTAAATCATTTGTATACAGAAGGTATAACACAGGGCCAAGCACACTACCTTGAGGGACTCCTGCCAATATTTTCTTTAGTTTTGAGTACTCTTCTTCTTGTCTCACTCGAAAATAACGGTCATTTATGTATGACTTAAGCAATTCAAAATGTTGTTTTGGTAGATCTCGTTGAAGCTTAAATTCCAGACCATGGTGCCAAACCTTATCAAATGCTTGGGCTACGTCTAGGAATACTGCTGAACATACCTTCTTCTCTTCCAACGCCTCTTCAATCGTATCAGTGATTCTATGTACCTGTTCTATTGTTGAGTGGCCTTCTCGAAACCCAAACTGATGTGGTGGTATAAGTTTCCTAGTCTCTATAATTGGCTTGAGTCTCTTCAGAAACAATCTTTCGAAAATTTTTGATGTGGTTGTTAATAAAGAGATTGGCCTGTATGATGTTTTGTCATTTAACGGTTTATTAGGCTTAGCAATCATTATTATTTCTGCTACTTTCCACTGTCTCGGAACATAACTTTGTCTAAAGACAGCATTGATTATGTGCTGTAGCTTCCGTAGTGCTTTTTCTGGTAGTGCTTTGATTATTTTTGCTGTTATCAGGTCGTAACCAGGAGCCTTTTTATCTTTAAGATTTTTTACTTCTTCTTTGATTTCTTTCACAGTGACTGGTAGGAGAGGTACCTCGTCTATTTTGTTGACCGGTGTTAAATATTCATTCTCTACCTGCCCAGCTGGTGGTTTGAAGGTAATTTCTAGGTGTTCGGCAAAAAGATCAGCTTTTTGTTTATCGCTGCGAGCCCAGGTTCCATCAGCTTTTTTTATGGGTGGCACTTGCAGTTTAGGTCTTTTTAGACTTTTAGTGGCCTTCCACAACGAATAGTCCGTGTCAGATTTACCGGTCAGGTTACTTAGAAAGCAAGCTACTGACTCATTCTTGATCTCTTTTATAAGCAGTTTAAGTTTGTTGCACAGATTATTTAGGATTGTTTTATCTTCAGGAGCTCTAGTTCTCTGCCAAGTCTTGCGAGCTCGTCTTTTTTCGCTAACCAAGTCTCTCACTTCAACTGGGTAGCTTATACTTTTCTGTATTATATCATGCTGGATGGGAGTACTTTCCCATGCCGCTTTCTGTATACTTTCAATGAGATTTTCCAGCTCTTCTTCTATCATATGATCGTTCGAGATCGGCACCTGTAGATTGACGCTTTCTTCGACTAGCTGGCGAAAGTATTCCCAGTTTGTTTTGTTATTTGTTAGTCTTGGAGGGCTTGCTTTCCTTATTGCCGTGGAACTTATTGTCATTAAGACTGGAGAGTGATCCGATGATAGTCCTTCTTCATTTTCAACTACTAGATAATTTTCGGAGATACCTCTGGATATATAGAAGTCTAGAAGATCAGGAATTTTATTTACGTCTGTAGGCCAGTAGGTTGGCTTTCTACTGGAGTGGAACTCACATTTTAATATTCTGCCTGCTTTAAATAGCTCTCTTCCTTTGGGAGTAGTTCGATTTGATCCCCAAAATATATTTTTTGCATTAAAATCGCCTCCAATAATGAAATTTTTACCAAGCGATTTAAAAAGTTTGATGTAGTCTTCCTTTTTTGGGTTATATCTGGGTGGACAGTAGATTGCTGATATAGTGTAGCTCTTGTAGTTTTTGGTTTCAATAGAAACAGTTGCTACTTGCATAGCTTCTTCCTCTATTTTAAGTTCTTCTTGATGTTTAATATTTTCCTTGATGAAGATTGCTGTTCCGCCTCTAGCTCTTTCTGCTGGGTGAAGAGCTTGATAGCACTGGTATCCACGAATTTTGAAATACGAGATTCTAGTAGAGTGACTTTCTGAGATTAGGCATATATCAATGTTTTTTGTGTTTAAAAATACTTCTAATTCTGAAATGCGTTGCGCAAGACCATTTGCATTCCAGGTAGCAATTCTTAAATAGTGTGTCATTATGTTTTCTTGTTTAATTTGAATGGATTAGAATTAAGGTAGTCAATGATTTCTCTAGTTTTACCCGTCGCGTCTGTTATTTTTTTATTTTGGTTCATCGATGTATTTTCTAGTGTTTCTAGTCTTTTTTCTTGTTGTTTTAGTAGCTCACTCATAGATTCTAGTCGTTGATCTTGCGTCGCCAGATGAGAATTTATAGTGGTTAACTTCTGCAGTATTTCTTGCAGGACATCATTTTCCTGACTGGGTCCTTTCTTGACATTTTCCGTTCGGCCAGCCATTTGGGCATATGTCGTGCCTTCTCTAACTTTCGCGCTATTAAGAGGGATTTGGTTTGGATAGGATGGCGTCCTAGGCTGAGAACTAAGAGTTCTGATGTTCTCTGTTGGATTTTTTTTACTATTTCTCATTCTTTGCAGCTGTTTGGCAACTTCACAGCCTCTGTAATTTGCTGGGTGGTGATTCCCACAGTGTATACATTTCGCTGGATCGCTTCTACTTTTGTTGCATTCTTTTGATGGATGTTTCCCAGCGCACTTTACACATCTAGGCTCCCTATTGCAGTATTTTCGAGTATGGTTATATGCCTGACAGTTGTGGCATTGTGGAATTCTACTGCTGTTCTTTTTTAATGTCTCAATTTTGACTTTCATGTTCAAGATTGCTTTGATTCCATATATCTTATCAATGCTCTCGGTGTTGTTAAATGTTAGCATGAATAGGGGTAGGCCGATTTTGGTTGTTACTCTTTCATCGTTTGAGTTTTTGGTAACCTTTTTCTTCAGAATGTTTACAGCATTTATGATTTTGAATCCTTTCTGACTAAGTTCCTCAATTATTTCATCAGTTGGGCATGTTGGCTATCGGTAAAAAATTAAAGAAATCACAAGATAATATTAGCTTATTAAAAAAAGAAATGACCTTGTTCGAGGAAGAAGGATCCAGATGAAAATATATCCCGCAAATGTATAATGCGTTGCTTAAAATCCGGCCAACAAGTGTAGAAGCTGAGAGAGCTTTTTCGGGTTCTGGAAAAATTTGCAAAAAATCGATGCTTTGTGCTTTTTACGCGCCTACTTTCAATCAATAAATAATATAACTTCTTAAGCTTTTTTAATTGGAATATCTACTATGTATTATTTGTTAGACATTATATGAAAAATGCAGTGAAATTTTGTATGAAATGTGAAATAAATTTGAAAAATATAATCATTTGAATTAGGGTTTCCACTTGCAATGCATTGCAAATATTTGCAATCTGTTTTAAATTTTTTCACACGTTTAGTATACATTCAAAAAAATTCGTATCGGTATACACATTATTTCACTCACACACACACAAAAATTTAAAAGCGATTTGCAATGAAAAGTAGTCGCGCATAATACTTTTTGCTTTGCAAATATTTCATATTCAACAAAATCGAAAAATTTATTATTTTGTTCAGCCCTGCATTAAAAACTGTCAAAAATTTGTTTTCATTTTAAAACTATTGTTCAAGGGGCAAATATCAGTTGGATTATTGATGCTGTGGAATTGTATTTAAGATGAAAAGTGCGCTACCCAAAATAAAACAGATAAATAAATTTTCGGTCTCTTATTTTTAAATATGAAATATGAAGTATTTTATACTTATACAGTCACAGAAACTAACAAAAAAAACTTTCCCTTGCAAATATTTGCAATGCATTCCAACTGGAAACCATAGGTTAAAGTTTTGCATTTTCGGTATTGAAAACCGGAATTCGGTTTTGGTTTCGTTAAAACCGAAAAACCGATTTTCAAAATTTCTTCCGGTTTTGCACCCTCTAATTGGAGAGATGATATTATTATTTTTTTCATATATAATCCGAATTCGATTTAATTAACTCCTAAATGTCGAAGAATGAATTTCAAACAAATTCCAAAATTCATCAGAAATTGCCTTATTGTTACTTATTAGTTGTGGGGAATTCATCAGTGTGATTCATCCGCTTGATTTAATCGTGTAATTTCGTATCCAGTTTTTTTTCCTCCCACCACACCTTATGCATAATGAATAAACCGAATACATGTCGGAAAGATTAAAATCGCATTATTTTCTCCAGTGACTTGCAAATGATCACCATCGCCTACTATTTTGGTATTAAATAGCGTCTGACGGAATTATTTGGATCAATTTTTGTTTCTTACTGTATTCACCTTTTATACTGAGATCAAGGTAAATACTTATCTTATATTTCTGTGAGATATTTATAGTCGAACTTAAATTCATATTTATCAATTGTTTTGTTGTTTTCTTTGCATTGTAGTTTTTTTTGTTGCAATTGGAAACCAAGAACAACCAAGAAAAAAAAACAATATATATTTGTGTAGTGAGGCTGGCCACACTGTTCTTCTAACGACCGGCTGTAAAAATTTGGGTGCTATACATACTTTTAAGAAGATAGAAGTTTTCCTACAAACTAGTACCAAAGCATAAGTGGCGTAGATGATAAGGTTGGAGCTATTAGAATCTTATCGGATACCGGAGAATCGTTACCACCTACATATACACAGAAAAAAATTCGGGATGTATCCCCAAAAAGTGTTAAATAAAATGTTTATCGCTACAAAATAATGGTTAATTTAACAATGTTTTATTGTTAATGCAAATTTTAGAGAAAATGTTCAAATTCGTTATTAATTTCTTTGAAACAATGATTCATTGGTAAATATCATTTAAAAAAATTGTCTTTATCGACCAAATGCAATCGATTTAAATTTATTCACAAATTTGTCTATTTTAGATATTATTTTATGTTTAATTTCACACTACTTCATAAACAAAACAAATATTTTTACAAAATAGAAAATTAAGTGATCCATTTCTATTTTGACGGTTATTAAATGCTAAATTATGGTAACAAATATTTTTAAACAAAACGCTTTAAAATATATAAACTTCACTGTTTCAAATTGCTTAATTCAGAACTGAGAAAAATGTTTTCAATAAATTTGCAATGAATTTTGATTTCGTTTATTTTTCTTAGTAGGTTTGATAATTTAACAATGTTCAATAATAGCGGCCCATTTAAATAAGTTTAATTTAACACCGGCTTATATATTAAATAAAATTTAATAGAACCATTCATGTGTTAAGAAGAGAGTAGGCTATATGCTTGATATTACATATTCAAAGGACACATACAATAATTTCAACAAAACTAAGTTGCCATAAACTAAACTTAAAGTGATTTTTTGTAAATTGCCACTATCAAAGTGGCAAATTGAATTCATCAATTATGTCGATATTTCGAAAAGGTGAAACCATAATTTATAACACATTAGCGAGAAAAAGATGACTTTTACGTTATTTAATTCCTTGTTACAAAAGAAGCATTTGATTGGTTAGCGTTGTTGCAATAATGATGAACTCCTTTTTAAAATTAGTTTTACTCATTTATTAAAATTATTTTAGATATTAAGTGACAAAATTTAACTTCAATGTAGTTTATAATCTATAAGTGTAGTTTTAAGTAAAATTTTAGTGTAGTTTTATTAAACAGTTGTTAGTCTAGTGGAAAAAAATTTGTACAATGTGAAAAATTAGGACTAAAACTATTTCAGTGATTTAGTGATCCATACATGCTTTTTAAAACTAACTTATGTAAATGGAAAGAAAATTAGCAATACAATGCTGATGCTTTATATTCGTAATAATCACAACTTTATTCAAATAAGCAGCTTTGGGTTCAGTATAACGAGGGCCATTTATATAGTTGCCAAATGTGAATTAATTGTGTGAGTATAGAATGTTATTTGGTTTTAGTGTATTATACTATCGAATTATAATATACTTGTATTATAGTATAATATATCATAATATTTTAAATTATTTTTGTCGTTTTTAAACAAACTAAATTAAATTATTTAATTGCAGTGATAAATATACAAAAAATTCGTTTTATTGGGACTCTTATTAAAACACGTTGAAGTGTCCACACTAATAATAAGATTCCTGATGCATAAGCAGCATCCGTTTAGGAAGATTAATGGTAAGTTGTATACAAATAGTTTGCTGTACATATAGCTTTTGGAATCTGTTTATTTTTGTCAGAATTTAGTCAAATATTTCACGGTTCGTTCGGCCTCCATATACTTTTGCGGTCAATATCATCGAAAAAACCGTATATAAACCTCCGAAGTAAAATTGAAGATTTATTTCGGACGAATAGTGCAATAGGTAAGATACAATTTTATTTTTTTCTACATAAAGTATTCATAAAAATTTCACGCAGAAAATAATGGCGTTATTAAATTCTTAACTATACGAATGTTTTGCTGACAATACCACAAGTTATCCTGATTCTTTAACTTTCTTCAACGATATTATTTATGGTTTTAATAATAAGCTATTCTAATTTGAACCACCAATAATAAAAAATGCATACTAGTATACTAGTATGTACAAGTTCCAAGAGCTATGGGTTGCTCATAACTTCATTTACAGATATATATATATATACACACACACACATATATATATATATATATATATATATATATATATATATATATATATATATATCTATATATATATATATATTTATGTATATATATATATATATATATATATATATATATATATATATATATATATATATATAAATATATGAATATATATATATATATATATATATATATATATATATATATATATATATATATATTTATATATATATATATATATATATATATATATATATATATATATCTATATATATATATATATATATATATATATATATATATATATATATATATATATATATATATATATATATATATATATATATATGTATATCTGTATATATATATATATAGATATACATATATATATATATATATATATACATATATATATATACATATATATATATATATATATATATATATATATATATATATATATATATATATATATATATATATATATCCCCATCAACTGTTCTTCTAACGGCCGGCTGTAAAAATTTTCTGCTATTCATACTTTTAAGAAGATAGAAGTTTTCCTACAAACTAGTACCAAAGCATAAGTGGCGTGGGTGATAAGGTTGAAGCTATTAGAATCTAATCGGATACCGGAGAATCATTACCACCTACATATACACAGAAAAAAATTCGGGATGTATCCCCAAAAAGTGTTAAATAAAATTTTTATTACCACAAAATAATGGTTAATTTAACAATGTGTTTATAAACTTTTCTTCTGATTTTAAATTATATATTCAACACATAAATTTTTTTAAGAAAATAGCAACAACTCGAGTTACGGCTCACATCTAAATACTCAATTCAAAATTACATAGATCAACAAGCTTCATTGATGACCCCAACGGCCCTGTTAAGGAAACATTACACGACAATGTCTTCTGGTATAACCTCCAAAAAAAATTTCACCTACCTCCTGCCTGATCTAACACGGCAATTAAAAATTAACTTCTCACAATGGAATTATCTCCCTTCTCTCAATGGTGTTCTGTGTGGTTCTTTCAAGGCACAGATAGTTTCAGAAAGATAGTTTCATGCTGCAATAAAACCAAACCAAAAAAGGTGGGCGACTGTGAGAACCCACAAATACAACATTGCAGTTAGGTTCGTGTCGCAACAAGTTAATCACTAAATGGGTGAATTCAGACACTCAAACGCATTACGGCATAGATGATCATAATCCAACGGAGCCCGGAATTCACTTTCGGGGGAGTAATGTGTTGTGTGGCATTCAGAGCAACTCAAATAATTCGCAATTACAATTTTCGACTGAACGTATATATACACGAATCGCACTGAACATGACAATCAAGTCCGGTCGCATATGCCTGATGGGATGGATTTGATCTTTTCAATCACAGCTTATGCTTATCAATGACGTCATCAGATCAAAGCCGGCCTAGCAAACCAACGTAACAGAATGCACAAAAATATGACAGCTCAACGGCTGCGGTAAATCGGATCTATAGCCGAACATCCTCGATTTGGCTAAGTAATGGCGTAAATTAGGAAGTCTATAAGTTAACGGCGAAAGTGTTGGAAGAGTCTTTGAGCCCCAAAACATATTAAAAAGAAAAAATAGTTAAGGTAGTAATTATAATTTTAAAATTAAATTTGTTTCGAATTTTGAAGAGAATAGGTATAATATAAATATTCTCAGATTGAAATAGTTTTCATAATGGAATAAAAATCTTCGTCCTGTAAACTGTAAGAATTACATATGATCGAAATTCTTATTTTAATATCGTTCAAAACAAAATCTTTATTCTTATCACATAAATCTTTTGTCAATCAAACATTCAATGATCAATGCTGAAACAAATACAATCAACACCAACTATATATTGATCGAAACAAGATATAAATTATTTAACCTATTGTTTAATTATGAACTATAAACAATTTCTTAAAAAGATATAAAAATAAAGAAAGTTGGAAATGCAAAATATGTTAATTGAATTTGTCGTCTTTTCAAATATAATTTGCCATAATTTAGTGGTGGAACGAAATGATAGATGGAGAAGGCAATCGATATATGAACTATACCAATATTGGTAATATCTATCGTTTCAACGTCCAACTTGGACCATGATCGTTTGTAACTGCTATGAGACATAAGTATGTGGTGAAGGATTGTAACGATTTCACTTTTCTTCTCGTTACAAAATATAAAATATTTCATCACTAGGCTTATTGCATGTCATATCAATCAATAGAATGTTATAACATCGATGCAGGAAGAGAAAATAAAGTCACATTGAAATGCTTGTAATGGAAACCATTTGTATACTTGAAACATATGGTCCGATTAACAATAAATTAATCTAACAACCGTAAAGGAGGTACCTCGCATAGCACGTGTCCGACTTATGATTTAATACTTATCAATAAACGATTAGATACGATACTTAAATACGATTGCGAAGATAAACAGGAAAGGTGCCTGCAGACTTTGGTTAGGAGACTGGACAACCAAGAAAGTCTGAACGAAATTTCATCACTTTTATATTAGTAATGTTCAGTAAAACTATAAGAATGGTAATCTGGAATGCTAACGGACTAACAAATCACATACCAGAATTAGAAGTATTTCTAAACTCGGAGAAAATAGACATATGTTTAGTTACGGAAAGTCATTTGACCAAAAAGTCTTTCGTAAAAATAACTAATAATCAGGAATACAATAAAGCATCAATATATTGTCCACCTCGACATAAGCTAGAAAAACGAGATTATATTTCATTGTACAAAAAATTGGGACATCAATTCATCATTGGGGGTGATTTTAACGCCAAAAATACATACTGGGGCTCAAGAGTATCATCATCCAAAGGAAAACAATTATTTAAGGCTGCACGAACGTTTAACTGCGAGTTCCATTCTGGTGGTAAACCAACGTACTGGCCCACAGATAATAACAAAATACCGGATCTCATAGATTTGTACGTGACAAAAGGGATATCTAACAATTATGTACTCATTGAAGATCGTGATGATCTTTCATCTGATCATACACCAGTATTAATGACCATAAGTGCCACAGTAATCCAAAGATCATACAGCGCACGATAAACAAATCATCAGACTAATTGGGACCACTTTCGGAAACTGATTGAAGACCACAAAAACCTAGCAGTACCTATAAAAACACCTCAGCATCTGGAGCATGAGCTGGAGCTGCTCATAAACAATATACAAAAGGCTGCATGGGAAAGTACACCAACATCTAGAAATGTAATACGCAAAAGTATTATTTATCCTATCGAGATTAGGGAACTTATGAACGAAAAAAGAAAGGCAAGAAAAACCTGGCAAAGTAATCGATCCCCACAAAGTAAAAAATTGCTTAACTACCTCTGCAATAAATTAAAAATTTTAATTAGAAAAGTTAAAAATGAATCAGTAAACAAATATTTAAAAAGTCTTACTGGTCTAAAGAACACTAACTATTCTCTATGGAGAGCAACTAAAACACTTAAGGGACTAAAGCTGCAACTACTCCCAATCAAATACGATGAGTGGTCATGGGCCAAAAGTGCTCCCGAGACAAACAGCAGACCTAAACCTAAGCGCAAAGAAGAGTCCTGGTTATGATCAAATTACGGGGCAGATTGTTAAGGAACTACCCAAAAAGGGTTCACTATGAAAAGCTGCTTCATATGATAAATGAAGACCATTATCTGGTCACTGCAAAACTATGATGGACATTTTCGTACAAGTCAGGGAGGAGAGCGGAATATAAATCGTGATTCTCCTGTGAAGGTCCGATAAATGAAGAAACGCAACGATCTAATTACCAATCTGATAGAAAACCTCGTTTGTCGATGCTGCCCAGCACATTATCGATACAGTAAAAATAAACCCCAAAAATGATTGGTTATATTGACTCGGTTTACAATTGAAAGAAAAAACAGAGCAGTTCTTGCTAGGAGGACAGCTAAACGTACTGGTAGACAGAAGAAATGCGATTGGTGGAAGGCTAAGGTCTTAAGAGTACAACAAGTCAGCAACGAGCGCAATTCACGTGGTTTCTTTAAAGGAATCACCGAATTGCACCATAACTTAAGATCTCGGTTAACTACTATTCGGGACCAGGATGAAATCCTTTGTATTAACGTGGCGTGAAGATTTTTATAAGCTGAATGTTCTACATGTCTCACAAGCTGTATTTGAATACCCTCAAGTACATACCGAAGAGATCTCCATTGACGATTCATCCTATGGGAATTCACCATTTAGAAAAATCGTTCACCGGGAGTTGAACGGATGGCTGGCTTTGTGGAACTGTTTTTTCGACCTTGTCGATTAATATGACGAAATGAATTGACGTCTGAGGAATGGGAAGTCGCCGCGTTATGCCTAATATTTAAAAAGAATGATCGTTTGCGAGAATTATTGCGGTGTTAATTCTCCTTTGCACATCACACAAGTTACTTTCATACATTATCGTGAGAGGAATTACTCCTCTGGCAGCGGGAATTATCGGTATCTACCAAGGAGGATTCCGTCCAAATCGTTTAGTCACTAATCAAGTTTTTCGCTACGGATGATTTTTTTCAAGTACTACGAAACAACTCGCGATGTACACCAGGTATGCCTAGATTTCAAGCAAGCCTATGATCTATGGTATGCGCTTGAATGTTTAGGAATACCCAAAAGAAATGAAAATCTGTGTAAAATGAAAGTAACGCAGTGATAATGCTATGTGAAAGTTGAGGACGGGATCGAGACTTTTGCAGTTACTTCTGGTGTTCGAAAAGGAGATGCGTTGTCCCCGATACTTTTAAATCTTATGTTGGAATACATCCTTCTTCGAAGTGAAACACATCAAGACAATATCTTATTCCGACAAACCAATCAAGTTTTTGAATATGCTGATGATATCTGTGTGATTGGATATACAATATATTCAGCTTCCGTTGCTCTCAAAATCAATGAGTCCAAATGTAATATCTGATCTCTGGTTTTCGAGACTAAGATGCAAATTATTTCAGTAGTGGTCTAAGATGCAAATTATTTCAGGTATCTTGAGTCTCTCTTTGATCACGATTAGAACTTGGGAGAATATCAAGTTTTGCCTTGCCGCTGGTAATCGGGCTTTATATCCTCTTCGACCAATTCTGAAATCAAAATATCGTGCAAATGCGGATAAGCTGAAACTGTGCAGAGTGTTGATCAGACCATGAATGAATATCATGTATGAATGTGAGAGTTAAACCTTGACGGATGAGTACAAGAGATGATTTCTAACATTAAAAAAAGAATCGTGCTTGTGATCTATGGCCCAAATCGTGACGATGATTGCACATACCGAATTCTTTTCAATCACGAACTCCGGAGTTTAATTTCATTCAGATTTAATGCTTAATGTTTAATGCTTCATTCAGATTAAAATATGTGCCAAAACTTCGGAAAGTAGCTGCGGTTATCATGATTCCTAAACCAGAAAAACCACCGCATCTAATAACATCATATAGGCCTATATTGTTGCTGCCGATAATGTCTAAGCTCTTTGAAAAGTTACTTTTAAAAAGACTCAAACTAATAATTGAAAGAAATAACCTTATTCTGAGTCACCAATTTGGTTTTCGCAGTGAGCACTCAACTATTGACCAAGTTCATAGAATAACCATTATTATTGAGAAGACATTAGAAGAGAGAAAAGTTTGTTCTGCAGTATTCCTTGATGTAGTACAGGCCTTTGACAAGGTTTGGCACGAAGGTTTAATCTACAAGCTCAAACTAAGCCTACCTAAACAGTACAGCATAATACTGGAATCATATATAACAGAAAGATATTTCAGACTTAAGCAAGAAGATGAATACTCTGAGTTAAAAGAAAAAAAAGCAGGAGTTCTACAAGGAAGTATACTTGGGCCACTTCTGTATTTATTTTACACCCGAAATGTTTTAATCCCACACAACAATACGATTGCCACTTTCGCCGATGACACAGCCATGATGGCAGTAGGTGACAACAACTCAGATACAACAGAGAAATTGCAAGCCGCCATAGATATTGAAGTATTGAACTGGACAAAAAAATGGCGCATAAAATTAAATGAAACTAAATCTATCCACGTCGATTTTACGAACAAGAGATTAGTAAACAAACCAGTATATTTAAACAACCAAGAAATACCGCATGCAAACACTGCTAAATATCTTGGTATGACATTAGACGTCAAGCTTCGCTGGAAGGCTCATGTAAAAAAGAAAAGATATGGGTTTAAAATACAATAAAATGTATTGGTTACTGGGAAGAAATTCTCATCTATCAATCCCTAATAAGTTTCTGCTATATAAGCAAATATTGAAGCCTGTTTGGACTTATGGTTTACAGCTGTGTGGCTGTAGTAAGCAGACCAACATAGATATTATCCAACGGTTCCAAAATAAGGTGTTAAGAAACATCGTGAATGTACCATGGTTTGTCAGAAATATAGACATACACAAAGATTTGGGCATAGACCCCATCAAAACTCAAATTATGATATTTGCTAGAAGTCACGAACAACGACTGCTGCATCATGTCAACATAGAGGCTATCCAGCTACTGGATAATACGGATTTATTAAGAAGGCTAAAAAGAGTAAAGCCTTTTGAGTTAGTGTAAAATCGATTAAAATAAAAGCACAACAAAAGCGCGATTAAATAACAAATATCATGTAATAAGGAAAACATCGATGGATGAACCCTTAAATTTCAGTAAAACGTAGATAAGTTTAAGTTTGAATAAAATTGCTTATTAATCTAATACTAGATTGTAATTAAAAAGAAAAAAAAATTATCTGAGTAGTGGATAAGACTAATTTTGATAAGGAATTTATTGCAACTTTAATTATTTGCATCTTAAAAAATAAAGTAAGTATAAAAATCGCAATTTTTCGGGTTTTTTTGTTTGTTTATAATTCTTAATATATGTATTTTTTCTTAGCCACAATGACACAACCGAGCAAAAAAACTAAAACGTACCACTATCATGCTGAATGGGAACAGGAATTTTTTTTCATCATGATGAAAGATAAATGTCTTTGTCTTAGTTGTAATTCAAACGTAGCACTACCTAAAAAAGCTAACGTTGAACGACATTTTCGAACAGTGCACCATAATTATGAAATTGACTTCCCATTAAACTCTGAGGTACGGAAAGAGAAAGTGAAGCAGTTAAAGTCACAATTAGGTGCACAACAAACTTTTTTTACTAAATTTAGCTCAAAGTCTAAAACAGCTACCGTAGCATCATTTAAGGTAGCTAATATTTTAATCAAACATAAAAAACCTTTTGGAGATGGCGAAATATGGAAAGAGGCATTTGTAAAAGCTGGTGAAGTGTTATTCAAAGATTTTAAAAATAAATCTGAAATTCTGGAATCTATTAGCAATATGTCATTGACGCGCAATACTATCATGCAAAGAACGGTGGATATAAGTAAAAATTTGGAAGATATTTTACAGCAAGATATTCAAAAATGCTGCTTTCTCTCTTTGCAATTTGATGAATTTACAGATATCACAGACACTGCACAACTCTGCATCTTCATGCGAATGGTTTTCGAAGATATGTCTACCACAGAAGAATTATTGACTATTCTACCAATGAAAGGACACACAAGGACACACTGATTTCCCGATTCACAAATTGGTATCAATTACCACCGATGGAGCTCCGTCTATGATTGGAAAACATGTGGGATTCGTAACGCTTTGCAAGAAAGATGAAAAAATTCCGAGTTTTCATTCGTACCATTCCATTATCCAAACACAAACCTTGTGTTCAAAAGTGTTAAACTCGAATTATGTAATGAATATTGCATTTAAAATAGTAAATTCGATACGTGCAAGAAGTCTACAACGACGTCAGTTTCGGACATTGCTGGAACAATGTGAAATTGAAAATACCGAATTATTATTACATACGGATGTAAGATGGCTTAGTCATGCAAATTTTTTAAAACGATTTAGAGATCTGTTGCCGGAAATTAAGCAGTTTTTGACTGGAAGAGAAGAATTATATCCCGAATTGGAGGATAAAAGTTGGCTTGCTTTTCTTTGCAATGAAAACGGCAGTAAAAACGTTTAAAGAAAAGCTGTCCATGTTTATTCGTCAACCAGAACTGGGTGATATAAAACATTTCCAAAATATGGAAGAAGAATCCAATGATGAGCCAGGAATTCTTTACAACGAATATGCTAACCAAATCAGTACCCTTTTAAATGAATTAACCACACGTTTTGCTGATTTTACTAAAATTGAAAATATTGCTACGTTCATGTCATTTCCGTTTAACGATTGTATTAATACTGAGAAGATCGCTACTCAGATTAATAAATTTCTGGACTCAAATTCAGCTTGCTTAGAAGATGAGATAATAACATTGAAATGCGACATATTCATCAAATCAAGAGCTACAACCAAAGACAAGTTTTGGAATCTCCTTTCAGAAGAAAAATATCCAATTTTGCGGAGAGTGGCTGGATATATGTCCGCATTTTTTGGATCCACCTATCTTTGCGAATCAGCTTTTTCTCCAATGAATGGCATAAAGACAAAACATCGATCTTGTTTAAAGGATGATCATTTGGCTTGCTTGATCATTTGGCATGCTTGCGAATTGCCATAAGCTCATATGATCCAAAATATGAAGAACTTGCTGATAAGATGCAGTGCCACGTATCAGGTGCAAGTAGTAGCAGCAGTAAATAAACTTATATTTTATAATATAAGGTAATCGACGGCTATTATGTTGTTTAATTTTTGAATTTTCGTTATTTAGACGTGTATATAGCCAACAATAATTAATCCAGAAATTATTTACATTAATTTAATAAAAAATTAATTAAAATTAATAATTTTTATTCAATCTAATATTTCGGACAACAGGTCCATTTTCAAAGAAAAACTATAAACAAACACGGAAAAAAAACAATATAAAATTTTTAAAACAATAAAGTTAAGGATTAAAATCTTAAAATTAATATCTTTAACTTGCATTAGAGAAAATTTATATTAATAAATTTAACTAAGATAGATACATGATATATTATAGAACATCACAAAAATTAAGTTTAATTATAAAAATATGAATTCACTTTATGATAGCTCGATACAGATTTAAAAAAGTTAAGCTGAAAAATTGGATCAACAGGATTTCTCGCGCCAATATTTGTTTATATGTACGTATGTATAAAAAGAGATAAATGTAGTTGGTTTGTATTAACATTGCCACTGAACCAGTACATAATTTTAAAGCACTCACCTTTGTTCCAGAATTATCTGATCACTTAAAATACATATTGAAAAATGGAAATGAAAATCTAAAAATTGGCTCTAAAATTACCAATAATCTTAAGTGTAAGGGTTTTAGTCAGTCGAAAGATACTATCCCACCCGCAGAACAAAATAATATTGTTTATGAAATTACATGTGATTGTGGCAAAAAGTACATAGGACAAACAAAAAATAAATTAAAGAAACGTATACAACAACATCAAAGCGATATAAGATGCAAAAAAAACTACAACTGCTCTTGCAGCACATGCGAATACCGAAAAACATGATTTCAAATTTGACCAACCAAAAATTATATATAAAGAAAAATTTGAGAACTCACGACTTCTATTAGAAGCTGGATATATTCTATTAAACCCTAATCTGAACATTAATTTTAGACGTGATACAGACAACTTGTGTGACAGTTACAAACATATCATTAATACGTACAAGACACAATTTAAAAAGAATTAAAGTTCAAATTTAGCATATCAATTTTTCGTTTTAGATATACAATTAGTAAGGTCGTTTAAATATCCGTACATAATGTTCTATGTACTGACCTATGTCAATATTAACAATATTGACATACTTCTGTTATAGACTTATGACATTTTTCCTGTTTTTTGTTTTGTGTTTTTCTAAATATTGGATGTATATTATGTTGGTAAAATTAACATTAAATAAACAACATTTATTCACTAATATTAGTATTTATATAAATTGAAAGCAATCAATAGATATATATATATATATATATATATATATGATCTACATAATTTTTGGGTAAAGACGAGTTGTTTGATATATACAGAATTATGTAAATAATCTCACATATACTAAAATGAGATTGAGATGTTTCTCAATTTCATTTCAAATACAATATAATTAACTATATAGCTTTTAACTAAATCTGATTTACATACATACATAAAAAGTTCGTTTTCTGCATTGTGAATGAATAATCTGAGATGTTAATACAAACCAACTACATTTATCTCTTTTTATACATACGTACATATAAACAAATATTGGCGCGAGAAATCCTGTTGATCCAATTTTTCAGCTTAACTTTTTTTTTTTTTTTTTTTTTTTTTTTTTAATCTTTATATCGAGCTATCATAAAGTGAATTCATATTTTTATAATTAAACTTAATTTTTGTGATGTTCTATAATATATCATGTATCTATCTTAGTTAAATTTATTAATATAAATTTTCTCTAATGTAAGTTAATGATATTAATTTTAAGATTTTAATCCTTAACTTTATTTTTTAAAAAATTTTATATTGTTTTTTTTTCCGTGTTTGTTTATAGTTTTTCTTTGAAA
The DNA here is from genome assembly GCA_963932295.1 of Tipula lateralis. NCBI lineage: Eukaryota > Metazoa > Arthropoda > Insecta > Diptera > Tipulidae > Tipula > Tipula lateralis. The sequence continues at coordinate 28,566,887 of OZ010739.1, forward strand.
ATGGACCTGTTGTCCGAAATATTAGATTGAATAAAAATTATTAATTTTAATTAATTTTTTATTAAATTAATGTAAATAATTTCTGGATTAATTATTGTTGGCTATATACACGTCTAAATAACGAAAATTCAAAATTTAACTTATATTTAATATTTTTAAAATTCTTGTATTATTATAGGTGATATAAAACTTTCTAATTTTGTCTTGAATTTAAACAAATAAATGAAATACAGTTAACAATTAAATATAGTTTCTCTGGTAGACCTCCAGATTAAATTTAGTCAAAAGTCGCCCGAGTTATGTTTTTTCTTACATGCAGTCGACAATAAAAAAAGATAAAATTAAATTTAACTTAACTTTTTATTTAACACAACTTATTTCTTAATAAACTTTATATTTTGATAGTCACATTAATTCTGATCTTTTCTTGATTTGATTTGTTCTTATATATTAAATTATTAAACACAATAAAAAGAGTAGGGATGAGATGGGTAATGGACAAGGAAGTGTTCATTACATTAAAAATTACGATAACATTAAAATTCTTAGAATTATCAATTTTACTATATGACAATTATAATGATATGAAACAGATCATCTTTAAGTAGTTTGTTTACTTTACTTTAAATTTCTTAGAAAAAGATTGCGATATTATTATATGAAAATTATATATTGATATTAAACAGAACCAATTTATTGCGATCTTTTAATGTGACGATTATAAATATTAGAATTAGAACCTGAGATAATTAATTATGTGATATGATATAAATAATGATATGAAAAATACTTCGTTTAGACAGCTATGCTGGATATTTATGTGACATTAATAATGATGTGAATCAGAATTCGTTTAGATAGCTACGCTGGATATTTATGTGACATTAATTATGATGTGAAGCAGACTTTGTTTAGACAGCTACGCAGGATATTACTGGTTCTGTGAAGGCAGCAGGACGTAACTCCTGCAAAACTTGAAAGTTTTTCCACCCCTGACTTAAACTAAGATTTAAGTATTAAGAATTCAGTGATTGAATGAAATGATAGGCGGATAAGGCAATCAATATATGAACTTTGCCAATATCATTAATTTTCTATATTTTATACATAAGTAATTTATAAAATTAGTACAAACTGCGATAACTGATTTATCTCGTTAAATAATTTAATTACAGAGTTCAATAATCTCAAATTGAACATTTTATATTTATTTTATTTCAATAGGAATTTAATTACTTTGACGAATTTGTATATAAAATGAATTGAGGTTTTTGTTAACACTTTTCTTCTCACTTTAAATTATTTATTGAACACATCAAATTTTTTTCATTATAGCGAAATATTTTCGAATTGTGTCTTGAGGAAAATTTTCACTTTTTATTCGGTTAAAACTTTTTGTCAAATGATGTATCAAATCCTCATTGATAAAATGAGATAATTTAGGAGTGAATTATGTGTGTGGTCAGTCAATCTTTCTCTCGTTATCATTTTTGTTGTTTCTGCAAAGAACATTAAGTACTCGAATCTCAAACTTTGTGTAAAATAGAAATGGTTCAAATAGTACAATTTCCAACTATGACGACGATATCAAAAATAAAACCAAAGCACCATATTTTAGTCCACTATCATAAAGTAATTCTTCATTCTGGTCCACTAATTTACTATTGGTATTCCTCCTGAACCTATATGCTTTAGTTCTGAAATACATACATTAGCAATAAATTAAGAAAATGTCCATGGAAAATTTCGTAAACTAGGAGTTGCTGTTAATGAATTTATTTGTTCTCCCATATTACATATAATGGTCTGGGTTAATCAAATATGCGTTGATTAGTATCAACACTCATTTGACTTAATACTCATTTTCTAGCAAATGAAATTTGTAGCCATATCTCAACTTTACAGGAAAATATTATATTGCTATTATATAATTCGATTGACCACCGCTTACTTTAACAAAAACCATCAAAGGAATATATATCTTCGTCTTACGAAAAATTGAAAAAAAAACAAAAAATGGGATTTCCAAACTTATACCTATATATATATATATATATATTTTATATATATATATATATATATATATATATATATATATATATATATATATATATATATATATATATATATATATACATATATATATATATATATATATATATATATATATATATAATATATATATATATAAACATTTATATATATATATATATATATATATATATATATATATATATATATATATATATATATATATTTATTTATATATTTATATTAAAATAATATATTATTTATTAGTATAATCTGCATAGAATGGTGAAGAAAAAAAAGTTTCCCACTTTCTAATATTTTCGTTGTAACTGTTGTGGGAAGGGATATTGGTATTAATACATCTCGTTTTGTAACAACTCGCTCAATTATCTTTGTTGTCTCATTCAGTAGATAGATGAAACTTTACAAATATCTAAATTATTTAATTTTTTAAAATATTGTAATAAAGTGATAGATAAATATAGTTTATTTTTATAAAATTAATCAAAAAAAATTAAACATGGATAAAGAATCACATGCATTAATGAATTTGGATTTACAAGCCGAAAAAAATACTGACACCACAAATCAACTTCTTCAACAACCCTCAATGGAAATAGATTTATTTAACAACCACCCACTATTCGAAAAATATCAAACTCAATGGGCTAGTGCTTCAACTACCGAACCATTTGTAGAGCAACAAGAACTATCACAACCAGCAGGGCCATCGGTTCCTCATAGGGAGGATAATGAACTTTACGCATTGCTATATTCTTGGAACTTACACGAAATGTATCCGAAATGTATTGGTAAGCATATCTTGGCATAAATTGCTGAACACATAAAATTAAATTATATTTATTTCAGAACTGGGCATGGACATTCAAGCGTTTAGGTATCTTGGGGAATACCAAAAAACTTTTATGAATCATTTCAACTTAGGGGTCCAAATTAAGTTCACCATGCATCATAAACTTTGGTTGGAATCTCTTCCTAACACAACGACAACGGGCGGCAACTCAAACCCAGGTAACCAAAGTTTGGCCGCTCAATTTTTACTGGAAACACCGGCAAGTCAAAAACCATTTAATTTAGACGATATTTTAAATAATACAGTGGACGGAAATTTTATTCACAATTATTATAAAATTTCGAACAAATTAACAAGTGATCTTCGTGTCAAGTTAGTTGACATCATCGCTATCGGAATTATAAATAGCGAAATTCAAATGACTTGTGAACTTGGTAATATAATCGCTGATAAAATAGTTGAGACGTTTCCAACGGAAAGTAAGGTAATTCTGCAACAATAATCCAATTCTAAAACAATTTTAAATATTATAAAATTTTAATTATTAAATATGCTTTTATAGGTAACATATTATTACAAATCAGAAGGAATGTCACCAAAGGGAAAATTATACGAAAACTATTACAACAAAATCAGGATGTTAAGGAAAGTTGGTTTATTGCCAATTAAGCCAAATTACACAGAATTAGAGCACCTTATAAACAGTTCAATAGGTATTTAATAAAATATACAATAATTTAAAAATTAAATAAATTAACAGTTTGTTTCGTTTTTTATTTGACAGGTAGTCCAGATGACTGCAAAAGAAGTATCAACGCCTTGGTTACCGACAACTGCAGTTGGTCGAAAATTGAGTACCATTGGGGCATTAAACATCAACTTAGGCAAACGCATATTGACTCAGGTGCTACGATTGAAGAAATATTTACAAATTGGCCGCAATATCAGAAACCGTTAGGTTATAAATTGGTAAGTTATTGTTTGATGGTTAAAAATTGTTATGCATAATATATATTTTTATTTCTCAAGATTCAAATTGATTTTCGAAGAATTTATCCCAACGTGTGCAGCATGAACACCAAGTTTTCGCCATTTTTGGACAAAATCATCCCGATACTCGAAGAGAAAGTAAATGGAGTTACGGATCTTAATTTACTAGCAACACTTAAATGCCGCGAAAATTATAATGAAAGTAAGTATAATCGTGGCAGATATTATGCATTATAGATAAACAAACATATATATATATATATATATATATATATATATATATATATATATATATATATATATATATATATTTATATATATATATATATATATATATATCAATAATTTCTTATTATAACATAAAAATCCATTTTCTTAATTTTTCTAGATGGTTTGGCAGCTACTTTATTTCATCTTATACACCACATTTTTGGTTCAACAGAGAGGGACGTGAGGATCAAAAACAATAAAATGATACAAATAACATACAGCCTTCAAGATGTTCAAAAAAGTTTCATCCTGGTTGGTGCTATAGCCAAGAAAGTAGAGGAAAAACTGATGTACCAGTTGGAGAAGCAAAATTCCATCCAACCATTGCTTCTTATCACCGGGACTTTGCCAAATCCAACTCAAATTGTTGTGTATTTTGACGGAATTAAATACAAAATGTATTCTGTGCTTCGAGGAATCGAAACAATTTTTGCAATCACACGTTTTTTTAATTTGAAATTTCCATTCCAATCCTTAGCCGTTTGGATGTTCATTCAAAAGTATTTTTTTAATATTATAACAAAGTACGATATTTCCAATACTTCTGTCAACGATTTAATTGGAAGGCTTCAAAAATAATATTTATTTAGTTTTTAAGAATTATATTGTTTTGTTTCGTTGAAATAGTTTTTAATAATTTTATTTAAGAGAATTTTTTATATACATTTAATTGTAGTTAATAATATTAGTAATAATATAAATAAAATTAAGTAAAAAAATAAATGTTTATAAAGTTTAGAAATAAATCAAATTATTAAAACAAATAAATATTTAAAACTAAATTTATAATGTTTTAATTCATTTCATAAATTTGATACTTCCGCTTTTGCTTTTATTTTCGCTTTGCTTAATGATTAAAAGAATTTCTCATCACGCCGCGGCCACGAGTTTGATTCTTGTCGATAAAAGGATATAATTGATACAGGATTCCTTGCTATGCATCAAAATACTAGAATAGCATCGTCAGAACTGATTGACTGATTCATTGATAGGACTGTAGGAGCAAGACAAGATTTCCGGAAAACGTCGGACCTATTCCTGCAGCCGTTTACATAAAACGATAGGTAAGGATACGAAGTATGGAAAGATCGACCTGGTTACAGACACCATGACAGTCGGTACTAAACTACTATTATCACAAGACAATCACAATTCTAATCTTCTAGTCTGTAGTCGCCAGTCAGCATTCTCCAGTCCGCAACACCTATCCGCTCTACTGTATTTTGAATAAAATTAAAACTAAATTAAAATTCTAAAATAAATTTATTAGTAATTCTTTATCTGTAACTTAATTAATAAATTTTATTATTTATTGTAACTCCCATCCGCACAACTAACCTAATTAAAACATAAGTACAGAACTCTGAAAAAAATTTTTTAACTTATGGATCAGGTATCTGAAACAATTAAATTAATTTGGTATGATAGTTTAAGCCATCAAAAATAGACTAGGACGACCATCTTCAGCAGAACTATTTTCCTGTTACATAATTAGTACAATAATATAATTTGTTAGTAAAATCTATATCCTTTCACATTAACATTGGTTATTATTTTTATTTGGATAGGAAGGACATTTCTTATTCTATCATATGTAGTTGTGTTACCTCAACAGTTAAAACTGGAGTTTGCTTTCCTTGTAAACCCCCTTCAACTATAATCATATTAACATTTATATAAGTAATTAAAACCAAACCATTTCCATAAATTATTATTATTATTTTTATATTACTGCAATACAATGTAATTGTAATGCAATGCTCGTATAATGGTCGTGATCAGGGATGTCACTTTACTACAAATGTAGTAGATCCACCCCGACCTTCACCGTTCATAAATTAAAAAAAAAATTGATATTGTCTTCAAAAAACACCCTTAAATCCAAATACGAAACTTAAAAAATTGAAATTACGAATGGATAACCCACAGGTACGTATGCCCGACACACAGGCAATAAAGCAGGCAAGGATGACACAAACATGCAGAAAGTATGGAGCAGAAGCACCCCAAAAGTGGAGGAAATCGACACCCCTCGGAGCGAACCCCATTCAAGCAAATAACCAAACACGATCCAAACTCAACATTCAACCAAACATACATCTATTAGTAGTAAACAAACTCTAACACGAGAACCCAATCGTAAGCATCCAAAATACCAACTCATTCAGAGCACCCTCAACAACAGGACACCAACCTACATAAAAATAAAAATAAAAAGTGCAAACCTATCTCAACTGACATTCAACAAACCGAAATCTTGGTTTCGGTTTCAGCTTTCAAAAAATCCCACTCGCGTCCAAAACCCCATATGCCAACAGAGGCTCCCAAACGCCACCACAACTAGCTCAACCTTCATGCCCGTCCCAATCAAATCCAGCTTCGAAACCCACTCCAAGCCCCCCCCCTCCCCAACCACAGCAGTACCATGAGTCAAAGAACAAACCACCAGCATGCAGCTATAAATACCTACAAAAACCGCTTTCTCCAAGAACCCCAGCCCACTCCAGAATCGGGCGACATCCTCCAAAAATCCAGCCAAAACATCGAAACCTCCCACCACTCTGTGAAACTGAGTGTCTCCAAACCACCACTGCAAAACTGCTTCAATCCCGCCGACACCCAAACATTTAAATAGTTCCAAATCCTCGCCACTAAAATCAAATCCCCGCCCGACCCGTCACAATCTTCCAGACTAAAACAACCCTCAAACACAATCCCAAAATGTACCTCCAATAATGGAAGATACATACCCGTGTTCAGCACCAAATCTAAACACTCCTGTCCTACAAAATAGCTGAGGATATGTACACCTTCCTCATTAATTATTTGTCACACACACGCATTATTTTGAATTGGAATACAGAAAAAAATGTCCAGAAATTAAAACATCCCACCAACAACTGAAAGAACAATTTTTACGCAAGAAAAAAATATTCGCTAAAGCGAGAACCTAAATCATGCTAAAACGGGAACCTCAAAAAGTGAGAAAATTTTTGCTAATTTTTGAACTCAAACAATCAAGAAAATGCAATTATTGTTGATACATTGGATAAAAGGGGCGATTCAAAAAAATATTACATTAAGTACGTCGATCATCCAAACCAAAGCTAAGAGTATTTTCGGAACTCTTGCCGAACTAAGTAACGAAGAAACAAATACTTTCCAATATAGTTCCAAAATTTTAAAAATCGGAACGAATTCCTAAATATTAAAATTTCAGGTGAGTCAGCTAGTGCAGACACACCTGCAGCAAATGCCATTCTGCAAACAATTAAAAACATCGTTGCAGATGGGCATTTAAGACATCAACTATTTAACGACGAAACAGCTTCTAAGTACTTGAAAATAACGTCATAGCAAAAAAAGATGCTTCCGGCTTTAAAGTTAAATCCTTTGCTGATTTACCATTTGAAATGTTTATTGAAATTGACCGAAGATCCGAAGAAAACGAGGTCACTGTAAAAGATTAATCAAAAAACAACACGAAATGACATGCAGTTTTCGATATTAGCAAATCTTGGGATGAAGTCAGCGGTACTATATCTGGATCGTGGAAAATGCTTTGGTCGTGAATGGCCAAAAATTTGGTTTCATAGATGTTGATTTGTCTGACGTAGAAAATGTACTAACCTAATGATGAAAGTATAATGCTGTTAAAGTTAGCCGACAGTTTCCAGCCGAAAAAATAAAATAAATGGATAATGCAGATAGTGTCTTCGCTATTCCAGCCGAAAGTTAAAAATGTTATATTTTATTGATTGATTTCTGACCAAACTAACGGTAAAACACTTATATAAAAACTAACTAAAATATTCATTTGTAATAATGAATAATTCAGAAATCTCTAAAAAATCAACCTCTAGAGTGTTATGGCTAGATATAAGTTTATTTTAAGCGGTTTGTCAATTGGCTATCACTAGAAAAAAAATTTGGGTCAAGTTTCATGTGGGGAGTTCGGGAAAATTCCATTCATTGAACTCGTAGTGCAAACTTCTAAAACCTCTATAAAATCAACCGCTAACTTATATCTAGCCATAACACTCTAGAGTTTTGTCATTTGTGCGTGTAACATTTAAAAGGGTGGATTTGTGCAAAATGACTTCCAGAGCGCGAAAAATGTTAAAATTAGCTCAGGAAAAAATTAAGGAATATTCCGGTAAGACTATTACAAACGATTTTTAGTAATTAAATAATCATTAAAAGTTTTCGATTTTTTTGAAGCAACTGAGCCTTTGGTCGAATGTGAGGATAAAGTGGAAGATGGACATTGCGGGATATTGGAACAGATTAATAAATCCGATTCTTCGGGATCAGGTTTGAAAAAAAAACACTTCAAAACTTTTAAACGGTTTCACGATTTAAAATAATTGAAAGTTTTCAGTGACAGCGAAAGTGAAGATCTGCCGGCAGACAATAAAGTATCAGATTCGGAAAGTGAAGTTTACCCTTGCTCTGGTCTGTATTTAATTTAGAATGAAAAAAACATTAACTGAATTTTTTTAAGGCTTTTCTTCAAATTATCACAACATTAGCATCGAACCTGGATTTAACACTGATTCGCCCATCACATGAATCATCACACTCTCCAAAAATGTTAAGAACTCCACAGCCTAGCATGGAGCCCGATTACACCGAAATTTAACATCGCTGTCAATTATCAAGATAATACCACCCCAAGGCATTTAAAAGTAAGAAAGCGCAAAACACACCAGGAACTTTGGCAAACAGTTTTGTCCAAAAAATCGTACTACAAGGGGATTTCTTACATTAATTCAAAGGGTAAACAAGTTAAGGGGCGAGAAATGGGGCCAGCTTGTGTAAATTGTACTATAAAATGCTCAGATAAAATATCGCAAAATGATAGGAAACGCAATTTCAAACAATTTTGGGATCTTGCTGATAGATATCGACAGTGGAATTTTATTTTTCAGTACACAGAAGAAATGAAAAAACTGGAGCCATATTATCTCCAAAGATAAATCGTCAGCCAAACCGGAGTTTTTTCTTATCAATCTGGAATGAAAGCACAATAATATATAAGCAAAGAGTAAGCTATGAGATACTGTGGCGACAAGCCAATTGATGAAATATAAGAAATTATTGATAGGATCTACGAAGCCACTGGACCCAGCGTATCGTCAGTTCAAAACGTACCCTCGACTAGTTCCCAGCGCCCTACTGCACCGAATGAACAGACCGTGTTCGAAAGACTCGAAGCCAGGCTCGATAGCATGGAGTCAAAATTCGAAAGAATGGCAGTAGGACGCAACCGCTCACCAAGACCGCGAAGTCGATCTCGCTATTCTTATGGAAGACCACGTAGCGGAAGCAGACGTCGTTTCATCGACAATCAAGGACTCTGCTATTACCACCATAAATTCGGCAATGATGCTTAGAAGTGTTACTTACGAACAATACTCTCACAGAGATGCAACGAACAATACTCTTTCTTGTAGATTCTGAAGCCGACATTTCCGTTTTACCCGTAGAATATTTCTAAGGAAATCTAATAAAAATTCAAGCTTGGTACTTTCCACCGCCAACAGTTAAATAATTAATACATACGTGACCAAATTATTGAATGTAGATGTTGGTTTACGGCGACAATTTCCTCATATATTTACGATCGCGTCAGTAGACCGACCAATTATTGGTGCTGACTTCTTGGCGAAATATGGTCTTCTTGTCGACCTGCGTGGAAGACAATAACTTGATCCTACGACAAGTCCAGCTGTCAGTGCAATGACTGCTAAGGTCAATACACCTACACCAACACTCCCAACCGTCGGAAATGGTTATGGTGAACTCTTGAAGATGTATCCATCACTCACTGAAGAACCAAATTATAATCGTCCAGCAAAACACAGTGTGTTCCATCATATTTATACAAAAGGCCGGTTACCTCTCTCGAGACCACGCCATCTGGGTATATGCCATCCGTCATCTTCTGCGGTATCATCACCTCTTCACATGGTTCAGAAGAAAAATGGGACTGATTGAAGACCATGTGGAGACTATCGAGGCCTAAATACCGTCACTGAACCGGATCGATATCCGATTCAACATATTCAAAATTTTTCGATGCACCTTGAAGGATGCAAAGTTTTTTCGAAAATTGACATGGTAAGAGCTTATCATCTGATACCCATTGCGCCCGAAGACGTGCCTAAAACGGCAATTACCACACCATTTGGGTTATTCGAATTTACGAGATGCCCTTTGGTCTTCGAAATGCTGCGCAAACATTTCAACGCTTCATGAATGAAGTTGTCAAAGGTCTAGATTTTGTATTCGTTTATAGAGACGACATTCTTGTGGCAAGTAAAAACGAGAAAGAGAACAAACTTCATCTCAAACAGTTGTTTGAGAGGTTATTCGAATTTGAAATAAACATCCAAATTTCAAAGTGTGAATTTGGAATACCCGCTCTAGAGTTCCTCAGCCACCACATATCTGCAGATGGCATACTACCCTCGACAAGGCGAGTTGAAGCCATAAATGAATTTCCTGCTCCAACATCAATTAAACAAATTCAGCGATTCGTCGGAATGATCAATTATTATTAAGGATTCATTCCAAAGTTAGCCGGATTGCTGTCCTCTATTCACTCACACTTGGCATATCTAAATAAGATGCCAAAGAACAGCAAAAAGTTCTCGTGGCCTGACGACTGTAATCAATCGTTCCCCCAAATTAAAAGTGCGCTTGCTAACATAACAATGTTAGCCCATCCTCTGACCAACCAGACCTCCACAGATGCGTCAAACATTGCCGTTGGCGTAGTGTTGCAACAATTGAATAACGGATGTTGGCCACCTTTAGGATTCTTTTCCAGAAAATTATCAACAGCAGAAATGAAGTATTCAGCCTTTGACAGAGAACTTCTCGCTATTTATTAAGCAATAAAACATTTTCGATATTTTGAAGAAGATAGGTAATTTACCATCTACACAGATCAAAAGCCTCTTACCACGACAATAACCTTCCTGAGTGATAAGAGTCAACGGCAGACTCGACAATTAGACTATATCGCTCAGTTTACGACGGACGTGCAACAAATAGCAGGTAAGCACAACGTGGTCGCAGACACTTATTTAATTAAAGAAAAATCGATTGGTATGGCGAAATGAAGTTATTGCCGAAGAATGGAAAGTGGCCGCGTTATGCCCAATTTTCAAGAAGGGTGACCGCTTGAAATGAGAGAATTATTGCAATATAGCTCTCCTTTGCACAGCATACAAGTTACTGTCATACATCATCTTGGGAAGATTTACTCCTCTAGCGGAGGAAATTGTCGGTGACTACCAAGGAAGGTTCCGTCCAAATTGGTATGTCACTGATCAAGTTTTCTCGCTACGGATGATTCTTTCCAAGTACTATGAAACATCTCGCGATACCAAAAAAATATGTACATCTCTGTAAAATGACAGTAACGCAGTCACAATGCTGTGTTAAAGTTGAGAACAGGCTATCGAGAATTTTTGTAATCAATCCCGGTGTTCGACAAGGAGATGTGCTGTCCCCGATACTTTTTAATCTCATGTTGGAATACATCCTTCGTAAAAGTGCAACACCTCAGGACAATATCTTATTCCGACAATCCAATCAACTTCTTGCATATGCAGATGATATCTGGGTGATTGGATAAAATGGCAACGGAGTGAAAGAAATACTTGATCCACTGGAACAGTGTTCAGCTTACGTTGGTCTCAAAATCAACGAGTCAAAAACCAAATATCTAATCTCGGGTTTTCGAGACCAAGACGCAATTGATTTCAGTAGTGGTAACCACACATTTGAAGGAGTGATGAGATTCAAGTACCTTGGATCTCTCATCACTCACGATAATAGTGTGGACGAGAATATCAAGGTCCGCCTTGCCGCTGGCAATCAGGCTTTGTATCCTCTACGTTCACTGCTGAAATCAAAGTATCTTGCAAATACGGATGGATAAGCTGAAACTGTACAGAGTGTTGATCAGACCCGTTGTCATGTATGGATGTGAGAGTTGGACCTTGACAGATGAGTACGAAAAATGGCTTCTAACATTCGAGAGAAGAATGATGTGTGTGATATATGGTCCAAAACGCGATCATCAACCCTGATCTCTTGATTGAAAAGAACTCGGTAAGTGCCATCGACGGATGGCACTTACCAAGTTCTTTCCAATCGTGAGATCAGGAATTTTATGCAAATTCCTGATATCGTGAATGAAATCAAAGGACAGCGAGTACGCTGGCTCGGACACGTTCTGCGTGCTGATCCGAAACGAATGATACAGCGAACCTTTAAGGGAGAACCGCCTTTCGGTAGGCGAAGAGTCGCTGTCGGTGACGATGGCTCCACGGCGTAGAGAGCGATCTGGCATCTTCCAACTGCTCGCAACGGTTTGAAGAGCTGGCTCGTGATCGAAACCGATGGAGTCAGATTGTTGACACGGTACGGGCCAATAATGGCCTGTAAAAACCGCAAAAATACAAAAAAAAACCATAGCGATCAAATACAATATATAAGGACAGTGATTAGCAAAAATAGGAGACTTGACAAACAGTGGGTCGTAGAAGTCATAAGGTTGTGGAAAATTATTAATAAATTTGGATTTATAAATTAAATAAAGTAATTTATTATACAAGATATTCTTGTATCGATTAAGACTTTGTTGTGTTTTTTTTTATTTTTCAAAAATCAGAAGGTCGTAGAAACTATTTTAGCTGAGGTCTAATGTTTCGCGTTTTGTTTACAGACCCGCTAAACATTGGTAACAGAGCGTAGTTATTTGTTAAAGAAAAACAATAAGTTTGAACTTAACATTTAAAATAAGTTTGTTATATTTATTGCAGATTGTAAATTAGGAAAAACATTGTTATTATACAAAACGTGGTTCGCAAAGTTATATTCTAGTGTTACAGAAAACGAAACAGTTTTACTGTTAAGTGGCCGAGGAATCAGTGACCTTATGATAGTGAGTTAGTAAATACGTTAAATATTTAAGTGCAGAACATTCAAGGTGGAAGAACCTTTTAGTGGCATAGTGCTCTAACCAATGCAATAGAACAGTGTATTAAAGTGATTGAAGTGTAGTACCAAAGGAATGTCATAATTGACTGTTGATGCTATTCAGTGATATAAAACGTAAAGTGAACAGTTCAGTGTGAACAAACTGTGAATTTATTGTTTAAACGTGGTTAAAGTGAAAGCATTGATGATTTCATAGTTGGCTGAATAGTTCTCAATGCCAATATAGCAAATATTCAATAAGGTTGGTAATCAAATTTAACCATTTAGTATATTTTAAGATAAATTAAATAATAATTTATCAAATTGATCGACCCAACCGATATATGCTCTTAATTATGGTACCTATATATGCGCTTACTATAAGACGCCATCAGTCACGTGTTTGAATTTAAATCCGACTTTGGTTAGGGTTAGAGCATTTTCACCTATAAGTAAATTAAAATGGCAGACAAGAAAATCAAGGAACTTGTAGCTCAACGAAACGCACTCATGGAGAAGTTGAAAGTTTTTGTAACGCAATTGCAAGATGACCAGTTGACTGAAGCAGTTAGTATTCGCTTAACGGAAATACGTGATGTCGTATCTCAATTAAAAATAATTGAAATGGAGATGCTTAGTATCAGGCCAGAAGATGAGTTCAATGTAGTGGAATGGGAAACAACCTATTATGAGATTGAAGCAAAATTAGGGAATTGGCTCAGAACCCATTTTGAAACGCGAAACACGAGTAATATGAATGAAACACTCAACAATACTCAAACTGGACATTATCAAGAGCTGCGGTTACCCAAATCTGCGGTGCCAATATTCGCCAAACCACAGAGAAACTGGAATTTCTGGAAAAGCCAGAAATTCCAGTTTCTCTGTGGATACCTGAAAGGAGAAGCCAGCAATTTAGTAAAACACCTTAAGATTACTGATGCTAATTACTTCGAAGCTATTGAGAAGTTACGTGACCGGTATAATCGATAAAAACCAATCATAAACTCGTATATTAGTACTTTCTTAGATCAGGAACCGGTACAATCATCTTCAAACTCAGTTGGAATACGAAGAGTGCTTGATACGTCAGACGAAATATTACGAGGTCTCAGAGCACTTCGAAGTGAAGCCGAATCAAGAGATCCATGGATCATCAGGTTGCTGTTGAACAAATTGGATAACGATACTAAAGACAAATGGGTTCAAGCAGCAAAAGATGATGAATTTCCAACAATTATGCAGTTTTTCAAGTTTCTTCACAGCAGAATCGACGATTGAGAAGATTTTAAATCCATGCAAGGTCAAAAGAAGCCTAGGATTCGTAGAGGTTCCACAGTTCGCGCACACGTATCAGCTACAGTTAATTGTCCATATTGTAAAAAGGAAAACCATCGACTAGCAGAATGTAATGCATTCAAACAATTAAGCGTTATAAACAGAAGAAGGTTTATACAAGACCAACAGAGATGCTTCAACTGTTTAAATGCAAACCATCCAGTATTTCGATGTCTGATGAGGAGTAGATGTGGTGTTTGTGGGAAGAAGCGTCATTCATTATTAAATGCAGAACAGAATACAGAATCAAAGGAAAAGCAGTCTGACGAACCATCTATAAAATCTGGTAACTCGGCAAGAGTAAACGTGAGTCAAACTGATCAGTCGGTAGTTCTTTCAAGTCAAAGCAACTATCAAGGCCAAACAATTCTGCCAACTGCAGTTGTACGAGTTAAAACTGAAGATAGTAATATAGAAGGTCAATGCAGATTATTACTGGAAAGTGGTTCACAAGCATCATTCGTATCAGAGTCATTCATTCAACGCTTTAAAATACCGTTATCAAAATCCCACTTATCTGTGACTGAACTGGGCCAAACAAATATTGGAAATCCAAAGGGTGCAGTAAAGCTAAAACTATTGAATGAGATGTCGGAGCCTCAATGTAGAAGCCTATTGTTTGCCTAGGGTGACTTCTAATATACCCCAATCTAAATTCAGTGCCACTGATATAAAATAATTAGCACATATTCGCTTAGCAGATCCAACATTTAACGAACCTGGAGAAATTGATGTGTTATTGGGCGCCAACCATTTTTTTAATATTTTGGAATATGGAAAAATTGAGAATGAGAAAAACGAATTAGTGGCCCAGAACACTAAATTTGGATGAGTAGCTGCAGGGAATTTATCGTTGAACCGAAGGTAACCAGTTGACTGCGCTTATAGAAATCGAGAATTACATGAAAGCTGTGGGAAATGGTTGCCGTGCCAAATCGGTCACCATCGGTTAACTGATGAAGAGGAATCTTGCGAAGCATTTTTCAAGGAAACCACAGTGAATAATACAAAGGGACGCTTTGTAGTCAGACTACCATTTAAGGAAAACGAAATTTTGATGAATGGATCATCGGTTCCATGTGTGCTCCATTCTTAGCTACTAGAACCGTGAAAGAAATTGCAAAAGAATTTTCAGTCCAGTATCCGGTAACAGCAAGAGAAATCGACGAACATATTTATGTAGACGATCTGATGACAGGTGGTGA
The DNA here is from genome assembly GCA_963932295.1 of Tipula lateralis. Taxonomy (NCBI): domain Eukaryota; kingdom Metazoa; phylum Arthropoda; class Insecta; order Diptera; family Tipulidae; genus Tipula; species Tipula lateralis. The sequence continues at coordinate 28,582,532 of OZ010739.1, forward strand.
GTCCATAGATGAAACAAGGCAATTGAGACAAGACGTTCAAAATATTTTTGCAAATTATAAAATGTGTCTCGGCAAATGGGTTTCAAATTGCAACCAACTTTTGAATGGCATACCAGAAGCAGAACGAGTCAATTCAAGTAAGGAAATTACGGAACAAACAAATATGATAAAGGTGTTGGGATTATTGTGAGATCCTGGAGAAGAAATATTTAGGATCACAGTTAGCTTACCGGATAAATTAAAGCACACAAAATGGTCAATGTTGAGAGAAGCCAGTCGAGTTTTCGATCCATTAGGTTTAATTTCTCCATGCATCATTCCAATTAAAATATTGTTACAGCAGTTGTGGAAATTCAAACTAGATTGGGATGATAGTTAATCGAACGAGATGAACGAGCAATGGATAGTACTACGCAGTAATCTCATTAATTTAGAAGAACTCGTCATATCAAGATGGATGTACGTTACAAGTCAAGGGTTAGAAATCCATGGATTCAGTAATGCAAGCGAACATACGGTGCAGTTATTTATCTTCGGATAATCTATAACGGAGAAGTTAAGGTGTCGCTTATAACCAGCAAATCAAAGGTAGCTCCAGTAAAGTCGTTGACAATCCCAAAGTTGGAATTATGCGCAGCTGTTTTGCTAACCAAATTGTTAACTGTTGTAAAGAACAATCTGAATTGGGCTGAAATATCTTCTATTACATGTTGGACCGATTCAACCATTGTGTTAGATTGGTTGTCAGCTTATCCAAGAGGAAAAGATGTTTTCGTTCAAAATTGAATAGGGCTGCTATTAGATAGTGTCAGCCGAAATTGTTGGAATCACGTGTCATTGGACGATAATCCAGCTGATTTAGTTTCCAGAGGCACAACACCACAACAGCTCAAACAATCTCAATTATGGTGGATAGGACCATCGTGGTTATCCAAAGATAATTCACATTGACCAGAACAATTACGAGGCATTGATCATAATTTCGAGTCGCCTTCATCATTACATGCAAATGCAACGCAACTTGAAGATAATAATTTTTTGTCAGAATTATCACATCGTATATCAAGTTTTCGGAAAATTGTAAAGGTGGTAGTTCGAATTAACCAATTCTGTATGAATGCAAGGGTCTCAAAATTAAACCGAAATTATTTGGTTACTAACGCCGACATATATCATGCAGAGAAAGTTATTTACAAATTTATTCAACAGCTGTATTTTCTACCTGAGATGCTTGAATCCGTTTATTGATGCAAATGGAGTGTTAAGAGTTGGTGGGCGAATTTCAAAGGCAGTTATTGATTACAACGTACAGCATCCAGTAATTCTTTCAAGCAAATCAGAACTTGTCAAGAAAATTGTTGAAGAAGCCCATGTTACCTATCGACATGCTGGGCCTACACTTCTTAACACAATTTTGAAACAACGATTACACATTGTTGGTGGAAGAGTGCTTATAAGATCCATATTCCAACGATGCGTGCAATGTCGGAAAGCTAAACCAGTCGTGCAGCAACAGATGATGGCGGATTTACCAAAACAACGTGTACAATTTACAAGACCATTTTTAAAAATTAGGGTTGATCATGCTGGTCCGTTTATGGCCTTTAGTAAACGAGGAAGAGGTCAACGACCTACAATAATCTATGTATGGATTTTTGTCTGTTAAGCTACGAAAGCTGTGCATATTGAAATTGCTAGTGATATGACGATGAACGAGTTTCTGGCCGCTTGAAGACGAATGACGGCAAGAAGAGGCCTGTGTACTGATGTATACAGCGACTGTGGGTCGAATTTCATTGGTGCCAATAAATTATTGATCGGATGGTATACAATGTTAAAACAAAATACTAATGAAATTTCTGGTTTTCTTTTAAGAGACAAAATAAACTGGCATTGTAATCCACCTAGTTCTCCACACTTTGGAGGTATATGGGAATCACCTGTGAAGAGCTTCAAAACTCATCTAAAACGGGTTGTGGGTCAAAATATACTTACTATCAATGAATTCAATACACTGACGACGGAAATTGAAGGGATCTTGAATTCAAGACCTCTTTGTGGCGGTGATGATGTCGTTGACGTTCTTACTCCGGCACATTTCCTGATAGGTCATCCGTTAGCAAGAATACCAGAACCAGTATCAAATCGGGCCGATCTGAACCATTTAAAGAGGTGGCAATTGGTAAAAGAAATGGTGCAACATTTCTGGCTGCGTTGGCATAAGGAGTACCTTACTACGTTACAACATAGGTATAAATGGCAAAATAAATCAAGTAACTGTGAAATAAATGATGTAGTCTTAAACAAAGACGAGAATGTAGCTGCAACACGATGGCCACTGGGGCGTATAATTGAAATTTATCACGGTTCAGATGGATTGGTGAGAACTGTCATTTTAAAGACCCAAGCTGGAATTATTCAACGGCCAATTGACAAATTAGTTAAACTTCCTGTGAGTGTATCAAGTGATTCACGGCGGTCGGGATGTTAACGCCGTTGTGTCTTCAATATTAAAATTAAATTTGACATTTAATTTGTCAAATTGTACTTTTGCCAGCAACCAAATTAGAAGGTCGCAGAAACTATTTTAGCTGAGGTCTAACTTTTCGCGTTTTGTTTACAGACTCGCTAAACAAATTTCCTCGACCCAATTTTTATTATTCAAGAAGCCTTTAAGTCCAACGATGTTAGCTTTAGCAAAGTCATGTCGTATACCTGGTTCTTGATGGAAATTATAGTGTTCGTGGATTTCTGATATATTAAAGCAGTATTCCATGGATTTGTTTTGAATATCGTTGCATTTGCATTTGGAAGATGATTTATTTGTTTAAGATCAAAATAAAGGCACGCATCAATAAAACAACACTCATTATCAGATAGAGCAGAAGATGGAAGCATACATTTTAGATCTCGTCATAAGACCAGCTCACTTTCGTAAGGTTGAAAACCCCCACTACTACCAAAGAATCACCCAGCTTTGTAAGATTATAAATTTCTTGGATCGTTTTCATGCAGTTTGCGTATGTTTCACTTGGTGAAGACATACCATCCGTATACAGTATAAATATATATTTGGTGAATAAATAATATCTGGCGAATAGCGAAGATTACAATATTATAAAAGCAAAGCTATGCAGTGTGTTATTTAGCAAATTCAATATTAAAAGTTCTGTTTAATCGTTTTATCTACTTACATACATCAATTTAATAATAATAGTTCAATAGTTCTTTCATCTTTAATTAAATTCAACTCTTAAATCATCTCTTTCAACTTTAACAAATCAACAAAATCAGTCATCCATCTATTCACTCAAAATTTGATCAATATTTTGATTGAACACATCCCTTTTGCTCGAATAAACAAATACTGTCAATTATAAGGTCATTTTATCATAAACCAATTCGGAATAGATTTCAAGTTCAAGTATAGACAACCGGTTAAAGGTTACAAAATTTATATGTTTGCTCCGCCCAAGTGGCGCAGTGGTTAAAGCTGCGGCAGTGGGAGCGGGAGGTACCGAGTTCGAATCCCGATAAGGGCAGGATGCAAAAAGGATTTTTCACCTTGAGATTACGATCTGTGATGTGAATGTACACAACTATGTGAATGTACCCTCTATTGGAGTGCAGAAGTCATGGGCCGTTTAGTAAAATCGAACCTATAGCCGTACGTCCTCGAATGGGCTGTAATGGCGTAAAAGCAAGGGCGTAAATACACGAACCGCGAATTGTAGCGTGCCAAAATCAAAAAAACTAAATTTATGCTATAACTAAGAGGAAGAATAATATTTCCTAATACACCGAGAAAAAAGTATTTTAAAATTAAAGTTTTTTTCATTTGAATTAAAGAATTTGCACCTATAGATTTTGCGCCAAGCTTTTTGAGATTTATTTTAAAATATTCAAAAATTTTAAAATAAATTCTTTTAATTATTTCTCGTATATAATTGTGGATTTTCAATCAAACTATTGTATTCTTTAATAAATTAAAACGAATGCATAACTTTAAAGACTCTGCATCTCTTATTTTAAATGACAGTTGAAGTTTCAGTGATATAATGTAGTATCTTTAATCCAAATGATCTTAAGATTTAATTTTATTGCATTTTTAGATTTACCACAAAGAATTGCAATTGTTTAACTGAAATACTGGTTACTTTTGTTTTAAAGAATAGTAATTATACTGTATTTTGGAGGGATACCCTTTCATCCTTTGACTATAGGGTTGAGGAAAATTAAAACAATGAATAAATATTTTAGTTATATATTTATTAAATATTTATATTATAGTTTTATTTCATTTAATTTAATCATTTAATTTAAAAATATATTATAACTAATAATATATCTATCAATATAATAATATAACTATTAATAGAAAATATAAATTACAATATAATGCATTTAGAAATACTTTTGTTGTTTTATTTACATTTAAATGTTACAATAATTTGTCCAAACATTATTATACACAACTTATAATATAAAGATTATTACAAACTATTTTTAACTCTTACAACTTTACATCCCGATTTTAAATAGTGTGAATTAATTGGGAAACTGGTTATATTTAAGAAATTAATCAATATTATGTCAGAAGCTATTCCAATTTCTTAACAATGGAAGTGTGAATTGAAAACAGGGTTACTAAATAAATCGCATACTGCAAAATAATTATTTTCGTGAGTTATGTCTCTGATTTGATAAATAGTATTTATTCTCATTTTTTGAAAAAATATCCTACTTTTAACTTTGTGCCTCGATAAATTACACTATTTGTATATTCTTAAGTATACTTTTTAAATTCGAATACATACAAGTATTAACATACTTTAAATCTCTCTTCACCAAGAAATTATTTATTATTTAATTTTAATTCATTTTGTAAAAATTGATTAGATAATAGAACATAAGAAAATTTCAAAGATGATTTTATTGCTAAAGTGAGAGGGATGTTAAGGCGAGATGTACTCCTGGTGTATTGTTTATAAACCTGATGTTCAGCTTCAAAACGAAAACACCAAAGATATCGTAGTGGCCCACATTTCTGAATTATAGAACGGTAATGGACTAGGAAGTGGTATTTAGGTTTCAATGTTTCGTTTAATAATTCCACGTAAACAGTATTGTGTTTTTGAATCAAAAATACTATTTTCTCTGAAATGCGGTCGTTGTAGTATTCCTGAACACATAACTCAGTTAATTTAACAAATAGAAGTAGAAATTAATAAACATTATCAGTTAAAGGTATGTCATATCCAATAATCAATGATAAGAAATTGTACATTGTCCACATTTCTCTTACTGTCATTTTTAAATTTCCATTCTTCATGTGTGCTTTTTCAATAGCCTCACTGACGTTCCCAATTTCAATTTCACTGTAGTTAAATATTTGCTTTTAAAAGTTAAAATGTTCAAGTGATAAGGTTTAGTGAAGTTTCTTTCCACTTTTCGTTCACTAAACACCATGGTTCCATATTTTACTTCAGTCATTTTTTGGTACGCTCAAACTCTTCTATAAATAAAGGTTTTTAAAATAATGTTGTGCTGATCATACTTAATAAAGAGACTGCAGGACGTATTTATATCCGGAAGATAATGAGTCAGAAGTGATTTCTGCTGGAGCTTTTTTTATTTTAGCATTACGTTGAATTTTTAAAAATTTGGTATTGTAACACATGTTACTGTACTGATCATACAGCTTTCCTGATGGTTTTTTTTCTGATGTCGAGGAACATAACACTCAATCTGCAGTATAAACAAAACAATAGATAATAAAAAATAAAAAATTAATATATGATCAACAATTTTTGTTTTTTATAAACATACCTAAGGTTCAGGATGAAAAAAGGTTGCAATGTTTTGCGACAGTAATTGAAAATCAGTTCCAGTCAATTTTTGATTTCTACCCATAAAATAATCTACAATAGTATGCACCATGTATTGTCTTTGTTTCTCATCACGATATTTGTGATATCATAATACTGAACTACTAACTGGTCTTTTATGGTAGTCTCCAAAATTTGAATAATGTCATGTGTTTGACGAACGCCTTCAGACATACTAAGATTTAATTTGTTAATGTAAAGATTAAGAGATTTGTTATTATTGATATTTTTGTTTAAGTATAAAATGGGAAAAATAAACTTATTTACCTTTTTAGGGGTGTAGGACTAGACGCATGCGAAGATTGTTCATTTATCCCTTTGTCCCAATCGGCTGTTCATTGATCTGGTAGCATCAGAGGCAGGTAATGGATTATTCTACCAAAACAATTTTCATAAATTATAGGTATCCAAAGAAAATGTTAATAAATTATATGGATATACTATATGATTTGTTGTATGTATATCTATAAGACAAACAACTGTATTGGGCCATATACTGGATTATACTGCAAACAACAAAGCAAGGTTTTTTTACAAAAGCTTAATGAATACACGATATCTTTCTAAGTTTTTGTGATTGAATTGCAATATATAAAATCTAAAACAGAATTGCAAATAATTTTGAGAATTGATTTAATTGAAAACCATTTTTGAGTTTAAACAATAACTATTAAAAATTATAACCAAAAATAACCCCTGTTAACCACATGTTTTCAATGAATCACAAAGTTTAAATTAGTATTAAGTATGCATCCTACCTGTAAAATAAAAGTTAAACTTTTAAACAAATTTAATTTCAGTACTATACCCTTTTTTTAAAAATATTTATTTATAATATATTTAATATTTATAACTTTTTTTTTCAATTTCGATGCTGTTCTGTCGGTTTTTTCACTATAATTAAAAAATGTGATCGATAACTGTAAATACATCAATAAATTCGAATAATCATTTAAAACAAAACCAGTTTCCTTTTATTTAAAGAATGAGATAAAATTATAACTTTTATTCAAATGATTTTTATCTATTAAACTAAAATATTTAAAAGATGTTTATGTTAAAAACTAAAGTAATTTCAATTAAAGTATTATATCCTTTAGTATATTATTGCGCGTTTCATTATCTAACTAGGGATTTGTTAGTTTTGTAACAAATGGAGCTTTTCTATAATTTCTCTTTGAAATAAAGTAAGTTTGTTTAAAGAATTATTTTCTTTGATAAAAAATGTCAGTTTTTTCTGGGTTTAAAATTAAGAAACAAAATTAATTAACAGATATCAACAATTTATTTCTCTTTTTTTTATAATTGGGAAGTAATTATATAATAAAAAGGAAATTCCAAAAAAAATAAAACAAATAATTTTCTTAAAAATACTAGTTGTGGGATTTTATTGAGCGAACCCCGTGGTAAAATCTGTGAATAAACAAAAAAACGTTAGTCATATGCTTTATAAAGAAAAGAAAAAAAAATTAAGATCAGGATGAAATGAAGTTATCGATATAGATTTTACACTTTTAGATATGAATTTAAATTTTTTCTAAAGTTGGGTGCCGATACCAAAAGCACGCTTCACCGTTTGCTCAACCCGCATTCCACTCTAAGCGTGAGTTCACCGAATAACTTCACTACAAACTATTCAAACAAAACTATGACACCAGTTGTAATGCACTTCGTAATGATAACCACATGTAAGTATACAATTAAAGACTCAAGATAAAATACAGTTTGACTTCAACTCACCCGATCCGATACGGTAGCCTTATCCTCGATGAATACAGCACTTTTCTCTGGGAGTCAGGAAACATCTCTGTGGTCTGTATTTGAGGGTATTCAAAAATAGCTTGTGATACATGTGGAACATTAAGTAGGTCAGGAACATTTCATGCCATGTATCGAGTATCGCATCGACGTTAACACAGATATATATATATATATATATATATATATATATATATATATATATATATATATATATATATATATATATATATATATATATATGTATATATATATATATATATATATATATATATATATATATATATATATATATATTTAATTTTTTTTTTATTACTATACAATCTGTTTTGGGGTTCAAAGCACTGCCAACTCTTTCGCAGTTCGCTTATTTCCGTCCTAACCTTACGCTTTGCAGTCAAATCGAAGACGTACGGCTATAGGTCGGACTTACCTTACCATCTTCACATTGCATAGCACCATGCCAGCCTATAGTACTGAAATGGAAGATGGGTCGGCCCATGTATTCTGCACTCCAACAAGGGGTGATAGTGAAACGGGGTCTGAAATATAAAAAGACAATTTCAGAATCAAACTTACATAGGCTGAATAAAAACTTCATACCTGGATCCGGTTGGTCGGGGATACCTCGGTCCATAAATCCTATCCTGTCCTTTCCTTAGATGCTTACCTCTAAAATATGAACGAGACATGGCCACATACATGGAACATTGAACAAACATGAGAAACACAGAGGTGCATTGGCCGACCAAATACACCTAATATAAGAAACATTTTACAATAAACAGTCACAGAAAACCATCACAATGAACGAACACTGATTACATGAACAAATTACATAAACACGAATTCACTGTAAACAAAAACACAAATAATAATCACCACACAACACCACAAGTAGAACAAAACTGTTCGCATGACAGTGACACTGATACGTCAGCCAAATGTCACACAAGTTGGTTGCATCTCGACATCAACCATAGCTGAACCTTGATGCTACAGTAAAGATGGCGTATGGGATACGAAGAAGAACGTGTATTGCCCGATGTACCGTGAGAGGTCGAAAAATTATAAAAGGTGATGCGGGTAGGCGAAAAGAGGTTTTTTGGTTGGATGATTGCTTGGCGATAGTATCGAAGAACGAGGTTTTTTTTTGGAGATAACTGGAGTAAGCAACAATCGAAACATAAAAAAAATAAAAAATAAACAAGAGTGAAAAAAAAAAGTGAAAGAACAGTGAAAGAAAAAATAAGAGGATAAACCAAGAGTGGTGAAACACGCTGTCGGGAAAAAGTGAAGGTGGATCGTGTCAAGAGCCACGTGGAGCGGCAAGTGGAACGTGAGCGATCGCGGTGCTTGAACGAGAAGAGTTTCTGGAACGAGCCATGGATAGAGACGAAGAGGGGACACGTGGAGATACAGGTTAGTGCCACTTTCCTTACAAGCTCCCAGTGTAACAAGTTTCATTTCAATAGTAAACCCCCTCCCCTCCCCCCAATTGAAACACCCAGCCCGAAGGTCTCTAGCCAACCGGAGAGAGCTAGCCCCATTCGTGCGCGCAGGCTGGCGCCCAATATTATCAAATAAAATTGTCTCCTAAATTTAGAGGTGAAAGAAGAACAAGGGGAGAGGACGGCCAAAAGCGATGTATCATTTAGAGTGTAAAAAGTTTTAAAATACAGTGTCAAAAAAAATAATTTTTTTATTTGTTAACGCGCACGTCACAATAGTTGTGTTCATTCACACCAGCGATCGTAATCAAGTGGAGAAAAATCGGGAAAAATCCCTATTGGGATTCGCACCTGGTACCTCCCGCTCCACCTGCCGCAGCTTTAGTCACTGCGCCATCTGGATGGTAAATTTATATATATATATATATATATATATATATATATATATATATATATATATATATATATATATATATATATATATATATATATATATATATATATATATATATCTATAAGATAAAATATTGTTGCATTGGTCTCTATACTGTATGCCATTTACTCAGGTTTTCCTATATATGTCATCTTTCGTAATATCTATATAGGTTTCATTGCCCTATGCAAAGGAATTATTTATATTAATGGTAACTAATGTAATAAAGTACACATATTCTAAACGAATATCAGGGTGAATTAAATATTTTATCGTTTTTTGTAACATCTAACCAAACTCACTGTAACAACGTTAAATTTGATACATAATTTGTAAATGTTCTATAAAAAGAAGCCAAACCCAAGCAAAATTCCAAAATACTTCACTAAAAAAAATTTTTATGTGTTGAATATATAATTTATATGCAAGTGCAAGGAAAAGTGTTTAAAAAAACAACAATTCATTCGAAAAACTATTAAAGTCGAATTGAAATAAGAAAAACATAAAATCCTCAATTTGAATTTAATTTATTTCTCTTATTAAGTTATTTACCGAGATGAATCACTATCGCGGTTTGTGTTAATTTTATAAATTACTTGATGTTTAAAAGATAGATTTTAACGATGTTGGCTTAGTTCATATCGATCCGCCTTTCATCTCATTTAATCACTGAATTCGGAATAAGAATACAACAAAACGTTCTGTGTGTGATAGATATTGCTGGAAAAGTACAGAGTTTAACCCGAGGATGAACCTTTATCACATCGGTATGGGTTGAACTTATCGTTGTCCAGTTTTCTAACGTCTTTGCCGTTCGCCCTGTTTGGGTGAGGAAATATGGTGAAAAATTGGAACTCAATAAAAGCCAATCAAAATTTGTACGCACACATACACACAATAAGATTAACAACATGATCGATACTAATCGTTTCGCCTATAATTAGAATAAAACATATCCTTTTATGAGGTAATTACAAGTTTTCCGGAAAAATCTATATTTACCAAAACGTTTTCGTTTTCATCTCGATTATGTTGTATGAACATTTGAACTTGTATGACGTCTCATATTCGTATTTGAAATAATTATAAAAGAAATAAAATAATGAGTTTTTTTTTTTTTTTTTGTTTTATACTATGCTATCTTTTTTGGGGCTCAAGGCTCTCCCAACTCATTTACGTCCTACTTTACGCCTTAACGGCCAAATCGAGGACGTACGGATATAGGTCCGATTTTCGTATGGGAGTTCTGCACTCCAACAGGGGGTCATAGATGTGTTCATAAACACAATCGATCGTAATCAGATGGTGAAAAGTCTTTGCATCCTGCCCCTATCGGGATTCGAACCCGGTACCTCCCGCTCCAACTGCCACAGCTTTAACCACTGAGCCACCTGGGCGGTAAATAATGAGTTGTTGTAAAACAATTATAAAAGAAACGAAATAATGAGTTGTTTTAATTTTTCACAACAATGAAATGAATGAAAATGAAAATCACGTGTCTTAAAGAAACGAAAAAAGTTAGTTATTGTTTAACACTAACAAAAAGTGGTTGCTTTTTAAAGAATTTTCGTCTTCATTTAGATGCACAATCTTAAGTACAGCGAAATTAGGTGTGGATATAATCATTCAATTGAACTCCAACAAATTGAGCCATGACAAGGTGAAGGTTAAAGATTGATATGACTCACAGTTCCGATTTTGGTATTTCGATTTCAGTGATTTCCTAATAGGAATGGCCGATATGGTTCGAACAGTGAATTTAACTATTGCCAAATCGTTAATACTGGCTGCATCAATGTACGGTTTGGACCAGAACCTTATGTAAGGACCACTGAGACATGGTGTAGATTATAGATTAACTATCCAACTTATAGTTTAGATTTTAGTATGACGCATTCAGTGATTGAATGATAAGTTATTTTGGCAATTGTTGAACGAAGACTGCCTTGAATTCCATTGCGATGGTTGTTTATGATTTTGTTGCACCAAAAATAAAAACTATAATATTGTTTACTATAAATATTGATATGGTGAAATCGCTTTATTGGTCTCGCGGTTAAATTTTAGCACATATAGATCGGGCTTACTATCCATCATATTGATTCTCAATACATGGTTTTACCTGTTCAACGATTCGACGACTGTTATTCTTTAGCGGCCACCAATTATACCGATACATAACCACAAGTAGCTTTAACTTCCGAAGAGCATTCTATGTAATTCCACAGCTATCTCATCTCTGCATTCATTTTCTGTAGAATATATCATATAAAGCATGACACAATGAGTTGCTTGTAGTAGTTTTATACAAACAAATCAACAATGTAATAAAATCTTAGTTCAATCTTGGTGATCCAATCTGGCTACATTCATGTCCTCGGTAATCCATCAAGCGGAATGGGCAAATAAACAAACATTTGCTAAACATTTTCTAGCTTTGTTTTAAGTAAAAACCAGAGTGAAGTGTCTGACAAAGTAATGGGAACGAATGTCCCAAACTCGAAGTGGCCTGAGAAAGACTATTTTTTTTATAACATTCAGGGCATTACTAAAAATTTCAAATTTGTCTTGAGAATTGAAAATTTCTACAAGAATTAAGAGTGTTAAGTCACAGAAACGACCAGTTGCAGCAACAATTCGAAATTCATCCTCCAAACACTCACATATAACAATTTGGCTTATCAATACATATAACGTTCATACGTTAGATTTGAATTTGTCACCGCCAGAAGACACTTTCAGTAGCCACTTACTTACTCGATGTGCCCAACATTAATTTAATTTACCAACAACAACTGACTACCCTGAACCTGGCAGGGCATTTGAAATTGGAAAAAGTTGGTTTAGGATACTTTCTTATCATGTTCCAAAAATCGTCAGTACAAAAAAATGTTAAAATGTGTCTCTGCTACAAAAACAACATTGAAGATTTTTTAGTCAAAATTAATATGAAAAGTACCAATCCTAATCCACATTTAGGCGTAAATAAATCATTTGATGAAATATTTTACATTCCACGAAGGGGAAAAATATTGAGAATGAATTATATTTCTCCTTAAGAAGAGGAAACCGTTTTATAATTGTTGGAATTTTGCGCCTGAGTGGATTAAAAATATAAAAAAAAAATCCTTCTTTAATTTTCTGCTCGTCTTGTATAACTTGACATTTAAACACAAATTTTGACTAACAATGTTGTTGTTGTAGCGAAGCGAAGACATTTTACATTTTGTAGGGAGGAATGGGTTTTTATTAATCGCGATATTGGCGTCAGGTTCGAATCGATAATTTAAATGTATCGGTTTTTAAACTCTGGGATGGGATCACCCAATCTTAACTTTCCACTACAAGAATCAGCGTCGCCTCAAGCTACTAACCTTAATAGCAACAGGAACTATCTACCGTATATGGTCAATATTTGATCTTATTCAACATGTCGATTTATGAACAAATTTTTGGAATTTGTTTTATTTTTTCAATACATCAAGTTTAAAAATGTGTGTGAAGTAAGCCCGAAATTTCATCCCGAAAAGGCTTTTTATAATTTTGGTGTGTTTTTTTGCTAAATTCAAATCAATCTCGAAAAATTACTTAAAAATGTAAGAAAAACACTTTTCATCCCGAAAATTTTTATTTTTTTATCAGAAAGTGGAAACAAAAAAATTTAAAATAAAAACTAACACAAACGTTATACAGAAATATTTATAAAACCAAATTAATTAATTATTGTAGTTAGAAAAATAAAAAACTATATCCAATACAAAATACTATAGATATATTAAAAGGTCATCCATAGTATTTTCTATTGAAAAACTTTCTTTTGTATTTAAAAAATTTAAAATTTTTTAATAAATATGTATAAATATATATTTTTGTATAGGAAAAACAGCTTAATCACAAAGTTTAATAATTTTTTAGGAAAATCCTAGAGATGACCCCATCGGGAAACAAGCCTGCTGTTAAATATCTCTAGCTAGATACTTACTTTTTGATATTAATTATTGCTATTCTTGTGGAAAAACAGTTTTTTTTAAAGATTGATAAAATTAATGTGTTAATTATTTTGGAAATATGTTTACAATTCATAACCCATAGTTTTTGAAGTTGGCTTTGATGATTTTTTAAAAAAAAATTTTTTAAATACAAAAGAAAGTTTTTCAATAGAAAATACTATGGATGACCTTTTAATATATCTATAGTATTTTGTATTGGATATAGTTTTTTATTTTTCTAACAACAATATTTAATTAATTTGGTATTATAAATATTTCTGTATAACGTTTGTGTTAGTTTTTATTTTAAATTTTTTTGTTTCCACTTTCTGATAAAAAAATAAAAATTTTCGGGATGCTAAGTGTTTTTCTTACATTTTTAAGTTATTTTTCGAGATGGATTTGAATTTTGCAAAAAAAACACACCAAAATTATAAAAAGCCTTTTCGGGATGAAATTTCGGGCTTACTTCACATACATCGGATTTTGTTAGAAAAACGAATTCTATTATGAAGTGTACAACAGTAGACGTTTTGTGAAAAATTAAGTCCGAAGCATTAATAGACCAAGATAATCATTCAGGCGATATTTAAGATATCTATGAAGAAATTCAAAAATACCCATGAACAATATATCCAACAGATTTCAAAATGGCCGTTTTACGTAATTGCTTTCAGTAAATGGCAATTGGATATAATTATATTATTAATCAATAGTAAGAATTCGGAGCAATTGGTTGTTTATAAGGCCACCTAATTCAGAAACGCCAGTCGTTTTATACTACGCCCTTTTAGTTGCAATAAAAAGAAATCAACATGACGCAAATGATCCATTGCCCATTACTGAATTTGTCAGTGCAAGCCATAGTTCCTTGACTATTGGAAATTGGCTCAGGTCGTTCATACAGTTTATATTAAGTCAAATCAATAAGTGGCCCATTTTCAATACAGTAGTGATCGACTGCAGTTTCGCCGAAATCAATGCAGTTTTAGATAGTTTCAATAATAATTTAACTATTGTTGATTATTTAATAATTTGCCACAAGTATACTTTAAATAGCACGAGGCTAATTTAAACAAAATCGTTAAAATACATCTTTGTTGTTCACATTTGGCTAAAACTTTAATTAATTAATGACGTGAACGATCATTTTAGAAACGCTTTGTTTAATTTGAAACATGAATACGCGTCTCCCGAGACTATATCTGCCCTGAGTCTAATTATGAGAACTACATTTGATGCAGAAATTATGAAGGAAGAACTAATTGATAGTAAAACGATAGTGAATTATTTGCTAAAACCATTTACGAGCAAAGTCCTTTTTATAAAGATTTTACTAAAATTTATAATGATTGCAAAATTATTGATAAAAACATTAATAATGCAGTTAATAATTTCTATAATTCTGAGTTTGCAGAAAAATTTATTAAAAAATTTTTAACGTACGTTCCTCGATTTATGATCGATTGATTTATAATCAAGGAAAATTTAGCAATTGTCATATTGAGAACTATTTTGCGATAGTAAAAAGACGTTGTCGAGGGTCACCACATTTAGGGAAATTGCCGACTAAATGTCTTGGCTTCCTAAAAGAGGTTCACACCAGAAATATAGTGGTTACTGAAAAATTTAAATCTATTTTTCCTAAAAGATCTGTTAAGAATTTTACATTTCAATTTTAAAAAATTTGAGAACTTCAAAAAACAAACTGAAGATAAGCAGAAAAATCTCGCCACGAGAGTTCAAATAAAACGGTCACTTATAACCAAACTAGTGCCAAAAACGAATAAACGATTGGTATTAGAACCGAGTACAAGATTATTGCGCAATGGAAATATTATAAAATCTGAATTTTATAAAAATACTTGTGCTTTCGATGCCAGCCTATCAATATAAAACTGAGGCTTAATGATTTTTTTGAGGGTAAAGAATGTTCTTTGGTAAAAGTAGTAACCGCGTTGTGCCAAAATAATGTAACCCTCGCTGAACAGCTGCGTTACGATGCATTGTACGCAATACAGAAAAATCTGAATTATGATTTATCACTCAGGTGACAGATTATTTTTTTCAAAATTTCCAAGCTGTACTGCTGAATTTTAATATCAAATTTGTTTTAACAAAACATTTGATAAGCGAGCATATATTAATTTAGATATATTAATGCTAGAGCTTCGTGGCATTCAAAATATCGAAAAATGCTTCATGTTAATGCCAACAAAGCGTTGCTGCGGTTCCTTATCACTTCCATCTCAAATATTAATTGTAATCAGTATCTAGTGTTCAATACTGAATATCTTAACAGTATTCTACATAAACCCATTTCGCTTGAGAGTATTCCAAAAAGAATAACAGTCGAAGGAAAGTTATTTGAACTTAATTCATTGGTTAGTTTCAAAGAAAACCACTACACTGCGTTTTGTAAGACAAATGACGACTGGGAAGAATTTGATGATATGAAAGGAAATGTTGTCAAAATAAGACATCTCTCAAAGTGTGTCACTCCCCATATTATATTTTACACACAAAAATATAATACCGTGTAGAGAAAAGGATATCTACTCCATAAAAACTTTTTTTTAATTATTTTTATTTTTTTTGCGCAAGAACATTTCACGTTATGCTTCCAGAACAGTAAAAACCAACGAATAGTCCCTGATTTCTATGGACTATATCTCAATTCCTAGACATAAAAAAAATAATACAAAAATCGTTCGTGTTCCTAAACCAGTCACCAATCAAACAATATGCATCGATAGTTGGGCCAACGAATAGTTCTGCACTTCTATGGCTACTATCTCAATTCCTATCTCAATTTCACTATCTCAATAAGGCCCTGTGGGTGGGGGTAACCATATTTCGTAAATATTTCGAACGAAACATGAGATCCATAGAATACCACCACAGTATCCAGAGCTTGCCGCAGGAGGCGACTAAATCTGGTTGGATCGCTGGACTGACGACCCGCATCCGTAAAAAACAGTAACAGTTAAAACTGTCAACAAAAACAAAACAATCGGATACCGTCTAAATAACAATGACTCCCCGCTTAAGTACCCGGATACGAGATTGAGGATCAGCACGTGGAACGTGCAGTCACTAAAAAAACCTGGCGCCTTGTCACATATATGAAGGAATATCGGCTGGAACTCGTAGCTCTCCAAGAAACTCGATGGCCTAAAAGTGGAGTCCATGTGTCCCAAGGCTATACGTTGCAACACAGTGGAGATGACCTCGGAAATCTTGGAGTTGGCTTTCTCATTGGACCGCAGGTAAAAAAGGCTGTCTTGGACTTCCAGGCAGTCGATAATCGAATGTGTAAGCTTCGCTTGCACATGAAATTAGCCAACCTGTCAATTATTTGTGTCCATGCGCCCACTGATGCAAGCCAACCCCAAGATAAAGACTCATTGTTGATGATCCAGTGATTTCATATCTAAAAAATAAAACAACAATTAAAAACAAGAAAATTATCACAACAAAACAAATACATAAACCAACCTTGAACTTGATCGCTGTCCTGTACGAAGCTGAAATCAAACAAAACAATAACATCAATGAATGAAATGTGAATTATTATTATATTTAATACTCATCTTAATTACGATTATATTTATATCCATTATGACCGTAGCAATCCATTTATTATATTTTAGATATGGAAAAATATTCGTTTATTAATTAATCTTTGAATTATATAAATTTATTGTATTTACCTTTATGAATTTCCACTTTATGTATTGTCAAGTAATTGACATTTATCAAATAATAATTTGTAAAGATTTTAAACCCTCACCAATGTTACAGTAGCTCAAATATTCATATTTTGAGTGCGTTTTATACTCTTAAATTAAAATACAACTTAAGCATCTAACGGCGATAACATGAACTGAAATAGTTGTAAAATATTTGTAAGCCAATGCAAAATAAAAAATTTAAAAATTAAAAAAAAATCTCTTACCAACCAACCATCGAAGTGTTGATATCTAACAAAAATTAAATTACCAAAAATTCCAAAGTGTTTACTACCAACCAATTACTAAGCATTCGTATCAATAAGCAAATTCATATCCAATTAATCAAGAATCCCAATTCCTTAAAGGGAAAGAGTTTATTGAACCAACACCCATTTATGCCAATTTAATTATATAGTTCGTGGTGCCCAGATTGGTATAAAACACTCATTTAACAATGATTTGGATAATCTGATGGGCTCTTTACCTGAGCACGATATCACATTGGTAATTGGTGACTTTAATGTTAGAGCTGGCAGAAATCAGACCGACTTATGTAATAACATAGGTCCGTACTCTCGACACGAAACTGCGACCGATAATGGGGATAGAATGATGTGCTTTGCAATCGCTCATGATCGCAAAGTGGCAAGTACATGCTTTCCCCATAAAAACATCCATTTGAAAACATGGACACATCTACGTAAAACATCCCGATGCCAAATTGACCATGTGTTGATTTCAAAAGACCGGGCTCGGGTTGTTCAAGACGTGAGATCGTATCGGTCGTCAACAAAATTCGTAGGCAGTGGCCATTTTATGGTTGCTGCAAAGCTGCGATGGGAATTTTCGTACAAATCAAGGAGGACAGGAGAATATAAAACGCGATTCTCCTGTGAAGGTCTGATAAATGAAGAAACGCAACGAAAATATCAAGATCTTGTCAGCAATAGCATTTTACGATCCAACTACCAATCTGATGATGTGAACAGTGTCTGGGAAGTATTGAAAACCTCGGTTGTCGATGCTGCCCAGCACACTCTCGGTATAGTGAAAACTAAGCCCAACAATGATTGGTTTGATGAGGAGTGTCGTCTTGCTGTTGAGCAACGCAATTTAGCCCACAATGAAGCGCAGACTCGGTTTACAATTGCAAGGAAAAACAAGGCAGTTCTTGCTAGGACAGCTAAACGCATTTGTAGACAGAAGAAGCGCGAATGGTGGAAGGTTAAGGTTTTAAGAGTACAACAACTCAGCAATGAGCACAATTCACGTGGTTTCTTTAAAGGAATCACCGAATTGCACCATACCTTAAGATCTCGGTCAACTGCCATTCAGGACCAGGATGGAAACCTCTGTGTTAACGTCGATGTGGTACTCGATACATGGCGTGAACATTTTTCTGATTTACTTAATGTTCCACATGTATCACAAGCTGTATTTGAATACCCTCAAATACAGACCGCAGAGATGTTCATTGAGGATCCATCCTATGAGGAATTCACAATGGCCATGCAGAGATTAAAGAAAAATCGTTCACCAGGAGTTGATTGCATTAATTCAGAGCTCTTGATATTCGGAGGGCTAGTTTTGTGGAACTGTCTTTTCGACCTTATTCGATTGGTATGGCGAAATGAAGTTATGCCCGAGGAAGGAAAGTGCCCAATTTTCAAAAAAGGTTATCGCTTGAAATGCGAGAATTATCGCGGTATAGCTCTCCTTTGCATTCAAGTTACTGTCATACATCGTCTTGGGAAGAATTACTCCTCTAGCGGAGGAAATTGTCGGTGACTACCAAGAAGGATTCCGTCCCAATTCAGTCATTCACTAATCGAGTTTTTCGCTACGGATGATTCTTTCAAAGTACTACGAAACATCTCGCGATGTACACCTAGGTATTTCTAGATTTCAAGCAAGCGTTTGACTCGATCGACCGAGAGAGGCTATGGTATGCGCTTGAATATTTAGGAATACCGAAAAAATATGTTCATCTCTGTAAAATGACGGTAACGCGCAGTCACAATGCTGTGTTAAAGTTGAGAACAGGCTATCGAGAACTTTTGCAATCAATTCCGGTGTTCGACAAGGAGATGCGCTGTCCCCGATACTTTTTAATCTTATGTTGAAATACATCCTTCGTAAAAGTGAAACACCTCAGGACAATATCTTATTCCGTCAATCCAATCAACTTCATGCTTATGCAGATGATATCTGTATGATTGGATTAAATGGCAACGGAGTGAAAGAGACACTTGATCCACTGAAACAGTTTTCAGCTTCCGTTGGTCTCAAAATCAATGAGTCCAAAACCAAATATCTGATATCTGGTTTTCGAGAACAAGACGCAACTGATTTCAGTAGTGGTAACCACACGTTTGAAGGAGTGATGAGATTCAAGTACCTTAGATCTCTCATTACTCACGATAACAGTGAGGCGAGGATATCAAAGTCAGCCTTGCCGCTGGCAATCGGGCTTTATATCATCTACGTCCACTGCTGAAATCAAAATATCTTGCAAATGCGGATAAGCTGAAACTGTACAGAGTGTTGATCAGATCCCATGTGAGAGTTGAACCCTGAAGGATGAGTTCGAAAGATGGCTTCTAACATTCGAGAGAAGAATCATGCGTGTGATATATGGCCCAACGACGTTCATGTCACATACCGAGTTCGTTTTAACCACGAGATCAGGAATTTATTGAAAATTCCTGATATCGTGCATGAAATCAAAGGACAGCGTGTACGCTGGCTCGGTCACATTCTACGTGCGGATCCGAAACGAATCATTCAGCTATCTTTTGGTAGGCGAAGAGGTCGCTGTCGATGACGATGGCTCCACGGCGTAGAGCGCGATCCGGCATCTTCAGGTTGCTTGCAACAGTATGAAGAGCTTGCTCGTGATCGAAACCGATGAAGTCAGATTGTTGACACGGTACGGGCAAAAAATGGTCTGTAAAAACCGTTTAAAAAAAAATAATAAAAAATAAAAATCAACGTGTTCTTATCCGAAACATGTGCCAGATAAACTCTGCATTTAGATCCGTGACCATTTAAACTTTGCATCAAATTGTTACGGTTCTATATGATGGAATTGATAACAATGTGCTCGATCGCATTCGCTCCAAAAAATAAAAGAAATCCGTACAATGTAATATTATAAATACAAAGTAAAGGGAGCTTGTCTTATTGACACGCGCTGTAATAGCGCTATCCAAATATCAATTCTGTATAGACAATAAAATAAATTATAAACACAATTAGAAATTTAGAAGCTAAGAAAACTACGACACTAAGAAAACTAACAACCCTATGATAGTACAGACAATTACGTACCATGTATGGCCTGGTCAATTCGAAATTGTAATTTCGATATTTAACAACGACTTTTTCGTTGTGATCAGATAATGTTTTCTGCTCAGCTACACGTTCACCACACAGAGAATCACCATATAGAAAATTATTTAATTAAATTACTGATCACGATTGGTAGTCTTACGATCTACGAATGACAAATTTCAACCCAAAAAAATCTGATTTCAATTTTATCTGTATATAAATTACCATATAAAAAATCGGGTATATTCCAGAAAAATAAAGATCTACATCTTTACCTTAAATCATTAGTATTTGTGCAAATAGACAAATGCAATGCGAAGAGAAACTGAATATGTGCGTAATTTACAATAAAGAAATGGTACATGTTACACAGCATCCAATTTTTTGCAACAGTTAAACAAACACCAGATATAACACTCGATATAACTATATGTCGTACAGCATGATTTACAACCGATTTGTAGCATGTCTGTTAAAATAAATTAATGTCTTGTGACGATAAGAATTCGTCGTATCGTTACAATGGTTTTTAAACAATATAATAATCTGTTGGATTTAATTTAACAACTTATTAATATATGATGATCCACCGCATGATCTACCTCTTCTATTTGATCTTCAACTTTAAGATCATCGTCTTTGTTTACCAACATTAACGTGTGACGATGATCGTCGTCGTTTGCGGGCACGAAACGCTTCTACAATATATGGCCAATTTTCCTGATCGGCCATCGCACTCCAACACTTTTTGATCATTAATATCTAGGTCCCGTCTGTAATTATACCTATCTCTTGTTTTATTTTGACTTTTTACAACTGAACTATTCATTTCTTCTTTACTTCTTAATTTTCTTCCTTCATTCTCATTAAATTGTAACACAAAATTACCTGATGATTTAACACTTTCATTATAAATTTTATTGCACTCTTTGAACCAACATTAATTAGTGATTCTGTTAATAGTTAGTGTTTTTTCGGTTCAAGGTTTTGTACAACTTCTGATTTGTGATAGATGTGGATTCGATAAACAATTTCTAAAAGATTTTGTACAATGATTTTTAAATGAAGCACAATTCCAAAACACTTCACTACTATGGAAAATTTTATGTGTTGAATATATAATTTTAAATCAGAGGAAAAGTTTATAAACACTTTTCATAAAACAATAGTTCATTTTATAAGCAAATTCGTCAAAGAAATAAAAGTGGTGTTGAAATAAAACGAACACAAAATCTTCAATATGAGTTTAATTGAACTCTCTAATAAAATTATTTATCGAGATGCATAATTTATTGTTGTTTGTATCAATTAAGGTCTTGCTTTAAGTTGGATGTTAATACGATTGATGTTAACGATATTGGTCTAGTGTATATACGATTGCCTTATCCGCCTTTCATTTCATTCAATCACTGAATTCGAATAACTAAAATTTAAACTATAAGTCGAATCGTTTATAAACACCATGTTCCAGTGGTCCTTGTATAAGAGTCTGGTCCAAATCGTACATTGATACGGTCAGTATTAACGATTTGGCTAAATTAAAACTCTCGTTTCTAACCATATAAATATCGGCCATTCGTATTAGGAAATCACTGAAATTCAATTAACCAATATGTTGAAGTTCAATTGAATAATCAAGGCCACATTTACTTTTGCTGTATTTAAGATTGTGTAACTGCATCTAAATTTAGACGAAAACTCCTGTCAAGGTTGTGAACAATAGCAATAACTTTTTATAACTGTACAACAATAACTACCTATTTTCGTTTCTCTGTAGAGCGAAAATAAACCAAATCTTTAAGACACGTGATTTTCATTTTCATTCATTTCATTGTTGTGAAAAATTACAACAACTAATAATTTCGTTTATTTTATGATTGTTTCAAATACGAATGAGACGTCTTACAAGTTCAAATGTTCATACAACATAATCGAGATTTAAACGAAAACGTTTTGGTAAAATAGATTTTCCCGGAAAACTTGTAATTACCTCATAATAGGATATGTTCTATTCTAATTATAGGCGAAACGATTAGTATCGATCATGTTGTAAATCTAATTGTGTGTATGTGTGTGTATAAATTTTGATTGGCATTTATTGAATTCCAATTTTTCACCATGCTCTAATCAAACAGAGTGGTAGATGAAGGATTCTAGTCTTCTACTGAAAATCATCCGGTTGAGTCCACCTCAGGTGATTAGAGAACTAATCAATGTTAAGTTCAACCCATACTGTGGTGATGAAAGTTCATTTTCAGCTAAAGCTCTGTATTTTCTCAGAAATATCTAGCACACACAGAGCGTCTTGTCTTGGTGTTACTAGTCCAGATTGGCAATTGTTTTTATATCGCATATTTTGAATTCAGTGATTGAATGAAATGATAGGCGAACTTATCCGTCATCGTTAATATCTATATCGTATCAAGGTCAAACGTGGAAAATGGGCTAATGTTATATATTACAACAATAAAATTAACCCAAGAGCAAGAATATTTCTAGATATGTTGAAAATTTCCTTTCCGAAATCCTGCTCTTGGGTTAATTTTATAGTTTTTACATCTGCAGTCTTAAGTTTATTACCAGTGAGCTGTACATTGCTATTTTTCTATGTTTGCAGCTCGGCTTATAATTTTAATGGCTTGTCCGGACACAAAGCACTAATATTAAGAGAAATCATATGGTGTGTTTCTCGAATGCCATTTTTTTACTGGCGACACCTACATTTTTTTTATATTAAGTTTTAATTGGGTGCAGGGCGGACTTTTGGACTGACCTAGCTCCTTGTAACTGTCAGAGCTTCTGCACCCAACGCGCGATCCTTCACGTAAAGGTTGATAGCTGCATGGGTTCTTGCGATATAGTCCCTCTTACATAGAAACCATTCGTTGGACGGACCAACTGATTATTGATTTGAGTTAAAAAAGGTTTGATCAAGTGTATGTGATTTTTCTGGAATTTTTCTATGATGGGTTCTTGCGATATAGTTCCTCAAACATAGAAACCATTCGTTGGACGGACCGACTGATTATTTATTTGGATTAAGAAAGGTTTAAACAAGTATATGTGATTTTTCTAGAATTTTGCTATGATGGGTTCCTGCGATATAGTCCCTCTAACATAGAAACCATTCGTTGTACGGACCAACTGATAGTTGATTTGAGTTAAGAAAGGTTTGATCAAGTATATGTGATTTTTCTAGAATTTTTCTATGATGGGTTCCTGCGATATAGTCCCTCTAACATAGAAACCATTCGTTGGACGGACCAACTGATTGTTGATTTGAGTTAAGAAAGGTTTGATCAAGTGTATGTGCATTTTATACTTCAACAGAAACTGAAAACCAGCCAACGAATTCCAACATCTCACATTAACGTCTCACATTAACCTCTCACTACCACATCGTAAAATCTATAAGCAACAGTAAAAATAAAATTATACTACATATTTTTGAGTGTAGTGGAAAGTAGAAGCACAAATTACTACTATATATGATAATTTGTTGTAGAAGGAAAACAAAATTTTTTTTTTTATTTAAGAAATCTTTATTTCTGTATAATATTACAACTAATCTCAGTGATTATCTAGTAAATGTTTTGTATTTTTAAGCAGTGTAGCATCTTATGGGATGAGAAAAATCGGTTCATCCCATTTCGTCCAGTCCTTTGATTTCAGTAGTTCAGGGAACCACTAATTCTAAAGGCTTTGTTCTTTTTAGGCGCTTTGGTCCATTGGTGTGATCCAGTAGGTTCCGCAGCTCCTCGTTGTCATGTTGCTGCAGTCGCAGTACATGACTCCTTGCAAACTTAATTATTTCATCACTGACGTATTCCATGTTAAGGTCTCGATGGAGCTTGTCATTTCTAATATACCATGGAGCATTGACAATGCTTCGTAGTACTTTATTTTGAAATGTTTGTATGATCTTAACTGTAGTTTTCTTTGCACAGCCCCAAAGTTGAATGCCGTATGTCCAGATAGGTTTAAGGATTTGTTTATAGAATAGTAGTTTGTTTTGCGTTGTCAGCTCAGAGCTTCTTCCAATAAGCCACTGCATTTTTCTGAATTTAAAATTCAATTCTTGTCTTTTATTTTTAACATGTGCTTTCCACCTAAGCTTAGTGTCTAGTGTCATGCCAAGGTATTTCGCATTGTCTGAGTAACGAATTTGTTGAAAATTCAGTCTAATCGGGATGTATTCCACTTTCTTGTTGGTGAAGTTGATGTGTGTTGATTTTGATTCGTTCAGCATTATTCTCCAAGTTTTTGTTCAAGTGTTTACTGTATTAACAGTATTTTGTAGTTTCCGTGTTGATTCGAAAATAATAATATCAGTGGTCATAATTGCAGTGTCATCAGCAAAAGTCCCATTCTGGTTTCTGCTTTATTTGGTAAACCATTTGTATACAGAAGGTATAACACAGTGTAACGACACGATTGTCCTTGTTCGCACATGCTTGTTTTTCTATTCTGCTTTCTGAGTTATCAGGGCGGGGAGGGTATATCGGAACAATCGTTATCGCCATTACAGATAAACTGTATCATGTGCTTGCAAAAAAAATAAAAGGAAACCATATGGAAAACCATCGTCGCAGCCACTACCCTAGCAACTCGCAAATTTCCTTCCCCCCATTATCGACACAATTCAATATCCCATTCGAACACAATTAAAAACAATATAAACGTTAATTATTGTTTGTAGCATAATTATTAAATCACTTAAAGTGTAAATTACAATTCTTACATTTAATAAGCTAAGAAAAACATTTTTATATTTTTAAATATGTATATATGTGTAGTATATAAGGTATAGTAAACCATATATCGTAATATCAAAATAAATTTGTAAAATATAATGTACATTCAAAGAAAAATATAATATAAGGAATTTAGAAACGTGAAAATTTTACCAAAAATAAATTAACTCACCCGATGTCCAAAGCTCTGTGACGAAGGAGTTAACTGAAAAAAAAATTATTGACAAGCGGTCGGATACCGTCTCTAGGTAACCGCACCAGATTACGTTTCCCGAGTACCACTTTGATCAGTGATCAGTAATCTTATATTACATATATTTTTCTAATGCACATAATTACCGCCACGTTTTCACTTATTTACATATACATATAAAAAAATTATACAAATAAATAATATTTATAAAGAAAATTAAATATAAATTGACAAATAAGGAGAAACAAAATTTGGAAAAATTAAGATTTGAATTATTATTATTATTATTATTTTTTTCACACGAGCACTAGAGAGTTTTTAACTTGGAGCTTTTGCTTAGAACAATACAACTTTCAGACTATATATATGTATATATATATATATATATATATATATATATATATATATATATATATATATATATATATATATATATATACAGTGAGACCATTTAATATTAGGACAAACGTAACATACACTCATTCATTCGATGATTTACTATCATACCGCCCAGTTTGCGCAGTGGTAAAAAAGCTGCGGATTGTAGTGAGCGGTACCGGGTTTGAATCCCGATAGGGGCAGGATACGAAAAGTGATTTTCACCATCGATCGTTTGGGTGGTGCGATCGGTGTTGCAAATGAACTCATATGAGACACTTTTGAGTTTAGAATCCATGTTCTGTCCCATTTTCCATGTCAGTACTATAGGCTGGCATGGAGATATACAATGTGCAGATGGTTTCTACGTAGAATCAGACCTTTAGCCGGAACGTCAGGTACTAGTGGGATGTCACAATGGGCCAATTGAATCTGAGTGACGGATAAAAAAAAAAAATTTCTGACTTACGTCTGATATTTGCTTTACGGTTGCCCAAAGGTTTTAAACACAACCTCCTCAGTCTCGAGACATAAACCCAATAGAGAATTTGTGGCACCTATTGCATGCGCAAATAAGAAAACGTCATATTTCCAAAAGGTTTAATAGCAAAATATACTTCAGCAAAAATGGAACAAAATTAGACCAGAACTAACAAAAAACTAATAAGTTCAATGCCAATAAAGATAAAAATCTGTGATAAAGCAAAACAAGTGTGCAACAAAGTGCTAAAACATAAATATTGAAATAAAAATTTATAAAATATAAGATATAGATGTCCTATGTCCGAATATTAAATTGTGATGAATTTGGGCCATTTTTTATTAAATCAATTATTTTGTTAATTTATGAATCAATTTATTTATTATAATTCACACCTCGTATTACAGTAATAAATAAATAAACTGAATTGTTTCTTCTGAGGTTCGCAGTTATAAAGTTCCAGAAGAAATCTTACACTTTCAAGTTAAATAAAAAAAATGGAAAAAATAAAAATGTTCGCCCAAAAAATTTAATTCCAATATTTTATTTTTAATTCACAAATTATTCGAAAATATTTAACAATGTCTTAATTAATTTGTTATATAATTTAATCACCTTTATTATTATTATTAAATCGCCAAATAACTTTTGAGTTAATATATATAAAATCGCTTGGTAATCGTTCGATGTTATCGCTTTGGATGTCACCAAAAAAAGAGAAAGATTGTTATTGTTATACATCCAATGTCACGAATTTCTAGATTTTTCCCCTTAGAGAAGTTCAATCTTTACGTGAGCGTTTAAGTCACGGCTTATTTTTAGCCCGTATCTTATCCGATTAAGGTATAGAACGAACTCACCTATTTCAAAGAAAAATCTATTACATTATAATTTCGCGTTGCGCCTAAATGTAGGTTGCCTATGTTTGACATTAATTATGAGAGGAATTCTTAAAGTGTTATTTTGTAAACAAAAACAAACAAAACTAAAATTAATAGTGTATAGTAAAATTACATGCGCGTAGTTTTGCGGTTTCTGGCGATTAGTATAAAACGCAGGCGCGCATTGAACAAAAAGGTAAGTGTTGTTATTTTATATAATTCAAAAAATCTTAATTAATTAATTTGTATTTTTTAGGTTGTCGTCTTAAACATATTCCCGCCCGTTGACGAATATATTTGTATTCCGTCAACATTATTTAATCCACAGGAAGTAAACAAATCTTGGCTATTGGCCTGGTAAATATATTTTTCGCAGTTTTTATCTTGACAACTCGCCCCAATCCTTTATCGTCTGGATAAATTTCAAGAATTCTGCCCATCGCCCATTTGCATGTAGGTAAGTTATCCTCCTTTATGAGTACTAGCTCACCAATTTTAATATTTTGTGTTGTATTTCTCCATTTGTGTCGCTGTTGGAGACTATTTAAATATTCTTTATGGAACCTCTTCCAGAAACTTTGGGCACGCTGTTCGACTTGTTGCCATCTCGATAGACGGGACGTTGTGAGGTTTTACAGTTTGTGCTCTGGTACAGCCGCTACAGACGAACCCATTAAAAAATGAGCAGGTGTTAGTGCATCAAATGATTCGTCATTTTCAGATATTGGATAAAGCGGTCGTGAATTCAACACTGCTTCAATCTGACAGAGTAATGTGGACATTTCCTCAAAAGTTAGATGGCAATTTCCAGTAACACGGTTGATGTGACTTTTGACGGATTTCACTGCGGATTCCCACAATCCACCAAAATGTGGAGCAGATGGAGGTATATGATGCCAATTTATTTCATTATGAGTACAAAATTCTGTAATAATTAAATCATTAGTTTAAGATTTATGAAACGTGTATACCTCTTTGAGATTTCTGTTAGCTCCGGTGAAGTTCGTGCCGTTGTCATAATATATGTTAAGTGGGACATTTCTTCTCGCCGAAAATCTTTTTAAAGCTGCCATGAATGCTTCCGTCGTTAATTCAGTAACGGCTTCGATGTGGATCGCCTTTGTAACCAAACACACGAATATGGCTATATACCCTTCGACCATTTTCGCTCCTCTGTCCCTCTTGCTAGCTAAAACAATTGGCCCAGCATAATCTATCCCACAGTTTGAAAACGGTTTCGCTGGTGTTACTCGCACTGCTGGTAAGTCGCTCATTAATTGTTTGGTTGTCGTCGCTCTGGTTCTGAAGCACTGGACACATTTTCGTACTACATCTCTTATAACTGCTCTGCCTTTTACAATCCAATATACTTGACGGATTAGATGGGATGTATGGGATGGACCTGGATGTAGATATTTTAAATGGAAAAAGGAAATTATCATTCTACTAAGGATATGGGAATTTGGTAGAATGATGGGGTGCTTGAACTCATATGAACTGACGAAGTTCTTCAGTCTGCCTCCTACTCGTAAAGTTCCGTTCGCATCTAAAAACGGTGTGAGTGATGAAAGATGATTCTGGGTGGGCAACATCTGATTTTTAGTTAATTTTCGGATATCTTCAGCGTAATCTTTATGCTGCAACCATTTGATGAGTCTCTCAGTTGCATTAGATAGTTCACGTAAAGATATCGCAGAAGTTTGTCGGGCTTCTCTCGGTTTTTTACTATTCTCGACAAATCTGTGTATGAAACATAAAATTCGTATGGCCTTACTAAAAGAAAACGTCTTGCTAAGTATCAAGTTATAAATATGTTCATCTGGACATCCTTGCACGTGAAACAGTGGTATCGCTGATGTCCTTTTTAATTCGCTGATTGTGTCGTCGTAATAAACTTCCTGTTTTGCAATTGGCCACGATATTTCGGGTTTACTAAGCCATTCTGGGCCATGCCACCATTGGTCTAACGTGATAAGTTTGGACGGTAGAACTCCTCGTGATGCGTAGTCTGCCGGATTACTCTTAGATTTGACATGGTTCCAGTGGTTTCTTGGTAGTATTGCTTGAACTTCCGACACTCTGTTCGCCACAAAAGTCTTCCATTTACTTGGGTGGTCGGACAACCAGGCCAACACAATACTTGTATCGCTCCAACTATAGACCGGTATATCATCTGGTAGAGTTTTTCTAACTTCATTTATCAACTTTGACAGCAGGTGGGCTCCACATAGTTCTAATCGCGGTAGTGATATTTGCTTTATGGGTGCTACCTTTGTTTCGATGTAATGATTTCGGTGTGTATTTTATTATTTTCATCTTTAAATCGACTATAGATGACTGCTGCATAAGCTCGTTCGCTCGCATCACAAAACCCATGTATCTGCATTTCGCTTTTGTTTATGTATCGTGGTATACTAATTTGTTCTAATTGGGGTAGTTCAGCTTTTAGTTGATTCCACAGCAAGGCAATATCGGCAGGCAACTCATCGTCCCATTCTAGTTTTCTCAACCATAATTTTTGATATAAAATTTTAGCTATGATGATGAATGGTGATAATAGACCAAGAGGATCAAAAACTTTCGAAGCGTTTGAAATTAATGTTCGTTTTGTAGCGATTGGTTCAGCTGGCAAGTTGACCTTAAATGATAATTTGTCATTTTTTGTATCCCATTGAAGTCCTAATATTTTTGTGCTAGAGTTCACTTCTTTAATTGGAACTGATGTAGTTTCACGGTCGCCAGTTTGGTCGCTCAATCCAATCGCATTTGAATGCCATTTTCTTAATTTAAATCCTCGATTCATTAGTATATCATTTAATTTATCTACTGAGATTCGTCGATGGTATTCGCTCCAGACAAGTAATCGTCAATGTAAAATTTGTTCAAGATTTCTTCAGCAATGATCGGATGTTCTTCTTGGAAATCGAAAGCAACCTGCTGCAGACATCGAATCGCTAAAAACGCAGAACTGGCCATTCCAAAAGTGACGGTTGTAAGTTTATAATGTTTTAATGGATCACTTACATTTTCTCTCCAAATAATCCGCTGCAACTCTTGATCTTCTGTTGTTACCATGACTTGGCGATACATTTTTTCAATATCAGCCGTAAGTGCGTATTTGTTGTAACGAAAATTCAGCAAGGTGCTCCATAACGTGGGCTGAATGGTGGAACCTACCATAAGAATATCGTTTAACGAATAACCACTGGTAGTCTTACTGGAACCATCAAATACTACGCAGTTTCGTCGTTGTACTGTCAGCTTTAGTTACGGCATGATGAGGCAAATAATAATTAGGGTTCTCTTGTTCGTTTGTTTTTGTATCGCTCATTATCTCCTCAAGGTGTCCCATACTTTGATATTCACGGATGATATTAACATATTCAGCCTTCATTTTAGGGCCGCGGTTTAATTTATTTTCTAAATTGAAGAACCTTTTTTTCACCATATTAAGTGAATTACCTAAGACTGTCTTAGAATTTTTAATGGGTAATTTCACAATAAATTTACCTGTATCATGTCGCAAAAGGTTTAATTTAAAATGCTCTTCGCAATCGCTCTCTTCTTGGGAAAATGGATGGCACGGGGGAATTTCTTCTATTTCCCAAAATCGCCGTAAACTCTCGTCAACATTAAGACCGACATGACAATTATATGTTGTGGTTGCTTTATTCTGATTTATTGTTGCTTCACCTGACAGAACCCAACCAAACATTGAATATTGCGCTGTTAAATTGTTTTCCAATCTTTCTATGCGCCCTTCTCGTAGTATATTAAAAAATCGATCTGCGCCAATGATTATATCCACCCTACCTGGTTTGTAGAAGTTTGGATCTGCCAATTCTAAATTTTGTATTTGCCTGAAATTGGAATCATTTATTTCACAGGATGGTATACAATTGGTTAGTTTATGAAGAATTAAAACATCTATATCGATGGCTTCAGTCTTGGAGTACATCAAACCTCTCGTTGTTTCTGTGCCAGGTGTCAAACTTTTTATTAATATACTTGCATTCTTACGTGGTAATGCTAGTCGCTGAGCACATGCCTCGGAAATAAATTAATCTTGCGCTCCAGAATCGAGTAAAGCCCTGCATGTTTGATACTGGTTAGAAGAATCAAGTACTCGAATAATCGCTGTTGGTAGTAAAGCCGTGAATCGCTTGGTGGTAGTAGCATGGAGTATGTTAATTGAATCATCTTGACTGCCTGTTGACTTGGCCGCATTTCATATCGATTTATCATATATGGTTGTTGAATTCGCTGGCGTTTTCTGGACATCTTGATGTAGAACCGTGTGGTGTCTTGCTCGACAAATACCGCATCTGAATCTTGATTGACAGTTTGGCGATTGGTGGTTTTTAAACATACAAATGAAACATAACTTGTTGTCTGCTATAAAACCTCTTCTCTCACTCACTGGTAGCCTTAGAAATTCTTCGCAATTACGTAGATAATGATTCTGGTTGCACTTCAAACAATTCACTGATTGGGTATCTGCATGCATCACTTTAAGATTAGGACTTTGTGATTGTCGATGTTTGTTTCGTTTTGTAGTTTCACAACTCTCTAATGTGTCGCTTTGTTTATTTAGAAATTCAAAAAAGAATTTTATCGTTGGAAACTCGGTGTCAAAGCTGTGTTGAGCCCAGTCATGTCTAGTAATTGGATCAAGTTTACTCACCAAAATATGTATCAACCATGGGTCTCGCATCTCAGCCTGATCCCCTAAAACTTTAAGTCCTCGTAACACCTCGTCAGATACGTCGCGCATATGATGCAGAGACTTAGCCGATGCCTGAATAATTGATGGTTGATCCAGAAATTATTTTAAGAGCATGGTTGTAACTTGTTTCTTTTTGTCGTATCGATTGGTTATTATTTCCCACGCCTCATAGTAATTCGCCTCTGTAATGGAAATGTGGCGCACTAATGCTGCGGCTTCTCCTTTTAACAATCCTTTTAAATATTGCAATTTATGCACCTTTGAAATTTTAGGGTTGCTGTTTATGGATGCCTCAAACAAATCGCGAAACGAGGCAAATTCCGAATATGTCCCGGAGAAAAACGGTACGTTTACACGTGGTAGTCTTACATCGCTATCACCTCTGCTATTTAAACTGGTTACATCATTCAAAAACGTCCTTTGATTAGCTATTAGTTGCTGACGACTAGTATCAATTTCACCACTTGCTTGATTATTATTGAATTCCTCCTTTTCCACTTCAACTAGCAGTAATTTGACTTGAACCTCAAATAATTTTGACTCGAGTGTATCTTGAAGCTCAATAATTTCAGCACTATCTTAGTAATTTTTCTCGTTCGCTCTATAGTCATCCCATTCTTTATTTAAAAGTTTTATTTGTGCCTTTACTTTAGCGATCGGTTCACGAGAAAGATCACTTTTAGCGAATGTTTCTATTTGAGAAACTCGATTTATTTTTCTTTGGAGAGAACGCGTAAATAACAATTGCGATGTTATTACTTTAGCTTAAATTTTTTATGTCAACCGAAAAAGATACTAAATTATCAATTTTTGTTTTTTATTAATTTCTTTTTAGAAACGATTAAATTACCACAGCAGAAAGCAAAGGAATACACAATAATTTAATATATGTAGGAATGTCTAAATCACTGTACTTTGAATGGAAATCACTTTAATCAATGTCTGAATAAACTTAATCGCACTTAATATTTTTAAATTATCACTTCACCTAATTGTTTTATATAATAATGTAATATAATTTTTTGGAATATAAATGAAATACACCAAAATCGCTACTAAAGTTCGATTAAAATTGCCACACGCGTATATTAATTAATTTTATTTTGAAAAGAATGCAGGTTAATCCGGCTCGAAGGACCATGAAATGTTTGAAAAGAATGCAGGTTAATCCGGCTCGAAGGACCATGAATTGTTTCTTCTCAGGTTTGCAGTTATAAAGTTCCAGAAGAAATCTTACACTTGATAAAGTTATATAAAAAAATGGAAAAAATAAAAATGTTCGCCCAAAAAATTTAATTCCAATATTTTATTTTTAATTCACAAATTATTCGAAAATATTTAACAATGTCTTAATTAATTTGTTATATAATTTAATCACCTTTATTATTATTATTAAATCGCCAAATAACTTTTGAGTTAATATATATAAAATCGCTTGGTAATCGTTCGATGTTATCGCTTTGGATGTCACCAAAAAAAGAGAAAGATTGTTATTGTTATACATCCAATGTCACGAATTTCTAGATTTTTCCCCTTAGAGAAGTTCAATCTTTACGTGAGCGTTTAAGTCACGGCTTATTTTTAGCCCGTATCTTATCCGATTAAGGTATAGAACGAACTCACCTATTTCAAAGAAAAATCTATTACATTATAATTTCGCGTTGCGCCTAAATGTAGGTTGCCTATGTTTGACATTAATTATGAGAGGAATTCTTAAAGTGTTATTTTGTAAACAAAAATAAACAAAACTAAAATTAATAGTGTATAGTAAAATTACATGCGCGTAGTTTTGCGGTTTCTGGCGATTAGTATAAAACGCAGGCGCGCATTGAACTAAAAGATAAGTGTTGTTATTTTATATAATTCAAAAAATCTTAATTAATTAATTTGTATTTTTTAGGTTGTCGTCTTAAACATAAACATATTGTTGCGATTTCGCCGAGTGGTTATTCTAATAATTTTTCCGGTTCGATCACTGGATTGTGAATATTGAACTCGCAAAGATTAAATTTCAATTAAATTTATTTCCCACAAATATTACACAAATATTTCACAAATAATTCACTAATATTTATTTTCACTATTATTTTACGCAATATTTATCACTACTATTATTTTGAACACTTCACTTTCACTATTATTTTCACTTCCCGATATTAACACTTCAAAATTCAAAATTGAACTGTTTCGTAACTCAAATGTCTACACCTATATATACGACTCAAATACCCGTAGAACATTCCATTATTTTGCTACTCTACACTTCTCGAAATTTCGTTGCGTCGTATTTGGTTTGCTCCGCCTATTTCATTATTTCTTTTTACTTTGTTCGTTTATGTAAACATTTGGTTACAGGGTAATCCCTACTGTTATAATTTTCTTCTTAATTATCACAGGTGACATCTGTGATTCGTGACACTACCCTCCGCCCAAACCTGTTCGTCCCGAACAGGATCCAGATCTCTTCCTCTATAGAACGCCAGTCTATCCAGGTGTATAACCTTGGGTTTTCCTCGTACTCCTTTTTGGATCCTATAGATCACGTCGTTAGTTCTGACCTTGTACGGTCCCTCCCATCTAGTTTCTATCTTCTTTGATAATCCGTTACTTCGTCGTGTTCCAGTTCCTCCATCCAATTTCCCACAAACAACCGTTTCCGAGTGTGGTGGTCGCTTCGTCCGATGATCCAATGTTATCCTCCTTACGATTGGCTCCTCCCCGTTGTTCAGTTCCAAAGGCAGTTCGACATTACCGTAGCTCAATGTTCCCCGTCCAAAATCCAATACGAATCCATTTCGTTTCATGAAGTCCATTCCCAGGATGACCTCATCCATAATATCCGCAACCAGAACTTCATGTTCAAAACCATTGTTCCCGATTCGTATGGTCACCTCCTTCTTTCCTTTGATATTTGCACTGTCGCCTGTCACCTTTTGTAACTTGAACCCTTCGATAGGCTCAACTCCATCCGTGATAAAATCCGGCCACACAATCGTTCTTGTTGCTCCGGTGTCCAATGTTATCAAACTGGATCGTCCTTCTACTTCGCCTCTCACCATCAAGCTCTCACCACCTTTTACCAATCTGGAAATGGGGATGAAGGTTATGGAGCATTTGGTTGTGGGAGTCAGCTTTTGCTCCTCAAAGCTGACGCGTTCGTTTGACGCCTTCGTTGTTGTTTGGCGTTCCTCCTCGGCTGGTATTTTTCTTTCCTCCGGTGGCCTTCGGTACATCGGCGATGGTGTTCTCGCCCGTTTGCGCCTTATCTCCCAGCATTCCCTTGAGATGTGTCCTATTTTGTCACAAACCCAACATCTGATTTTACTAGTTCCATCCCGGAATCTCGTTGTCCGCCAGTTATCTGCTGGTTTGATGTTATTTCCCTGTTTGTAACTGATTGCTGGTTCCACTTCCACACGACGTGCCTTGACTGCTGGTTTGATGATGTTGTTTGCAGTCTCGTTGGTTAGTGCACACACGATGGTTTCCGCAAACGTTGCTTTTGGAGACAATACAACTGCATGTCTCGTATCCGGATCCCGTATACCATCGGTGAAAGCGTCGATCTTGATACGCTCTGTGTATTCTTCTGCCATGTTGTAGTGGGCGAGGTGCACTAACCGCTCTATATCAGCCGCATACTCCTGGAGCGTCTCTCCAATCCGCTGACATCGTCCCTTCAACTCCATACGATGTAGCTCCCGTCGATGATCTCCTCCATATTTGCGCTCCAAAGCCAACATTATTTTTCCGTAGTCTTCCCGTTCGTATTCCGGCACAATTTGTAAGAGCTCCGCAGCACTTCCCTTTAAAGCCATAATTAATGCTGCCACTCGATCCTCCTCACACCAACCATTTCTTGTGGCCGCCATTTCAAACTGGAGTTTGAAGATGTTGAATGGTGTGGTTCCGTCGAACGTTGGTGGCTTCAATTTAATCGAGCTGGTTGGTCGAGCAATTTGAACGCTGCCGTTGGTTTTCAGATCTATTAGCTCCTTTTCAAGTTTCTGGAATCGTTGATCGGTCACCTCGATTTGTTGATCTATCTTTCGAGTGTTTCTGGATTCATACTCTTCCAATTTATTTTCCATATCAATTTTGACCGTATCAACTTTTGCGTTAATCTCGAAATTTCTCGTTGACAGTTTCCTCTTGTTGTTTTAGTCTTTCCAGAACGAGTTCTCGATCTTGCCGTTGTTCAGCTCTCATGCTTTCCTGTTCAGCCAACAATCTTTCCTGATCGACTCGCATCTGCGCCTCCAATCTTTCTTGGCCGCTTGTTATTTTTCCTTCGAGGCCGCCGATCATTTGCTGCATTGCGGCCATTAGTTGCCCCATATCGAAACCTCCAGATGTTGTTGGAGTAGTTTCTTTAATGACGACATTCTGGTTTTCCGCTCTGGTCGTTGACTCTGTTGTCACTTCAACCGCTTGCACCTCGGTTGAATCCGGTGCCCCAAAATTAAACTCATGTTGATCTGGGTCAACATTTTCATCCAACAAAGCTGTACGGAGTCTCAACTGCAACTCATTTCGGTTGCCCGCAGTTGGTAGATTCCGTAGACCCAACTCCTTCTTCAAATCTGCCACTTTTAAGTCCTTTAATTTCATTTTGGATATTCACAATCCTACCGCTGTCACCAATTGTTACGATTTCGCCGAGTGATTATTCTAATTATTTAATCCGGTTCGATCACTGGATTGTGAATATTAAACTCGCAAAGATTAAATTTCAATTAAATTTATTTCCCACAAATATTACACAAATATTTCACAAATAATTCACTTATATTTATTTTCACTATTATTTTACACAATATTTATCACTACTATTATTTTGAACACTTCACTTTCACTATTATTTTCACTTCCCGATATTAACACTTCAAAATTCAAAATTGAACTGTTTCGTAACTCAAATGTCTACACCTATATATACGAATCAAATACCCGTAGAACATTCCATTATTTTGCTTCTCTACACTTCTCGAAATTTCGTTGCGTCGTATTTGGTTTGCTCCGCCTATTTCATTATTTCTTTTTACTTTGTTCGTTTATGTAAACATTTGGTTACAGGGTAATCCCTACTGTTATAATTTTCTTCTTAATTATCACAGGTGACATCTGTGATTCGTGACAATATTCTTATAATAAAAATTATTTTAAGTTCGATATGATAGTAGATAATCTAATGAAAAATTGTATGTTATGTTTGTCCGAATTTTAAATGGTCTCACTGTATATATATATTTTTTTCTTTTTGAATTCACTGTAACTATTCATCCACACCTTATTGGTGGCGATTCACTATCAGTTTAGTGGAATATCACCCCGTATTTCCAGATCATGTCGTATATGGATCCGTGCCATTGTTCCATAACTACCCCAAAAGTGTAATGAATAATTTTACATCCACAACTTTTATTCGGTTGATAATCCAATAACATGGACTTCCGATTATGTATCGTTTATCTAAGAATCCAGCGACTACTTAAGCGTAGTATCAGTTGAAATCATGCGCCTTGGTTGTTCACCTTAGTCTCGTTCTGCTCGGAATGAAAGATTGTAATTGCCGATATTTAATCATGGTTTATTGTTGTACTAGAATTTTATTGTTTTTTCTGAGTTTTTAAGTGCAGTGACTACTTTATGGTATAATAACCATATTCGCAAAGAAATTGTGGATGGGAAATTATTTGTATACTCGATAATGGTCTCAAACGACTAATTATCAGTCATTTAGGCGATTTCATTTATCAAGATATACTTTTGGTGTGTTAAAATTCGTTACACGTGTTACGATGAAACCTTCATCGAAAATTTATTCAAAATATTTTCCTCAGTGCTGAGTAATAGACTTGCAAACATTAAAATTTATTTATTTCAGAGAGGATAGTATATAAATATATTTAACCATTTTTAGGACCTTAATTCAGCATTTCGTAAAATTCAAAATAAAAATGAACAACGTTTTTTCGAATTTGACAAAATATTTGTTTTGTTTATGAACTAGTGCTAAATTAAACATAAACTAATATCTAAAATAAACAAATATGTTAATATATTAAAAACGATCGCCTTTTGCCGATAAAGACAATTCTTCATAAGGAAATTTGCCAATGACTAGTTGTTTCAAAAAAATTAACAACGAATTAACGTTTACAAGAACAAATTGGCGATTTAACCATTATTTTATAAAAATTAAAATTTTTCTTAACACTCCCGAATTTTTTCACTTACAGCAAATTATGATTACATGCCAAATTTAAGTACAAATAATGTTACAATTTAGATGTCGCAATTGAATATTATAGATTACAGTACTAATATAATATGGTACTATAATATTCTTATAATGGATTATTAATTTGTAAAATAAGCTTTGTCATTGATTTTTTAACCTTATCTATTTTTAACCTTAACTATTTTTTGAATTATCGTTGTCCAGTTTTCTAGTTACTGAGCTGGTCGCAACCGGATAATTTCAAACTAGAGGACTAAACGTCTTCGCCGTCCACCCAGATAGGGTGAGGAAAAATTATGAAAAATTTGAACTCAATAAAAGCCAATCAAAATCTTTACCCACACATACACAAAATAAGATTAACAACATGATCGTCATATCCTATTATGAGGTAATTAAATGTTTTCCGGGAAAATTTATATTTACCAAAACGTTTTCGTTTACATCTCGATTATGTTGTATGAACATTTGAACTTGTATGACGTCTCTTATTCGTATTTGAAACAATTATAAAAGAAACGAAATTATGAGTTGTTGTAATTTTTCACAACAATGAAATGAATGAAAATGAAAATCACGTGTCTTAAAGATTTGGTTATTTTCGCCCTACAGAGAAAAGAAAATAGGTAGTTATTGTTTTACAACAATAAAAAGTTGTTGCTATTGTTCACACTCTTGAAAGGAATTTTCGTTTATATTTAGATGCAGTTACACAATCTTAAATACAGCAAAATTAATTGTGGCCTTGATTATTCAATTGAACTTCAACGTATTAGGCCATAAGGGCAATATGTGGAATGGGGTCTGAAATAGAACAACGGGGTCCGGTTGGTCGGGGATACCTCGTTTCATGTATCCAATCCAGTCCTTTCCTAAACAGCCACAGAAAACAATAATCACAATGAACAAACACTGATTACATGAACAAATTCCATAAACACAAATTCACTGTAAACAAAAACACAAATGACAATCACCACACGACACTACAAGTAGAACAGAGCTTTTCCATGACAGTGATACTGATACCGCAGCCAAAATGTCAAACAAGTTGGTTGCATCTCGACATCAACCATAGCTGAACCTTGATGCTACAATATAGATGACGTAAGGGAAACGAAGAAGAACGTGTATTGCTCGATGTACCGTGAAAGGACGAAAAATTATAAAAGGTGTTGCGGGTCGGCGAAAAAGGGCTTTTTGTTTGATTATTGCTTGGCGATAGAATCGAGGAACGATATTTGGAAGATAACTGGATGAAAGGAAAAAGTAAGAGGATAACCAAAGAGTGGTGAATCACGCTGTCGGTGAAAGGTGAAGGTGGGTCGTGTCAAGAGCGATTGAGAGGATCGACAAGTGGAACGCGAGCAATCGCGGTGCTTGATCGACAAAACAGTTCTGGAACAAGCCATAGAAAGAGACGAAAAGGGGACACGTGGATATACAGGTTAGTGCCACTTTCATATTTTTCCTTACAAGCTCCCAGTGTAACAAGTTTTATTTCAACAGCACAAATCCCCCTCCCCCCCGCCAATTGTTACACCCAGCCCGAAGGTCTCTAGCCAACCGGAGAGAGGTAGCCACATTCGTGCGGGCAGGCTGGCGCCCAAAATTATCAAATTAAATTGTCTGCTAAAATGGAAGGTGGAGGAAAAGCAAGGGGAAAGGACGGCCAAAAGCAATGTATCATTTGTGATTGTAAAAAGTTTTGAAATATAGTGTCAAAAAAAATATTTTTATTTGATGACGCGCACGTCACATATGTAGGTTCATTCATTTTAGTGATTTCCTAATAGGAACGGCCGATAATTATATGGTTAGAACCGAGAGTTTTACTATAGCCAAATCGTTAATACTGACCGTATCAATGTACGATTTTTACCAGGCTCTTATAAAAGGAACACGTGAACGTGGTATTGATTATAGATCCGTGTTAATATAACGTAAACGATTCGACTTATAGTTTGGATTTTAGTAATTCGAATTCAGTGATTAAATGAAATGAAAGACGGATAAGGCAATCGTACATAAACTAGGCCAATATCGTTAACATAAATCGTATTAACATCCAACTTGAACCAAAACCTTAATTGATACAAACAACAATAAATGATGCATCTCGATAAATAATTTTATTAGAGAGTTTCATTAAACTCATATTGAAGATTTTATGTTCCTTTTATTTCAACACCACTTTTATTTCTTTGACGAATTTGCTTATAAAATGAACTATTGTTTTATGAAAAGTGTTTATAAACTTTTCCTCTGATTTAAAATTATATATTCAACACATAAAATTTTCCATAGTAGTGAAGTGTTTTGGAATTGTGCTTCATTTAAAAATCATTGTACAAAATACTTTAGAGTAAAGTTATAAATAGTCAAAATAAAACAAGAGATAGGTAACACTACAGACGGGATCCTTATAATAATGATCAAAAACTAATCGGAATGGTAGGCAATTGTGACAGGTGCATCTTCATCAAAACAGTGTGCTCGACCTGGTGTTATGACACGAAATCCATTTTTAAATTATTTACGTCAATAGAACAAATTACCAAGTGTTGGAATGCGATGGCCAATCAGGAAAATTGGCCATATATTGTGGAAGCATTTCGTGCCCGCAAACGACGACGATCATCGTCACACGTTAATATTGGTAAAAGTAAACGAAGATCTTAAAGTTGTAGATCAAATAAAAACGGTAGATAATTCGGTGGTTCATCATATACAGTAATGTGCAAAAACATCCGGACAGTTTGAATTCCTATAAAAACGTGAAATATTGCCTAGTATTTTTACTTTTTTTTTAGATTCCAATTTTAAGATTGCATTTGGTTATGCACCCGAACACTGAAAGTATAAGTTGTTAAAGTTATGTTTATGGAAAAAGAGCTTTTAGTATAAAAAAGTGAATAAAGTACTTAAAATGTCTAAACTAAACGACCAAGAAAAAAGTGTTGTTATCGCGTAATGGAAGGAAGAATTGTCCGTGCGTGAAATTGGTGATAGGAGTGGACGTGGGAAATCATCAATTGCCGATCTTATAAAAAAATATAGGACTACGGGGAACACAGAGCGGTCTAAAGAGTCTGGCAGACCGCGAAAGCCCACAATAGTGCAAGATAAATATCTGGTTATTCGTTCCAAGCAGAACCGATTTCAAACTTCACCGAAATTGCAAGACGATCTTGCTACAGTAACAGGTATTGAAATTTCCAGTTCAACTAGTCGTAGAAGGTTACTGAACGCAAATTTTAGGGCACGCCACTCGCTGCAGAAAACTTTACTTAAGATATCTTCAAAATTGGTCGGCTTTAGCTGAGCACTCTACATAGACCAAGGAGTTGTGGAATAATGAGGTGTTCTCTGACGAAAGCAAATTTAAACTGTATGTGGGTGATGGATGACTAATTTTGCGTAGACAACCAGGTGAACGCCTCAGCGATGTCTGCATTCAACAAGTGCCTAATAAAATTGAGGGTGTAATGGTTTGAGGCTGTTGTAATAATGCTGGTGTTGGTCACTCGGCCTTTTTCGAAGCAGGGGTAACCGGTAATGTGTACCTGAACATTCTGGAAAGACGTTGGAAAGCATCAGTTAAGTGAAACTGAGAGCTTCATCTTTCAAGAAGACAACGCGCTAGCCCACAGATCAAAACAAATGACTATGCACTTTGATTTCTTTATTTAAAACTTCTGTATAACTTTTTGGTAGAAAATAATAAATAACTTTGTAACATAACATTTTATTTCTATTTGAAGGTGAAAAAGTACTTGGTTGGTAGTTCCATCTACGCAATAAAATGACCCCTTTATAGCCCAGATATGAACCCAATTGAAATAATGAGTTTACCAAGCTCAACAAAACTCGGTTGCCTTTCGATTTACGGACGAAACTATAAGGCGGATAGTTGGATTTAAACCAACCCATGTAAGAGCCATTCTTCCTGCTGGTATCAGTAAACATTACGTGATTTTACAACATGGCCTTACGGTCCTATTACAAATGGACTATGAGATTCGAAGGCCAATACGGTAAATTGAAAAGAAATTCAGCATTAACGACATCTTTCATCGTTCGAATCCCGATAGGGGCAGGATGCAAAAGGAACTTTTTACCATCTAATTACGATCGATGGTGTGAATGAACACATGTATGACCCCCTGTTTGGAATAAAAAATTCGTGGGCCAACCCAAATTACATGTCAGTATTATAGGCACGGAACTATGCAATGCATAGATTGTTCAACGTAAATTGAACCTACAGTCGTATATCATTGATTTGAATATTTAATGGCGTAAAGAAGGACATAAATAAACAACCCCGAAAGAGTTAAACAGGCAAACTATTGATAGCCCTATTTATTGATAACATAATTCAAATATTGGCCATCCGATGTGCAGTTTGAAGAGAAAAACGATTGCCTTATCCGCCTATCATTTCATTTAACCACTGAATACGAAACTATAAGTCGTATTGATCTGTATCCTATATGAACGGATGTGTAATGATTCCAAATATAATTTAGAAAAAAAGAAACTAACAAGACTACTGTGTTTAGAGTTAATTTTAATTCACAAAAATTCTTAATTTTAATTCACAAAATGATGATTGAAATTTTTGATTTGGCTGCTCTGCGGTCAAAAAGTAAGTGGATGAGAAATATAAAGTTCAATAAAAATGTAATAGTTGAGCTTATCAGCAGTTAAAAGTGCGGTAATATAATTTCAAATAAATATGCTTAATACTTGTGCTACCAATTATTAGTAACACTCTGCAAACATAGAGCATTACTTAAAAGATCAACTATCGATAAAACAATTTTCTACATTATCATGAGTATAGATGACCATTATAAATGTCAAGGTTTGTAGAACAGCTGATTGCATTCAACATTTAAGATAAGTGATTGATTTACATTAATTCATAAATAAATTCATAATAAATAATTAATAACTTTAAATCTTACAGATAAATATAAGAAGTAAATGGGACTTAATTTCCACGAATGTCAGACAATAATTGCGCGATTCAACTAAATATAAGATAAGTTAATTTAAATTCATTTTGTTAACTATAGTACATGTAACTATTTAATTATTGTTTTTCAGCTTCTGATCCTGAACACCAACTTTCCTTAACGTCCTTAATTTTTTGAAATATTTTTCGTATACTTTTCCCTTTGGTGCCTTCCCTTTTGATTTGTAATAATATGTTACCTATAAAAGCATATTTAATAATTAAAATTTTATAATATTTAAAATTGTTTTCGAATTGGTAATTACCTTACTTTCCGTTGGAAACGTCTCAACTATTTTATCGGCGATTTCATTTGCAAGTTCATAAGTCATTTGAATTTCACTATTTATAATTTCGATAGCGACCATGTCAACCAACATGGAACGAAGATCACTATTAAATTTGTTCAAAATTTTATAATAATTTTGAATGAATATTCCGTCCACTGAATTATTGTAAATTTCGTCTAAATTAAATGGTTTTTGACTTGCCGGTGTTTTCAGTAAAAATTGAGAGGCCAAACTTTGGTTATCTGGGTTTGAGTTGCCCGTTGTCGTTGTGTTGGAAAGAGATTCCAACCAAAGTTTATGATGCATTGTGAATTTAATTTGAATCCCTTAGTTGAAATGATTCATAAAAGTTTTATGGTATTCCCCAAGATACCTAAACGCTTGAATGTCCATGCCCAGTTCTGAAATAAATATAATTTAATTTTATGTGTTCAGCCATTTATGTCAAGATATGCTTACCAATACATTTCGGATACATTTCGTGTAAGTTCCAAGAATATAGCAATGCGTAAAGTTCATTATCCTCCCTATGAGAAACCGATGGCCCTGCTGGTTGTGGTAGTTTTTGTTGCTCTATAAATGGTTCGGTAGTTGAAGTACTAGACCACTGAGTTTGATACGTTTCGAATGGTGGGTGGTTGTCAAATAAATCTATTCCCATTGATGGTTGTTGAAGAAGTTGATTTGTGGTGTCAGTATTTTTTTCGGCTTGCAAATACAAATCCATTAATGCATGTGATTCTTTATCCATGTTAAAGTTATATATGATTTAATTTATAAAAAATAACTATATTTATCAACCACTCTTACACAATTAAATTTAAAATTAAATAATTTATTTAATTTAGTTTTAAAGCTTCATCTATCTACTGAATGAGACAACAAAGATAATTGAGCGAGATGTTACAAAACGAGAGGTATTAATATCAATATCCCTCCCACAACAGTAACAACGAAAATATTAGAAAGTGGGAAACTTAAACTTTTTCTTCACGATTCTTTAAAGATTATACTAATGAATAATATATTATTATAATATAAATATATATATATATATATATATATATATATATATATATATATATATATATATACATATATATATA
Organism: Tipula lateralis; assembly: GCA_963932295.1. Taxonomy (NCBI): domain Eukaryota; kingdom Metazoa; phylum Arthropoda; class Insecta; order Diptera; family Tipulidae; genus Tipula; species Tipula lateralis. The sequence goes on from OZ010739.1 coordinate 28,627,194, forward strand.
TATATATATATATATATATATATATATATATATATATATATATATATATATATATATATATATATATATATATATATATATATATATATATATATATATATATATATGTGTATATATACATATATATAAATATATATATATATATATATATATATATATATATATATATATATATATATATATATATATATATTTGTGTGTATTAGTTCCCAATTTTTTGTTGTTTTTTAAATATTTCTTGAGGCGAAGAAAATTTGTTCCTTGTATAGTTTTTATCATGAAAATTTTCTTAATTTATTTCTAATGTGTGTATTGCAGAACTAAGGTATATAGGTTGAGGAGGATAACACCAATAATATATTATTGGACCAGAATGAGGAATAACTTAAGGGAAGTGGACTAAAATATGGAAATTGTACAATGCAAACCGATCATATCTTTACACAAAGTTTGAGATTCGAGTACTTTATGAACTTTGCAGAAACGACAAAAATGATAACGAGAGAAAGATTTAATGAAATCATACACAAAATTCAATCCTAAATTATCTCCCATTTTCAATGAGGATTTGATGCATAATTTGTTAAATGTTCTGGACAATAATTTTAAACCGTTGAAAAAGTGGAAATTTTCCTCAAGACACAATTCGAAAATATTTCGCTGCAGTTAAAAAAATTTTATGTGTTCAATAAATAATGTAAGGTAAAAAGGAAAGGGTTTACAAAAACCTCAATTCATTTTATATTCAAATTCGTCAAAGTAATTAAAGTCGTATTGAAATAAAATAAACATCAAATCTTCAATTTGAGATTATTGAACTCTGTAATTAAATTATTTAACGAGATGAATCATTTATCGCAGTTTGTTCTAATTTTATAAATTAGTTTATGTATAAAAGGTAGACGATTAACGATTTTCGCATAGTTTATATATCGATTGCCTTATATATCGGTCTGATTGTTTATATATCGATCCGTCTATCATTTTTTTTAATTACTTAATTACTTAATTCTTAATACTTAAATCTTAGTATAAGTCGTATTGATCTGTATCTTGTAAGACGATAGTTGGTTTTAAAACTCAATTGGTTTTACTAATTGTATATGCAAACAGATCGCTAAAATAGCGTTATGCACTGACTTATTTGAATCTAGAATTATCGTCATAAACAAAAATCAACAAAAAAATACAGAAACAAGAATTGTTTCTTAATTGAGTAACATACTTTAACAATAGGTTATATGAACGAAACGTCTACATGGTGATACTTCAACAATGTGATTTAGTTAATCAGGATTAACCAGACGATCAAAATGACTACTTAATAAAAAAATTATTTCTTAGTAAGTAGTCAAAATATATAAAAATAACACAATACTACTATTTATTAATAAATAAAAATTTTTATTTTTAAATTCAATAACTAAACGAAATTTAATTGTAGTTTGGTTGGAAAATAAACAAAATTTCTCAATTTTCTGAAAAAAATTTATTTAAATAAAATTGCCAATTACATTAACGGTGACATAAAATAATATTGGGAATAAAAAAATTTAAAACAAAAAATAAACTCACCACAGTTATGAAGAAAGCTTCCTGCATTCGACTTGATTTGGAGTTTCTTTAAGATCTGTGTCTTAAAGAAACTCCAAACAATCTTGAGAAATTTTTTTTGTTGCTCTCGCGATTCGAACTATAAATCTTAAATGCACTTATTTAAATTTAATTAATTTATAATTATTGTAACATAATGAAAATTTTAACACAACTAATAATCAACAATCTGATTCCATCGGTGTCGATTACGAGCAAGCTCTTCATACTGTAGGAAGCAGCAACCAGATCAGCAAGCAGCTCACACAGAAAAATTTTGTGGTAAGTGATATCAAGTAATTCGCTTTGTATCAAAAGAGGCGATATTTTGAAAATTAAAATTATAGTTATTAATTATTGTTCTTGTGATAAGCATATTTTGTTTGACTTAAGAAGACCTAAATCATAAATTAATCCAAATAGTTTCAAATTATTGAAAAATCGCTTTTACAATTATAATCAAGAACTGCAAAATCTCATTTCTATAATTATCGTTTCATAAAATTACGATGATCGTTTAAATTCAAAAATTAAGGCGGGTTCGCCTTGTTATGAAATATAATTTTTTAATGACATTGTTCGATTGTCTCAAATCAAGAAACATAATTTTGTTCGTAAACTATCCCGTCTTGGAAACTAAACCGTTTTATTTTATCCTAATAAAATGTATATAAAATAAATTCGGTGCGTGGTATTCAGCATTTTTATACGAATATTATGTGACTATAATATCGATTATATATATTTCATATCAAGATGTATGATCAAAATGTACAAAGGAAGATTAGAGCTTCGGCTTTAGTAGTATGGAGCGATAATATAGAGCTTCACCATCATCAAACCATGCCACTGTAGTACCTGCTTTAAACTACGCACCTAAGAATTCTTTAATAATTGATTTTAATGAGTCGAATGTAGTGAACAAAATACAATAGTTTGGTGCATGAACATGAATTAAAGAATTTAGTTTTTAGTTGGAATTTAACCAACCTTGATTGGATTTTTAATATATTAACTAGTAAGTAAATATAAATTCAAATTCTTCAATAAATTGTACAAAAATTTATATGTTTATATATATATATATATATATATATATATATATATATATATATATATATATATATATATATATATATATATATATATATATATATATTTATATTTACATTTATATATATGTATATATATATATATATATATATATATATATATATATATATATATATATATATATATATATATATATATATATATATATATGAGATATTAACTACAAATAATAACTATACATTAATTACAGTTTTTTTACATAATTAAAACATTTAAAAATGCTTCAAAAACATCACGTGGATGAGTTATCACCAAATTCAAATTTAATAGATCGTATTGAATTCGATGAGGCCATCACTATTTAGAAAAGACATAATTATTCAAGACACACATCATCCGTTCAAAAAGTACCTTGCCCATGAGTTCTGATGTGGCAAACAATTTTTTTCCGATGAGCCTTGTCCATGGAACCATGGGAAAACTCGTAACGTTATTGCAAAAAACATGTACCGATGGTCAACAACAAAAAAACATACGTTGAAAGAAATCCTGGAAGAGTGGACTCTATTAAAAAATGCAAGATATTGGTAATAGATTCTTAAATAACTGATATTCTTACATTAATTTTTATTAACTTTTACTAGTATGAGATCGATTATGAGACAATAAAACCAACCCATCAAAAACTCATGGGTTGGTTTTATTGTCTCAATAAAAACCCATCAAAAACCAACAATTTGTTCAAAAATAGGAAAAATTTGCGCCGTCAGCTATCGAAAAAATAAAACCATCAATAAAAGATATTTCTTCTAAAAATCGTATTTTAGAAATAAGGAATGATCGCAGATGGTAACAAAAAATTAACAATATCGAAAGTACATCTTATACATTGTACATATTAAATAACTAATCTTTTTCAGATAAACTAGATCAAATTATACTGCTATGTCTACATGCATTACTTAAACCTTCAGCGCATATTAACACTGTGGCAGTAAAATGGAAACCAATTATTAAGGACTCACAAGAAGGGCTATTTTGATCATACTCGTGATATACTAAATAATTTAGAAAATATCGTTGATCAAAGATCTGAAAAAATATGCAGGTAAAGGTAACCATTTATTTGCGGTATCAAATCTGGCCAGAAGACAATTTTTTATGTTTATATAGACCGTAAGGTATACTATTAATCCAAAAATCTATTAAACGCAATAGATTTATGCTTCAACATAACTTTAAATCTTAAAAATACTAGAGATTGTCAGCAGTTTTGGGAATTTATCCAAAAATTCTAATTATACAATTTTTTTCGATTGACCAAATGTTACTTATGTAGCTTATAATTTCCATTCAGAGGTAGGTGAAAATCTAAATAAAGTTTATGTATGTGAGGCTGATTACTTTCAATGCCCACCGATGTCTGATAGGTTTTAGTTTTGTTGCTATATTAATATCAGTACTTTGTTTTTGTAGACACTCACACAGAGAAAAAACTGCAATTAAATTTAACAAAAAGTGCAATGAAGTTCATTACAAATACAAGGAATTTCGAACCCATTACAAGTGTAATAGAATATACTATAATGTTTAATTTGTGATCATCGTCGTAGTAAAATGATGGAGTGTAAATAATTACAAATGTTGTAAAATATATCACAAAGTAATACAATAAACTACTTTTTTGTAGTAGAATATACACACCTACAATATATCCACCTTAGTAATATTATTTATTGCTAAGGTGGATATATTGTACTACAAAACTAGTAGTATGTTGTAGTAGAATTTATTTCAAATGAAGTAAAGTAAAGGGTGTTGTAACAATTAAATAATAACACATGTTAAGTATTAAGTTTATATTTTATTGAAAAAATTAATAATATTTCTGTTTATGAACCAATCAAAAGCAGTACCATTATATAATAAGTACATGCTGTCATTTCTTGTATAAATAATCCTGATTTAAAGGAGGTCCCGATACAGTTTAAATCATTTTAATATATATATATATATATATATATATATATATATATATATATATATATATATATATATATATATATATATATATATATATATCATTTTTTTAGATCTTTGAAGCTTCTACTTCATATCAGAGATGTTGTGTTTCTGATTTTAAAGCCTTGCAAATACCGTAAAAGTGAAGAGTTGAGGATGAACGAAAACCTTGTATTTTATTTAATCCACAATTATTTCGTGTTTCGTGTAATATTTTTTTCAATTACACTTCATACTTAACTACATATACTTACTAATTCTCAAGATTTATTAAATAGCAAATTTTTTTTGGATGTGTTTTTGTTTGATGAAATCCCAGTGAAACTATATCTGCTGATGATCTCGAAGGAAGAATCTAAAAAGTCAAATAGTATTTTAAATGTACTTAATAACGTATGGAAGAAATCTTTTACCTCAGAAATTCACCACTTCATTAGTATGGATTTGAATATTCTTCTGACACGCATTAATGGTGGCGGTATCCATGTCAGAAAATGTAATTTTTTCTAGACAAGCAATGTTTTGATCTAAAAAATTTATTCAAAGTACTCAATTAATTTAGATATAATACGCATGTAAGAAAGTGTTTAAGAAGTACTTACATTTAAAGAACTTTCGATGCCTCATTAGAATCTAATTTATATTACATATAATTTTTACTGAAATAATCAGTCATAGCACCAGCACTAAACGAGAAATAACTTACGAATGATTGATTAAACGCAATTCAATTTGTGTTTCAGTTAGTAAACTGTAAAATACTACAAATGAAATAAAATTAATGTTTATGCAGTAAATTTAGTTGCATACGCTGTCAATTATACTAAAAAAGTAGTAACATTTATTACAGGTGTAATCATATGTAATTGCAGTGCAGTTTTACTACATATGCGGTTAGTTTTACAACGTTTCAGAAACCAACCAAAAATGGATTATTGTTAGTAGTTAAACTTGTTAACATTTGTAGTAGTATTCCATTATGAATAAAATAAGATTACATAATGTGTAGTAGCTATTCGATTTCGTAATGAATTTTACTTCAACGACTTTTGTTTGAATTCATTGGACTGATTTGTAAATTTTAGTACCATTATTAATTTTACTACCATCTGAATACGACAAACTTTCCGAAAAAAACAAATAAAAAAAATTAAATTTAAAATCTTGTAAGTTTGTCAAAAATTTGCGAGTTAAATGAACTTCCCAATTGAAAGGATTGTTCAAAATATCTTGAAATAGTTCGGCTAATTGTTCCTTATACTCAAAAAACACACTGACGACTCGAGCATTATACTGCCATCATTTTTTTTTTTTTGGAATTGCTTTTGAACGTGATAACATGGTAATTGTTTTATATACTAATTTCCGTAATTCAATAAAATCCATTTTATTATAATTTAATTCCTATATCCTAAGTTCCAAAATAAATATAATTTTATATAATAATAAAATAATAAAATTAAATTTAAATAATAATTATTATATGAATGAATGAAAAATTATTTATTTATTAGCAACAACAGCAACTTGAGCATTACAATTATTCTAGAGGTCACTCTATTAGGAAAAACTAATAGAAAAATCTAATATTTGAGACTTAACCTAATCCTTATACTAAGACAATATAAACAAACAAATAAATATAAATATAATTTAATATAATATTTGTTAAGACTGATATATGGTCAGCTTATTTGTAGACTTTAGGAAGAAAAACCACTTATAAGTGAGTAAGTATGATGTCTGCAACTGAATTCAAAATGTGTATTTATGTGATTTAAGTAATCGTTAATAGATGAAACATTCGACATAATATGGAGACGCCGAGTTGAGAAATATCGAGGTTACCGTGTTTAATTTTTAAGCAATTGTTTTGTATTATTTGTAATTTTTTGCGATGGGAATTAGCACAGAAACTCCAGGCCGGAAACCATAAGTAATAGTAGGTCGTATTACAGACGTATACAGTAGTAATTTACTCTTCTTAGATAGATTAGATTTTTTTTTGATTAGTGAATAGAGCATCTTAATTATTTGCTGTGATTTTTCTATAACCAAGTCAACATGATTTTTAAAAGTTAATTTTTTATCGAGATTGATACCTAAATAATTTACGTTTTCATTCCACTGAATAACTGAATTATTGACTTTAAATATATAATTATTGGGTAGATATCTAGCTGCTCTTCTTCTCGTGAAAAATATAGCTTTCGTTTTTTCATAGTTTAAGTTAATATGCCATTAATAATAGTAGCAGGACAGTTTGAAGATGTATATATTGCAATGTCATCTGCATATAATGCGTAATCTGAATCGACTCTAAAATTAGATTAAATATCAGCAGTGAAGATACTGTAGAGTGAAGGACACAGCACTGCGCCTTGTGGAACTCCGCTAATTACACTTCGAAATGTTGATGTTTTATCATCAATATGAAGAAGAAGCGGTTGCTAATAAAGTTTTCAATTATTTTAATAATATAGGCGGGAAAATTTAGAATTATCATTTTATATATTAAACCGTTATGCCAGACTCTATCGAATGCTTTTTCTATATCAAATAGAAGAAGCCCAGTAGAAAGCTTATTGGATAAATTATTACTGATAGTAGTCGTCAGTCTATTTAATTGATGGGTGGTGGAATGTTTATCCCGAAATCCAAATTGTTCTCTTGGTAGAACATTATTTGATACAATAAACTGATTTAATCTTTTAAGGATGGAGCGTTCAAACAGTTTACCCAGAGCATAAGAGACTGATAGGTCTGTGTTTGGGCTGCTTCTATCCTTTCCAAATTTATGAATTGGGATTACACGGGATATCTTCCATTTATTAGAAAAGTAGGAGAGCCTGCAACATGAGTTGAAAAGTTGGGTCAAAAATACTATGGCTTTACGAAGAAGATTTTTTATTAATCGATTGTTTAAGTTATCTGCTCCGGGTGTTGTATTTATTTTCAGTTTCCGGATGTAGTTTCGGAGTTCACTAGGTTTTATTATCATCTAACCATTTAATTTATTAAAACTAGTCGAGAACTTATTATCAAAATAACTTTTGGTGTTACTTACAACACCACAGTCGGTGATATTATTTTGGTAGGCTTCAAAGTTATCAGTGAAGCAATGGCATTTCTCTTGGTTTGTGAGTATAGGTTTATCATTATGATAAAGTGTAGGTAAACGTCGTGATCGTTTTCTCAGAACCTTGGATAAACTCCACTTGTTTGTATTATTATTCTTATGGATATCAGCTAACATTCTTTGAAATCTAAGATTCCTAATATATTGGATTTCAGCCCTGATTTTTTCGTTTAATTCTTTAACGATTGGTTTAAGGTATACGTATTGCGAGTTCTTAGATATTGCCGACGCCGCACGTTGCGTAATTTTATTAACATTTTAATTTGATCAGGGATAGTTAATGGGTGAGTCTCTTTACTTTTATAAGTAAAGTAAGGAATGGCTAAGCCTTTAGCTTTAAAAATAACATTATTGAAATATTCAATAAGTTCATCTATTGGTGACTTTGATGTTACATCAATATTATTGTTGATATGATATCTAAATAAAGACCAATCAGCTAGCTGGTAATTAGGTTTACTGATGGTTTTATTGATTTGGATATCACCATAAGTTATTTCGAATAAAACAGGAAAATGTTCTGAACTTAGTTCATATTTAGTTTTCAAATCGGATTTGATGATATTATTGTTTCTTAATAAAAAATCTAGTACAGAGCCGTATTTTGAATTAGGAGAGAAATAAGTGGGTTCAGTAGGGTTTTCAATTACAAAATTTTTTTTTTCTATGGCTTAGAGGCCATAAACGGCCCTTACCGCGTCTCAACAGAGACCTGACGAACCATTTTAACGATTGGTGCACATTGTAGGTGGTCAGCCCAACGAATGTTTTTACACACAAACGCGTTTTTATATCCGGTTGCATGTTAATTTTTGGTCAACGGCGGGAATCGAACTCGAGACCGAGGCGTGATGAGAAACTCTCTTAACCATTAAGCTACATCCGGCGACAAAAATACAAAATTACTAATAACTAATTCGTTATACAAGACTATTCCAGCTCTATTACTTTTAAAGTTATCTCAGAGCCTTTGTTTGGCATTAAAATCGCCACAGATCAGATAAGATGAGTTAGATTTAGTTAGTATTTGTATGTCACTAGCAAAATATTTTAAGATCGCATTTGATGTTCCACCGGGGAAATAAGCAGCTTCAATTATAACTTCACCAAATGTAGTATCTATAGTAATGGCTAAGGCTTCTATTACTTTTAAGTTAAAGCCAGGCAACAGAGTGTGATTAATCAATTTATTCACAATAATGTAAACTCCCCCATGTGACGAACGCAATCTATCTAATCTGTAAACCATGAACTTAAGATGACACACTACATTATCTGGGTTAAGCCAAGTTTCTGTCACTAAGGCAATGTGAATGTTATTATTAATAAGAAAGTCAAATGTTTCATCTATTTGGTTAGTTAAACTAGGAGCGTTCCAAATACAGCAATTTAGAAGCTTCCCCATTATTTAAGATTATGCAGATATTTAATTGACAGTTGGAAACATAGCTCGAACTGTTCTGTTTTATTTGAACATTTTGACAAATTGCAAATAATATCGTTTATAAGTGATTGAAGTTCCGATTCAACATAGTTGGCTGCGCTAGATGCCTGATACGAAAATTATGATCAATTATATTTCGAGTATTCCCGCTGTTATCAAAAATAGAATTCCATGTTGATTGTAGAGGAGTGTTTTTAAATTTCGGAAGATCTGGAAACTCCTTTGAGTTGGTTAGGTTATTGAATGATTAGTTTTTCGGGTTTGTAGGTTATGCATTTTCCGGTTTATGAGAATATTTTCTTTGATTAATTGATATTCTTTAAATTTAGTACAATCATTAGAACTGGTGAGATGAGCGGTACCACAATTAGCACATTTGTAATTCACCGGATCCAGATTACATTCACTTGTTAAATGGTGTGCACTGCATTTACCACACTTTAATTTTTTATTGCAATGAGATGAACCGTGGCCAAACATTTGGCAACGGCGACATTGCGTCGGTGAGTATAGTGTTATTAGAATAGTGTGAAAAACGCAGTATCCAGAGCTTGTCGTAGGAGGCGACTAAATCTGGTTGGATCGCTGGGCTGACGACCCGCATCCGTAAAAAACAAATACAGTTAAAAATGTCAACAAAAACAAAACAATCGGATACCGCCTAAATAACAATGACCCCCCGTTTAAGTACCCGGATACGAGAATGAGGATCAGCACGTGGAACGTGCAGTCACTAAGAAAACCTGGCGCGTTGGACGGACTTATCACATGTATGAAGGAGTATCGGCTGGAACTCGTAGTGCTCCAAGAAACTCAATGGCCTTAAAGTGGAGTCCATGTGTCCCAAGGCTTTACGTTGTTACACAGTGAATATGACCTCGGAAATCTTGGAGTTGGCTTTCTCATTGGGCCGCAGGTAAAAAAGGCTGTCTTGGACTTCCAGGCAGTCGATAATCGAATGTGTAAGCTTCGTTTGTACATGAGATTAGCCAACCTGTCAATTGTTTGTGTCCATGCGCCCACTGATGTAAGCCAACCCCAAGATAAAGACTCATTTAACAATAATTTGGATAATCCGATGGGCTCTATACACGAGCACGATGTAAGTTAAGTGATTGGTGACTTTAATTCTAAATTTGACCGAATTAAGAACGACTTATGCGATAATATAGGTTCGTACTTCCGACACGAAACTGCAACCGAAAACGGGAAAAGAATGATGCACATTCCAATCGCGCATGATCGCAAAGTGGCAAGAACATTGTTTCCTCATAAAAACATCCATTTGGAAACACGGACACATCCACTTAAAACATCCCAAAGCCAAATTGACCATGTGTTGATTTCAAAAGACCGGGCTCGAGTTGTCCAAGACGTGAGATCGTATCGGTCGTCAACCAAATTCCTAGGAGTGACCATTTTATGGTCACTGCAAAGCTACGATGGAAATTTTCCTACAAGTCAGGGAGGAGAGCGGAATATAAATTGCGATTCTCCTGTGAAGGTCTGATAAATAAAGAAACGCAACAAAAATATCAAGATCTTGTCAGCAATAGCATTATGCAATCCAATTACCAATCTGATGATGTGAACAGTGTCTGGGAAGTATTGAACACCTTGGTTGTCGAGGTTGCCCAGCACACTCTCGGTATAGTGAAAACTAAACCCAAAAATGATTGGTTTGATGAGGAGTGTTGTCTTACTGTTGAGCAACGAAATATAGGCCACAATGAAGCGCAGACTCGGTTTACAATCGCAAGAAAAAACAAAGCAGTTCTTGCTAGGAGGACAGCTAAACGTACTTGTAGACAGAAGAAGCGCGAATGGTGGAACGCTAAGGTCTTAAGAGTACAACCACTCAGCAATGAGCTCAATTCGCGTGGTTTCTTCAAAGGAATCACCGAATTGCACCATACCTTAAGATCTCGGTCAACTGCTATTAGGGACCAGGATGGAATCCTCTGTGTTGACGTCGATTCGGTACTCGATACATGGCGTGAAAATTTTTCTGACCTACTTAATGTTCCACATGTATCACAAGCTGTGTGTGAATACCCTCAAGTACAGACCGCAGAGATGTTCATTGAGGATCCATCCTATGAAGAATTCACAATGGCCATGCAGAGACCAATGAGAAATCGATCACCAGGAGTTGATTGCATTAATTCAGAGCTCACAAGTTACTGTGATACGTTATCTTGGGAAGAATTATTCCACTGGCGGAGGGAGTTTTCAGTGACTGCCAAGGAGGATTCCGTGCAAATCGGTCAGTCAGTAATCAAGTGGTTTCGCTATGGATGATTCTTTCCAAGTACTATGAAACATCTCACGATGTACGCCAGGTATTCTTAGATTTCAAGCAAGCCTATGACCCGATCAATCGAGAGAGGTTATCGTATATGCTTGCATATTCAGGAATACCCATAACATTTGTACATATGTGTAAAATGACAGTAACGCAGTGATAATGCTGTGTTAAAGTTGAGAACGGGCTATCGAAAACTTTTGCAGTTACTTCTGATGTTCGACAAGGAAATGCGTTGTAATCTCATGTTACAATATATCCTTCGTTCAAGTGAAACCCTCTGGAAACATCTTATTCCGACAATCCTTGTCGCTGGCGATCGGGATTTCAATCTTTCACGTCCACTTCTGAGAGTGGACCTTGACGGATAAGGACGAGAAATGAGTACAACATATAAATTTCATGGCCTTGGTAACTGTGGTGAGTTTATTTTTTGTTTAAAATTTTTTTATTCCCAATATTATTTTATGTCACCGTACATGTTGGTGGCCATTTTATTTAAATTAATTTTTTTTCAGGAAATTGGGAAATTTTGTTTAATTTTGCAACCAAACTAAAATTTAAATTTCGTTTAGTTATTGAATTTAAAAATAAACATTTTTATTTATTAATAAATAGTAGTATTGTGTTATTTTCAAATTCATATGGTTTTTTACATATTTTGACTACTAAATAAGAAATAATTTTCTTATATATTATGAATTTACTAACGGTCATCATGTTAATCCTGATTAACTAAATTACATTGTTGTAGTATCACCATGTAGAAATTTTGTTCTTATAACCTATTGTTAAAGTATGTTACTCAATTAAGAAACAATTCTAGTTTCTGTATTTTTTTGTTTATGACGTGTAGAAAGCGTGTAGCTTTATGTAAAGTTTGATTATGTTGTTCTTCTGAGTTGTTGCTTGTTCTTGTAATCCACTAGGCCGGTTTCGATCTGATGATGATGACGTCATTGAATGACCGTGTGATCGAAAAGATCAAATCCATCTCATCAGACATATGCTACCGGACCCGATGTTCATACTGTGCGATTCGTATATATATATATATTTTAGTTGTGTCGCGACAACACTAGTAAATTACAAGAACTTAACTCGAATAATATTTTTATTAATTAATTGTGGCGTAAGATAATTTAACTGTATTTGTTGGAGTTGCTCAAGAACGCCACAGACGATAATTTAAGATTCAAATAAGTCAGTGCATAACCCTATTGTAGCGATCTGTTTGCATATACAATTAGTAAAACCAATTGAGTTTTAAAACCAACTACCGTCTTACAAGATACAGATCAATACGACTTATACTAAGATTTAAGTATTAAGAATTGAGTAATTAAATAAAATGATAGACGGATCGATATATAAACAATTAGATCGATATATAAGGCAATCGATATATAAGGCAATCGATATATAAGGCAATCGATATATAAGGCAATCGATATATAAACTATGCGAATATCGTTAATCGTCTACCTTTTATACATTAAGTAATTTATAAAATTAGAACAAACTGCGATAAATGATTCAACTCGTTAAATAGTTTAATTACAGAGTTCAATAATCTCAAATTGAAGATTTTATGTTTATTTTATTTCAATACGACTTTAATTACTTTGACGAATTTGAATATAAAATGAATTGAGGTTTTTGTAAACCCTTTTCTTCTCACCTTACATTATTTATTGAACACATAAAATTTTTTTAATTGCAGCGAAATATTTTCGAATTGTGTCTTGAGGAAAATTTCCACTTATTTATCAGTTAAAAATTATTGTCCAGAACATTTTACAAATTATGTATCAAATCCTCATTGATAATGGGAGATAATTTAGAAGTGAATTATGTGTATGATTTCATTAAATCTTTCTCTCGTTACCATTTTTGTCGTCTCTGCAAAGAACATAAAGTACTCGAATCTCAAACTTTGTGTTAAGATAGGAACGGTTTGCATTGTACAATTTCCATATTTCCACTACCCTTAAGTTATTCTTCATTCTGGTCCACTAATATATTATTGGTGTTATCCTCCTCAACCTATATGCTTTAGTTCTGAAATACACACATTAGAAATAAATAAGGAAAAATTTCATGATAAATTTCATAATAAAAACCATAAAAGGAACAAATTTTCTTCGCCTCAAGAAATATTAAAAAAAAAAAATTAGGAACTAATACACACAAATATATATATATATATATATATATATATATATATATATATATATATATATATATATATATATATATATATATATATATATATATGTATATATATATATATATATATATATATATATATACATATATATTTATTTATTTATATTTATATATATATATATATATATATATATATATATATATATATATATATATATTATATATACATATATATATATATATATATATTTAAATATATATATATATATATATATATATATATTTAAAGATATATATATATATATATATATATATATATATATATATATATATATATATATATATATGTATATATATATATATATATTTATATTATAATAAAATATTATTCATTAGTATAATCTGCATAGAACGGAGAAGAAATAGTTTAAGAATCCCACTTTCTAATATTTTCGTTGTAAGTGTTGTAGGAAGGGATATTGGTATAAATACCTTTCGTTTTGTAACAACTCGCTTATTTATCTTTGTTGTCTCATTCAGTAGATAGATGAAACTTTAAAAATAAATTAAATAAATTATTGAATTTTTAATTTAATTGTGTAAGAGTGGTTGATAAATTTATTTATTTTTATAAAATAAATCATATATAAATTAAACATGGATAAAGATTCACATGTATTAATGGATTGGTATTTGCAAGCCGAAAAAAATACTGACACCAAAAATCAACTTCTTCAACAACCATCAATGGAAATAGATTTATTTGACAACCACCCACCATTCGAAACGTATCAAACTCAGTGGACTAGTACTTCAACTACCAAACCATTTGTAGAGCAACAAAAACTACCACAACCAGCAGGGCCATCAGTTCCTCATAGGGAGGATAATGAACTTAACGCATTGCTATATTCTTGGAACTTACACGAAATGTATCCGAAATGTATTGGTAAGCATAAATGGCTGAATATCTTGGCATAAATGGCTGAATATATAAAATTAAATTATATTTATTTCAGAACTGGGCATGGACATTCAAGCGTTTAGGTATCTTGGAGGATACCATAAAACTTTTATGAATCATTTCAACTTAGGGATTCGAATTAAATTCACAATGCATCATAAACTTTGGTTGGAATCTCTTTCCAACACAACGACAACGGGCAACTCAAACCCAGATAACCAAAGTTTGGCCTCTCAATTTTTACTGAAAACACCGGCAAGTCAAAAACCATTTAATTTAGACGAAATTTTAAATAATTCAGTGGACGGAATATTCATTCAAAATTATTATAAAATTTTGAACAAATTTAATAGTGATCTTCGTTCCATGTTGGTTGACATGGTCGCTATCGAAATTATAAATAGCGAAATTCAA
Organism: Tipula lateralis; assembly: GCA_963932295.1. NCBI lineage: Eukaryota > Metazoa > Arthropoda > Insecta > Diptera > Tipulidae > Tipula > Tipula lateralis. The sequence continues at coordinate 28,642,297 of OZ010739.1, forward strand.
ATGACTTATAAACTTGCAAATGAAATCGCCGAAAAAATAGTTGAGACGTTTCCAACGGAAAGTAAGGTAATTACCAATTCGAAAACAATTTTAAATATTATAAAATTTTAATTATTAAATATGCTTTTATAGGTAACATATTATTACAAATCAAAAGGGAAGGCACCAAAGGGAGAAGTATACGAAAAATATTTCAAAAAATTAAGGACGTTACGGAAAGTTGGTTTATTGCCAATTAAGCCAAGCTACCCAGAACTAGAGCAACTTATAAACATTTCAATAGGTATTTAATAAAATATACAATAATTTAAAAATTAAATAAATTAACAGTTTGTTTCGTTTTCTCATTGACAGGTAGTCCAGATGACTGCAAAAGAAGTATCAACGCCTTGGTTACCGATAACTGCAGTTGGTCGGAAATTGAGTACCATTGGGGCATAACACATCACCTTAGGAAAACACTTATTGACTCAGGTGCTACGATAGACGAAATATTCACAAAATGGCCGCAATATCAGAAACCGTTAGGTTTTAAATTGGTAAGTTATTGTTTGGTGGTGAAAAATTGTTATGCATAATATATATTTTTATTTCTCAAGGTTGAAATTGATTTTCTAAGACTTTATCCCAACGTGTGCAGCATGAACATCAAGTTTTGGCCATTTTTAGACAGAATCATCCCGATGCTCGAAGAGAAAGTTAATGGAATCACGGACCAGAATTTATTATCAACACTTAAATGCCGCGACGATTATAATGAAAGTAAGTATAATCGTGACAGATATTATGCATTAGATATAAACATATTATTTCTAATAATAACATAAAAATCCATTTTCTTAATTTTTCTAGATGGTTTGGCAGCTACTGTATTTTATCTTATATACCACATTTTGGGGTCAACAAGATGGGAAGTTAACAACCGAAAACAAACGATCGAAAACAATAAAAAAATACCAATGACATTCAGCCCCCTAGGGGTTCAAAAAACTTTCATCCTGGTTGGTGCTACAGACAAAGAAGTAGAGGAACAACTGATGTTCCAGTTGGAGATGCATAATTCCATCCAACCATTGCTTCTTATCACCGGGACTTTGCCAAATCCAACTCAAATTTTTGTGTATTTTGATGGAATTAAATACCAAATGTATTCTGTGCTACGAGGAATCGAAATAATTTTTGCAATCACACGTTTTTTTGAAATTTCCATTCCAATCCTTAGCCGTTTGGATGTTCATTCAAAAGTATTTTTTAAATATTACAACAAAGTACGATATTCCCAATACTTCTGTCGACCATTTAATTGAAAGGCTTCAAAAATAAGATTTATTTAGTTTTTTAAGAATTATATTTTTTTGTTTCGTTTAAATAATTTTTAATAATTTAATTTAAGAGATTTTTTTAATATATTTAATAATAATTTATAATATTAGTGAAAAATAAATATTTATTAACTTTACAAATAAATCAAATTATTAAAATGAATAAAGATTTTAAACTAAATTTATAATGTTTTAATTCATTTCATAAATTTGATGCTTTCGCTTTGCTTTTATATCTATATGTAGCTTAGTGGTTCGTTACGAATTTTGTTTCACTCTTTGGTCAAAAATTAATTGGTGATTCTGTAACTGGTAAGTTTTTTGTCGGTTTAACAGCTGACGTTTTACAACTTCCGATTTGTGGTAGATGAGGATTTGAAACATAATTTGTTAATGATTTTAAATGGATCAAAAGTGAAAATTTTCCATCCCGAAAAAATGTAAATGTTGAATAAAAAGTAGCATCATCCTACCCTTTTGAGTACACAAATCCTAGGCCAACCCATCTATCATGCCAGTACTTTAGGCTGACATGGAACTATATGCAATATTCAGATGGTTCTATATAGACCGGACCTACAGCCGTACGTCTTCGATTTGGTTAGGTAATGGCGTAAAACAGGACTTAAATTAGTTAACCGGGGAAAGTTGAGAGAGCCTTGAATTTCAAAACAGTTTCCAAAGATAAAGACAGACAGACTTTTTGATATTCCAGTTTCATAGTAAGCGTATTAATTATAGTTTGAAAATAATTTTATTTTATATAAAATATAAGCGTCTAGCTATGTGCAGTTTGAAAAGCTAAAGCTATAAAAATATTCTTAGATCAAAAAAGTTGTTTGTCTTATCGAACAAAAAAATCAATCGTCTTCTGTCAATCAAACATTCAATGATCAATGCTGAAACAAATACAATCAGCACCAACTATACACAAATCAAAACAAAATTAACTTAATCTTTTATTGTTTAATTATTTCTTTAGTTAGGAACACATATGTGTGCCTATTTTGAAAATGAGTTTTCTCAGTGTAGACTTAATTATTTCGAAATCAGTGATTGACTGAGATGAAAGGCGGCTAAAGCAATCGTATATAAACGTAATCCGAAATATTCAACAGGTTGGTGTTTTGGTAAAGGAAGTTAGTTTACTGGTGGGTAGGTTCAATATTATCTCAATGGACTGACATCTACCGAAGCAACGGATTAATCACCATAACCACATAAACCTTTTAATGTATTGGTGTCTGACGAATTGTTATATAAGAGATTGAAGTGGTATAGGGTTCTCCAAATGCACTGAGTTCTCACCAACCACAGTAAATATCGCCAATTATATTATCAATAACAATTTTTATTCACTTATTCAAATTTGTTAATTTACAATATAATTTTATCTTCACCGTATTCAATACAGTTTGTGATGCGTTTCAATCGAAAGAGAATTGTTATCTTATGAAAAATATTCGTAAAACTTTGTGCGGGTAAAGAAGAAGAAACTTGAAAAGGTCGAATGTAATAGGCTTTTTTATACCCAATGCGTACACGTACACTTCGTTCAGCCATAGGGTGTTCAATATAATATAGAAGCATATATCTGAGTATATTCACACGAATATTATTCGGCTACCGCTGGCCGTATGGTATGGCATTACTCTGAATAATATTCACCTATTACAGGCCATATGTACGCGGAATAACTCCGGATAATAAACATATGAATAATGCTCAGCAGATACAAGATTTTACAGCCAAACAGCATACTCGTACACTCTCAAAACCACTCACTCTTATGACAAATTCTGTATTTAATTGTTTCGTGATTGTGAGAAGAATTCTAGATCTAGCTACAGTTAAAGAATAAAAGAAACAAAATCCCGTTTTTTTAGTAAGGATTATTGTTAAATTTTCGAAAGCACAGAAAGTACAAAAAACAGTTTTTGAAAGAACTTTTCTTGTTTGAAAACAGTTAACAGTAAATTTCACGTTTCATATTATGCCTGTGCACAGAAATTCAGAAAACTTCAGAAAAATAGAAAACTGCTATATGCATGAATCACTAAACCATATTTTCAGCGTTCAGTGGCATAAAAAACTTTAATCAAACGAAATATGACATTATTTGATCCAATGCATGTAATGAATGTACGCAAAACAGTTTTTTTATCATTAATTGTCAGCTATGATGTTCGTGCGTTGCAGCCTTTAAGGGTTAGTGACCTCTTTGATTTGCTATGTAAGGCCTATGCATAAAGAAATTTATTCGTTGTGTGTGAGTGAAACAACCGTAATACCAAGTGGCACGCTGTCTTTGCAAAAAATGATCGTCACCGAAGATATACCAACACCCGACATCAAGCTCAACGAATGTCTTAGAGCACCTTGCTCTTACAATAGCCAGCAAAAATTATCAATACTGAAGCTAACTGTAAATAATGATCCAGATACGGCAAACTATTCAACCCTTCCTAATCGACAAGGCCATTACAAACCTAGACGAACTTGAAGGATAATATCACATTGGAAAATTAGAAAAAGAATTAAAAGGTTTTGAGAATCAATCGTTTTGCCAAATCTCGCGGATCCAAGACCAAATCTCAAACTCAAGCTGTTCAACGTTTATCTTCCCGGACTCTTAGACAGTGAAACGTCGGTTGGTGTTTTGGGTAAAGGAATGTAAGAAGTTATTGTCTAAGGCTAAGTGTCAATACTTTAAAAGCTCCTCAAGTATCAAAACTGCTGATGGTACGGAAAATAAAATAATAGGATATATAGACTATCCAGTAACTTACAATGACCAAACTCACTCAATAAGATTTTATTTAGCCTCTGCTTTAGAAGGAGAACTATATATAGGAATTAATTTTTGGACTTCATTTGGTCTATTACCCTCTACTATTTCGCAATTAAATATAAATATAATATAACCAGCTTGATACCAATTAAAACAATTAAAAGATATTAAATCCTTATTTCCATCATTCAACAAACAATGACTAGTCCGTACTTCAACAATCACTCTTACGATTGACGTTGGAGATAGCGCACCGATCAAACAGCGTCACTTCTCGGTGTCACCTATACAAGAACTTATTTATTTATTTTTTTTTTTTTTTTGTTTAAGAAATCTATATTTCTGTATAATATTACAACTAATCTCAGTGATTATCTAGTAAATGTTTTGTATTTTTAAGCAGTGTAGCATCTTATGGGATGAGAAAAATCGGTTCATCCCATTTCGTCCAGTCCTTTGATTTCAGTAGTTCAGGGAACCACATATTCTAAAGGCTTTGTTCTTTTTAGGCGCTTTGGTCCATTTGTGTGATCCAGTAGGTTCCGCAGCTCCTCGTTGTCATGTTGCTGCAGTAGCAGTACTTTATTTTGAAATGTTTGTATGATCTTAACTGTAGTTTTCTTTGCACATCCCCAAAGTTGAATGCCGTATGTCCAGATAGGTTTAAGGATTTGTTTATATAATAGTAGTTTGTTTTGCGTTGTCAACTCAGAGTTTCTTCCAATAAGCCACTGCATTTTTCTGAATTTAAAATTATATTCTTGTCTTTTCTTTTTTACATGTGCTTTCCACCTAAGCTTAGTGTCTAGTGTCATGCCAAGGTATTTCGCATTGTCTGAGTAAGGAATTTGTTGACAATTCAGTCTAATCGGGATGTATTCTACTTTCTTGTTGGTGAAGTTGATGTGTGTTGATTTTGATTCGTTTAGCATTATTCTCCAAGTTTTTGTCCAAATGTTTACTGTATTAACAGCATTTTGTAGTTTCCGTGTTGACTCGAAAATACTAATATCAGTAGTCATAATTGCAGTGTCATCAGCAAAAGTCCCTATTCTGGCTTCTGCTATATTTGGTAAATCATTTGTATACAGAAGGTATAACACAGGGCCAAGCACACTACCTTGTGGGACTCCTGCCAATATTTTCTTTAGTTTTGAGTACTCTTCTTCTTGTCTCACTCGAAAATAACGGTCATTTATGTATGACTTAAGCAATTCAAAATGTTGTTTTGGTAGATCTCGTTGAAGCTTAAATTCCAGACCATGGTGCCAAACCTTATCAAATGCTTGGGCTACGTCTAGGAATACTGCTGAACATACCTTCTTCTCTTCCAACGCCTCTTCAATCGTATCAGTGATTCTATGTACCTGTTCTATTGTTGAGTGGCCTTCTCGAAACCCAAACTGATGTGGTGGTATAAGTTTCCTAGTCTCTATAATTGGCTTGAGTCTCTTCAGAAACAATCTTTCGAAAATTTTTGATGTGGTTGTTAATAAAGAGATTGGCCTGTATGATGTTTTGTCATTTAACGGTTTATTAGGCTTAGCAATCATTATTATTTCTGCTACTTTCCACTGTCTCGGAACATAACTTTGTCTAAAGACAGCATTGATTATGTGCTGTAGCTTCCGTAGTGCTTTTTCTGGTAGTGCTTTGATTATTTTTGCTGTTATCAGGTCGTAACCAGGAGCCTTTTTATCTTTAAGATTTTTTACTTCTTCTTTGATTTCTTTCACAGTGACTGGTAGGAGAGGTACCTCGTCTATTTTGTTGACCGGTGTTAAATATTCATTCTCTACCTGCCCAGTTGGTGGTTTGAAGGTAATTTCTAGGTGTTCGGCAAAAAGATCAGCTTTTTGTTTATCGCTGCGAGCCCAGGTTCCATCAGCTTTTTTTATGGGTGGCACTTGCAGTTTAGGTCTTTTTAGACTTTTAGTGGCCTTCCACAACGAATAGTCCGTGTCAGATTTACCTGTCAGGTTACTTAGAAAGCAAGCTACTGACTCATTCTTGATCTCTTTTATAAGCAGTTTAAGTTTGTTGCACAGATTATTTAGGATTGTTTTATCTTCAGGAGCTCTAGTTCTCTGCCAAGTCTTGCGAGCTCGTCTTTTTTCGTTAACCAAGTCTCTCACTTCAACTGGGTAGCTTATACTTTTCTGTATTATATCATGCTGGATGGGAGTACTTTCCCATGCCGCTTTCTGTATACGTTCAATGAGATTTTCCAGCTCTTCTTCTATCATATGATCGTTCGAGATCGGCACCTGTAGATTGACGCTTTCTTCGACTAGCTGGCGAAAGTATTTCCAGTTTGTTTTGTTATTTGTTAGTCTTGGAGGGCTTGCTTTCCTTATTGCCGTAGAACTTATTGTCATTAAGACTGGAGAGTGATCCGATGATAGTCCTTCTTCATTTTCAACTACTAGGTAATTTTCGGAGATACCTCTGGATATATAGAAGTCTAGAAGATCAGGAATTTTATTTACGTCTGTAGGCCAGTAGGTTGGCTTTCTACTGGAGTGGAACTCACATTTTAATATTCTGCCTGCTTCAAATAGCTCTCTTCCTTTGGGAGTAGTTCGATTTGATCCCCAAAATATATTTTTTGCATTAAAATCGCCTCCAATAATGAAATTTTTACCAAGCGATTTAAATAGTTTGATGTAGTCTTCCTTTTTTGGGTTATATCTGGGTGGACAGTAGATTGCTGATATAGTGTAGCTCTTGTAGTTTTTGGTTTCAATAGAAACAGTTGCTACTTGCATAGCTTCTTCCTCTATTTTAAGTTCTTCTTGATGTTTAATATTTTCCTTGATGAAGATTGCTGTTCCGCCTCTAGCTCTTTCTGCTGGGTGAAGAGCTTGATAGCACTGGTATCCACGAATTTTGAAATACGAGATTCTAGTAGTGTGTTTTTCTGAGATTAGGCATATATCAATGTTTTTTGTGTTTAAAAATACTTCTAATTCTGAAATGCGTTGCGAAAGACGATTTGCATTCCAGGTAGCAATTCTTAAATAGTGTGTCATTATGTTTTCTTGTTTAATTTGAATGGATTAGAATTAAGGTAGTCAATGATTTCTCTAGTTTTACCTGTCGCGTCTGTTATTTGTTTATTTTGGTTCATCGATGTATTTTCTAGTGTTTCTAGTCTTTTTTCTTGTTGTTTTAGTAGCTCACTCATAGATTCTAGTCGTTGATCTTGCGTCGCCAGATGAGAATTTATAGTGGTTAACTTCTGCAGTATTTCTTGCAGGACATGATTTTCCTGACTGGGTCCTTTCTTGACATTTTCCGTTTGGCCAGCCATTTGGGCATATGTCGTGCCTTCTCTAACTTTCGCGCTATTAAGAGGGATTTGGTTTGGATAGGATGGCGTCCTAGGTTGAGAACTAAGAGTTCTGATGTTCTCTGTTGGATTTTTTTTACTATTTCTCATTCTTTGCAGCTGTTTGGCAACTTCACAGCCTCTGTAATTTGCTGGGTGGTGATTCCCACAGTGTATACATTTCGCTGGATCGCTTCTACTTTTGTTGCATTCTTTTGATGGATGTTTCCCAGCGCACTTTACACATCTAGGCTCCCTATTGCAGTATTTTCGAGTATGGTTATATGCCTGACAGTTGTGGCATTGTGGAATTCTACTGCTGTTCTTTTTTAATGTCTCAATTTTGACTTTCATGTTCAAGATTGCTTTGATTCCATATATCTTATCAATGCTCTCGGTGTTGTTAAATGTTAGCATGAATAGGGGTAGGCCGATTTTGGTTGTTACTCTTTCATCGTTTGAGTTTTTGGTAACCTTTTTCTTCAGAATGTTTACAGCATTTATGATTTTGAATCCTTTCTGACTAAGTTCCTCAATTATTTCATCAGTTGGGCATGTATGATGTAGTCCTCTGGCCATAACTTTGATTTGTTGCTCTGCTTTGTTTTCATACGTGAACCATTCAATGTTTTGAGCACTAATTGCATTTGCTAACATTCTGTAGGTTTCTGGATCAACTGCATTTACTTTCCAAACATTATTATTCAGTGCAGTGACCTTATATTTGTCGTTTGGCACTATTTTGACTATTTGTTTAATTGTTTTGTACTCACTAACATTAAGAATATTAATGGGTGGAGGTGGTATCTCTTTCTTCATTGGTTCATTTAACTGTGCTTTTTTTTGTTGAGACACGTCTAGCTAGCTGTTTGGAGTTGTACATTCTTCTGTAGATTAACTAAGTCCTTGCGTGGCTGACCAGATTGGTTTATCGGTGGTTTTCTTACGCCTTGTATTGATTGTTCCACCTCAGGCGAGGATTCTGCTTTCCTTTTTTTATTTTGGCGTTTAGTTTTAACAATTTGTTTGCGTATAAAACTCGGTTCATATGCAAATTCATCGTCATCTGTTTCATAGACGACTATAGCATTTTGGGTTTCATTTACTTGTTTCTTCTCACTTTTAATTACAGCAATTTCTTCTTTAAGCTGTTGAACCTTTTTAAAGAGTTGACCATTGAGTTGCATTAAGTTTTCTAGTGATTTTTTTAAACCAGCGTTTTCTCTAGTGACATCGTAGAGGTTTTCTTGGCTCACGCTTTCCATGCAATCCACACTAGGTTGAGATATCATATTTGGTATTTGGTCTGATGGCTTACGAAGTTCTTCGTTTTCTTTATCGTGGCTACTTATTGACGATGTTGGTGATCTCGATAATTTGGCGCTACGTCCAAATGGATTTACATTATTTGACTTGGTCGAATTATTGCGGTCGTATGATGTCGACGACTGGGAGCCCGCTTCCACACTCCTACAAATCGCCGGTACTGGGGATCCAAATCCCTGCACCGTAGTATTTTCTTCATTAAGAACTTATTTATGACGAATAAGATCGAATGTTTAGTTTGGGGGTTATTGAGGAAAGCCAGTGTTCCTGAAGCTCGCCCATAGTGTTAGTACGAAAACCCAACAAGGTGAAACTATGCTTGGATTCAAGAAAATTGAACGCAATAACCAAAAAAGATGCGTACCCATTCCCACTTATTGATGGTTTAATTGGTCGGTTTGTAAGGCCTCCATGGTTTTTCATTGGCAGCGAATACATTGAATTATGTGGGAGAATGCGGTTTATCGAAAATTACCTTAATCGAGATTAATCGATAATCGGTAATAACCAATAAGAGTTTAGCACGTCAGTATTGTACGAAATTGAAAGAAATTTTGTGGTGGTATTGGATGGTATAAAAACAGAAATGAGGTTGGATATGGGACAGTCGATGGTCAGTCGGTAAAAAAATAAAAAGTAGGACAGTCTTGAATAGAAAGTTTTAAAAGTAAAAAGTATAGCGAATGATTGTGTGTGTGATAAAAAGTAGATGTGATTTCTGAACGTTAACAATTAAAATAAAAAAACCCGAAATAATGTAAAATTGATAAGTGAAAAAAAAACTATGGGTGATCGTGATATGTAAAGATTATAGTTTATAATCTTATTTTTGTGTGGAAACGAAAGTTTATAGTTCAAATCCGTTTCTCAAAATGAAAAAAAAACGAAATGCAAATATAAATATGTACTCTTATAATTTCATATGTATAATTCATAATGTAATTATTATATAATGTATTAAGTTTTATAATCTATCTAAAAACTTATGTGATACGAAGTTAAATGAAAAATTAATTAAAATTAAATAAAAATCAGAAAAACTCTAAAATTAAAAAAAATTATTAATGTATATATACTATAAGTAAAAGACAATTTATATAAAACTAAAACGAAATAATATATCCTATGCTAAACTAACCTATAAAAATAATTTTAATTTAATAAAAAAAAAAAAAAACTAAAAGTTTACGAATAAATAAAAATTAAAACTAGAAAAATAAAAATGAATAAAAATCAAATACGTATGTTGGTCAGCACGAGCGATTATACCAAAGAAGACAGCTGGATCTATGCCACCATCATCAACATCATCGTCTTAGATTATGCGCATGTATTGTATGTATTAAATTAGGTATTTATTTATAATTTATTTAATTTAAAAAAAAAAAAAAAAAAAAAAAATTTTATGTACAATTTATTTTTTTTACAATTTACATATACTATTTACAAGTATTTATTTATAAACTATTATATATATAAATTTCCATTATTTATTTTTTATTCTGAACTTATTGTAATAAAAATGTTATTAGATATTATTGTTATTGTAAATATCTGCATTTTGGTTGAATAATTTAAAATGTCGTGATTCGGGAAAAAATTTAATGGGAGCTGAGGCGATGTAAGTATTTCGGTGGTGAGATGAATTGATTGCAAATGAAACAAACTTTTTTTTTGTCCATACGGTCAGTTACAGATCATTCAGAAACTTTCACTTTAAGACCCACCTCAAGGCTGAGCAGCTGGTGAAAGCGACCGTTTCACAGAAAGTAACTGAGTGATAAATTCTTTTAACAACAGGTAACCTAATGGAGGCCTGTTCGTTACAGGTTGAGTCAAACCAATTATATTTCGAGCATAGACCTCAAGGATGCCTTTTGGCAAATTCCGTTGGAGGAGGGTTCCAGGGACAAAACGACATTCGCAGTTCCGGGCAGGCCATTATACCAGTTTTGCGTAGTGCCGTTTGGACTGTGCAACTCTCCCCAAACAATGTCGAGACTTATGGACAAAATGATTCCTTATTCGTATCATGATAGGATATTCGTCTATTTTGACGATCTCTTGATCATATCAGCCACCTTAGAAGAGCATTTTAAAATGCTCCGACTGATTGCTCCATGGTTAAAGGATGCCAATCTTACGATAAACGTTAATAAAAGCAAATTTGTTATGAAACAATTTAAATATTTGGGTTTCGTAGTTGGGGAAGGAGGACTTAAGACAGACCCTGAAAAAGTGCGCGCTATACAAGATTATCCATCTCCTAAACTGATAAAACAAACTAGAAGATTCTTGGGAATGGCCGGCTGGTATCAAAGATTTATACCAAATTATGCAAATATCACTACTCCACTTACTGATACTTTAAGGAAAAGTTCTAAGTTCTGTTGGACCTTAGAAGCAGAGCAGGCGTTTCAAGTATTAAAGCTTCGATTATCTACTTCCCCAGTGCTGGTGAACCCCGACTATACCAAACCGTTCTACATTCGTTGCGATGCTTGCACTTCAGGAGTCGGAGGTGTACTTTTTCAAAAGCTGGATGATAATGAAGAACGTCCCATTGCATATGTATCACGAAAATTAAATAAATGTCAAAATGCATACAGCGTATCCGAATTAGAATGCTTAGCAGCCATCATAGGTATCAAGAAATTCAGACTTTACATAGAAGGCTTCAAGTTTACTGTGATAACGGATCACGCCAGTCTGAAGTGGCTGATGTCCCAGAAAGACCTTAATGGTAGACTTGCGCGATGAAGCCTTAAACTTCAAATGTTTAACTTTGATATTGTACACGAAAAAGGATCGATGAATATAGTACCGGATGCACTATCGCGAATGCATAGTGATAGTATTCAAGAGCTTAAAGACAGTCCGAAGATTGTTGCGGTTATTCAACTTGATTTAGACGATTTTTTGGATGACGAATATGTAAAACTACGTGCGAAAATATCAAAAGATCTCAGTTTATTTCCCATATTTAAAGTACATAATGACCGTGTATTTATAAGAATTAAACCACACAAAGATGTAGCATTGATTTATGTAACTATCTGGAAAATTTGGATTCCTAATACATACAATGAGACAAGCTTTAATCACTCAAGAACATAACGTTTCTACTGCAGCTCGTGTTGGGATTGCCAAAGCCCTTGACCTCCTTCGAGGATAGTATTATTGGCCGGGGATGCGCAAGCAGGTTTACGATTATGTGAATAACGGCTCAATATGCAAGACACCCAAACATAGCAATAAAATATGGAAACCAGTTCTAGGTAAAACTACCTTCTCGGAGAGACCCTTCCAGAAACTGTTTGTTGACCTCATGGGTCCGTATCCAAAATCAAGAAACGGAAATATGTATATTCTGATAGTGTTGGATCAACTGACAAAATTTGTTCTACTGAAACCCTCGACGAATAGTACAACTTCAAAAATTACCACATATTTAAAATATGAAGTATTTCTTTTATTTCGAACCCCAGAAACTATACATACGGATAATGGGGTACAATTTACCAGCAAACATTTCAGTGATCTCCTTAACGAGTTTGGGATTAAACATGTTAAAACAGCGGTAATCTATTCACCTCAATTCAATGCGTCAGAAAGAGTGAATAGATCCATACTAGCCGCTATACGTGTGTTCATCAAAGAGGATCATCAAAATTGGGATTGTCAACTAAGTGATATTGGATGTGCATTACGATCTGCTTTACATCAGTCTACTGGGTATCCCCCTTATAATCTCCTTTTTGAATACTATATGGTAACACATGGCAATCATTATTCATTATTGCGTGAGCTGGATTCGGTGGCAGAACCAGATATAGAACCGTTGGCGTTAAGCGATCGAATGTCAGTGATCCATGCGAAAGTTAATGAAAATTTAAAAAATCATATGAAAAATATGCAGCGTATTATAATCTCCGCACGAGAACAGTTTCTTATAAACCGGAACAGGAAGTTTATGTCAAAATCCATCAACAAAGTAATGCTGGTAAACGTGTTTGTTCAAAATTCTCGCCACTATTTGTGAAAGCTATTGTGCATAGACGAGTAGGCAACGTTAACTATATTTGTAAAGATAGTCAAGATAAAATCATTGGAACTTTCCACAGCAAGGATATCAAACTTTAATTATGTTTATCCTATGTACCAGCCCGGTTGTGTATGATTAAGAGTATACTAAACCCACAACACTAGAATACAGTTTTGTTTTTTTTTATCATTAATCGTCAGCTATGATGTTCGTGCGTTGCAGCCTTTAAAGGTTAGTGACCTCTTTGGTTTGCTAGTATAATCAAAATAAAGAAATTTTCGAATTTTTGTTTTGCATATGGAAAGCCTATGCATTAGGAAATTTATTCGTTGTGTGTGAGTGAAACAACCGTAGTACCAAGTGGCACGTTGTCTTTTGCAAAAATAAGATCGTCATTCTGGTTGAAAAATTTGGCACAACGTCAAACATACCAAATTGAAAGCTTGCAAAATTTTGTTTTGAAGCATAATCAAATAATTTTGTGGTAGGTAAGTTGGAAATGGACTAGGATGGAGCATTAGCGATATAGACAATACATTTTTATTATAAATATAATTTTGCAGACTCCTCCGATAAAGTCACTGCTAAAACTAGGCCGTGTGATCACGGGTGATCATACTGTATCTGTGGATGCACCACCACGTGGACTGCAAATTACTAGTGGATCCATATACGAGGTTCACAGACATGTAGGTACACTATATGTATACAATCTGGGCATAGTGCTACCTATCAAGTAAAGCGACAGCCACTAAAAAGACCACGCGGCTGGTCAGCTGCCTAATAAGTGTGCCAAACGAGTTTAAACTCCATTACGAGAGTAAGACAATTTACCAGTGAAGACCAATGAAAAAAAAAATTTTTTATTAGTAATTGTAATAATTAAGGTTCAAATAATTAGAATTAGAGTAAAATTGATAGTTAAAAGTAAGTTAAAATAATAATCAAAATATTATTGAATTAACAAATTGAATGATTGAAGGTGTATAGTGTAAAATCGACGTCGCATATTGAATTTTTGCTGTAACCTTTTTATACAGGTATTTTCATCCACAGAGCACACCCAAGAACACCCGAAAATATCTAGTGTTAAAATTTATTATTTGAATGATAGTTATTGTTTTCTGAAACTTATTAATTAAATAATTTTTATACACATTATATGACCTTGATCATTTATACGATTGAATGAATTATATCGGAATTTTTTTTTGAAGAAATAATTCTAAAATGAAAATCTAATTTTTTTATTATTATGATGTGTATGTTGTAAGGTGAGCTGTTCGTTCTTCTAAAAATTGTATGAGACATGGTATATGATAGTGGATCTTAAAACGAACCCCCCTTGGCTGTTTGCCAGTCTTGCTGTTTCGATCCACGCTCGTCTTACTGTTTCGCGCTTTGTTTATTTATGTCCTTCAAGCTTTGCATCTATGCATTGCATAGTTCCGTGCCTATAATACTGACATGAATAAGTTGGGTTGGCCCACGAATTTTTCATTCCAAACAAGGGGTCATACATGTGTTCATTCACACCATCGATCGTACTTAGATGGTGAAAAGTCCCTTTATGCATCCTGCCCCTATCGGAATTCGGACCCGGTACCTCTCGCTCCAATTGCCGCAGTAGTAGATATCGTGTAACAAATATTTCTGAAAGATGTCGTTAATGCTGCAATACTTTTCAATTTTCGGTATTGCCCTTCGAATCTCGTAATCCATTTGTTATAGGACCGTAAGGTCATGTTGTAAAATCACGTAATGCTTATTGATACCAGCAGGAAGAATGGCTTTTACATGGGTTGGTTTAAATCCAACTATCCGCCTTATAGTTTCGTCCGTAAATCGAAAGGCAACCGAGTTTTGTTGAGCTTGGTAAACTCATTTTTTGAATTGGGTTCATATCTGGGCTATAAGGGGGTCATTTTATTGTGTAGATGGAACTACCAACCAAGTACTTTTTCACCTTTTAAATAGAAATAAAATGTTATGTTTTAAAGTTATTTATTATTTTCTACCAGAAATTTATACAGAAGTTTTAAATAAAGAAATAAAAGTGCATGGTCATTTGTTTTGATCTGTGGGCTGGCGCGTTGTCTTGTTGAAAGATGAAGCTCTCAGTTTCACTAAATAGCTCCAAAACTGATGCTTTTCAACGCCTTTGCAATGTTTGAATGTTCAGGTACACATTGCCGGTTACCTCTGCTTCGACAAGGGCCATCAGCCAGCATTACTACAACATCCTCAAACCATTCCACCCTCAGTTTCATAAGGCACTTGTTGAATGCAGATATCGCTGAGGCGTTCACCTGGTTTTCTACGCACAATTAGCCATCCATCTCCCACATGATTGAAGATATATTAAATAAAATTTTCTGCAGCGAGTGGCGTGCCTAAAATTTGCGTTCAGTAACCTTCTACGAACAGTTGAACTGGAAATTTGAATACCTGTTGCTGTAGCAAGATCGTCTTGCAATTTCGGTGAAGTTTCAAATCGGTTCTGCTTGGAACGAAGAACCAGATATTTATCTTGCATTGTTGTGGGTTTTCGCGGTCTGCCAGACTCTTAAGATCGCTCTGTGATCCCCGTAGTCCTAAATTTTTTTATAAGATCGGCAATTGATGATTTTCCACGTCCACTCCTATCACCAATTTCACGCACGGACAGTTCTTCCTTCCATAACGCGATAACAACACTTTTATCTTGGTCGTTTAGTTTAGACATTTTAAGAACTTTATTCGCTTTTTTATACTAAAATCATTTTCTTCATAAACATAACTTTAACAACTTATATTTACTTTCAGAGTTCGGGTGAGTTACCAAATGCAATCTTAAAATTGGAATCTAAAAAAAAATAAAAACACTAGGCAATATTTAACGTTTTTAAAGGAATTCGAACTGTCCGGATGTTTTTGCACAGTACGGTTTTATTTGATCTACAACTTTTAGATCTTCGTATACGTTTTTCAATATTAACGTGTGACGATGATCGTCGTCGTTTGCGGGCACGAAACGCTTCCACAATATATGACTAATTTTCTTGATTGGCCATCGCATTCCAACAATTGGTAATTTGTTCTATTGACGTAAATAATTTAAAAATGGATTTCGTGTCATAACACCAGGGCGAGCACACTTTTTTGATGAAGATGCACCTGTGACAATTACCTACCATTCCGATTAGTTTTTGATCATTAATATCTAGATCTCGTCTGTTACTATACCTATCTCTTGTTTTATTTTGACTATTTATAACTTAACTATTCATTTCTTCTTTAATTCTTAATTTTCTTCCTTCATTCTCATTAAATTGTAATACAAAATTACTTGATGATTTAACACTTTCTTTAAAAATTATATTGCACTCTTTGAACCAACATTAATTAGTGATTCTGTTAATAGTTAGTTTTTTTCGGTTCAAGATTTTGTACAACTTCTGATTTGTGATAGATGTGGTTTCGATACATTATTTGAAAAATGTTTTGTTCAATGATTTTTATATGAAGCACAATTCCAAAACACTTCACTACTAAGAAAAATGTTTATGTGTTGAATATAAAATTGAAAATCAGAAGAAAAGTTTTCCATAAAACAATAAGTGGTGTTGAAATAAAAGGAACATAATATCGTCAATATGAGTTTAATGAAACTCTCTAATAAAATTATTTATCGAGATGCATCATTTATTGTTGTTTGTATCAATTAAAGTCTTGGTTCAAGTTGGATATAATTGTTTCAAATACGAATAAGACGTCTCTTTTACAAGTTCAAATGTTCATTCAACGTAATCGAGATGTAAACGAAAATGTTTTGGTAAATATAGATTTTCCCGGAAAACTTGTGATTACCTCACAAAAGAATATATTGTATTCCAATCATAGGCGAAACGATTATAGTATCGATCATGTTGTTAATCTTATTGAGTGTAAGAGAGTGTACAAATGTTGACTGGCTTTTAGTGAGTTCCAATTTTACATTTTTTCTCACCCCAACAGGGTGGACGGCGAAGACGTTTAGTCCTCTAATTTGAAATTATCCGGTTGCGACCAGCGCAGTTACTAGAAAACTGGACAACGATAAGTTCAACCCATAGTGATGTGATAAAGGTTTATCATAACTAAGCCCACATCGTTAATATCTATTTTTTATACATAAGTAATTTATAAAATCAACACAAACCGCTAAAAATGATTCATCTCGGTAAATAACTTAATAAGAGAGATAAAATTAACTCAAATTGAAGATTTTATGTTTTTCTTATTTCAATACGAATTTAATAGTTTATCGAATGAATTGTTGTTTTTGTACACAATTTTCTTCGCACTTTAAATTATATATTCAACACAAAAAAATTTTTCATCGTAACGAAGTATTTTCAGATTGTGCTACATGCATGTATGATGGAAAATTTTCACGGTTTTCTTTTTTTTGCAGAACATTTTACGAATTATGTACAAAAGCTACTGTAATCGATAAAAAAAACTTACCATTAACAGAACCACAAATTAATTTTGGTCCGTAGAATGCAATAAAGTTGATAACGAAAGTGTTGAATCGTCTAATTGAGGAATTTAATGAGATTGATGACATGAAGAAAGAAAATTAAGATTTAGTAATTTCTTTATAGAATTTATACCTTTATCGAACACAGATACAAAATATTTTATTATTATTTCAATATCTAACAACTTGCCAAGTAAACCACAAAGAACAGAAAGTGTTAAAAATCTTGGGCGAAACGGATTATAATTTAAATAAATTAGGAAAGATATTTTGTTTATTTAAAGATCTTTTTTCTAGTCTAAATTCTAGTAAAAGATTAAAACTTTTTAATGAGCCAAAATTATCATCTAGTGCTATGAAAATTGTCATAGGAAGTCGCGTGGATCCACAACACATAAATAACGAAGTTGTGATTGAAAACAGTCACGTTACAAACGTCATATTCCGGACACAGATACACTTTCCAATAGTCGATATTAAAACAGATTTGTTTAAAGAAAAAGAAAAGATTTGGTCGAGACGATCATGTTTTACGATTTACAATTTACTTTGATGATTTCGAGACAAATAATCCCCTAGGAAGTCGTTCCGGGTTACAATAAGAAGGAGCAGTTCTGTACAAGCTCCAAATTGATCCACTATTTATTCGTGTTCAGCGATGAAGCTCATTTTTGGCTGAGTGGATAAGTCAACAATCAAAATTTACGAAACAGAAAAGATTCAAGAGCTTTCAATGCATCCTGAAAAATGCCCTATTTGCTGCGGTTTATAGTTAGACATCATGATGTTAGATCGTATTACTTTAAAAATGAGGAAGGACAACGTGTAAATGTCAATGGCGCATATATGTTACACATACTGCTAAGTGTAATTTTTAAATTATGTTTTAAGTATGTATAACAGAACAATATTTCATCCTACAGTGTACTTAGACTTGCAGCAACGCACAACTGCTTTAGTCGGTAGTAAAATTGTTATACATAATATTTGTATCGGATAGAATTAGTATTGGAGGTAAAGGTAGCCAAGATTAGGTTTCCTAATTGATGAATAAAACCTAACGATCACGTTTATCCCAAGTTGTCGTTGAAAAACGCTTGTAGATCTCAGTAAGAACGTGTATTATCAAAATTATATTAATTAGTTATAAGTGAGCTCTACTAAGGTTCAAAAATCAATGACAAAGCTTATTTTACAAGTTAATAATCCATTATAGGAATATTATAGTACCATTATATATTAGTACTGTAATCTATAATATTCAATTGCGACATCTAAATTGTAACATTATTTGTACTTAAATTTGACATGTTATCATAATTTGCTGTAAGTAAAACAATTCGGGAGTGTTAAGAAAAATTTTTATTTTTATAAAATAATGGTTAAATCGCCAATTTGTTCTTGTTAACGCATATTTTACAGAAAATGTTCAAATTCGTTGTTAATTGTTTTGAAACAACTAGTCATTGGCAAATTTCCTTATGAAGAATTGTCTTTATGGCAAAAGGCGATCGTTTTTAATATATTAACATATTTGTTTATTTAAGATATTAGTTTATGTTTAATTTAGCACTAGTTCATAAACAAAATCAATATTTTGTCAAATTCGAAAAAATGTTGTTCATTTTTATTTTGAATTTAATTCACTGCTGAATTAAGGTCCTAAAAATGGTTAAATATATTTATATACTAGCCTCTCTGAAATAAATAAATTTTTTTGTTTGCAAGTCTATTACTCAGCACTGAGGAAAATATTTTGAATAAATTTTCGATGAAGGTTTCATCGTAACACGTGTAACGAATTGTAACACACCAAAAGTATATCTTGAAAAATGAAATCGCCTAAATGACTGATAATTAGTCGTTTGAGACCATTATCTAGTATACAAATAATTTCCCACCCACAATTTCTTTGCGAATATGGTTATTATACCATAAAGTAGTCACTGCACTTAAAAACTCAGAAAAAAGCATAAAACAATAAAATTCTAGTACAACAATAAACCATGATTAAATATCGGGAATTATAATCTTTCATTCCGAGCAGAACGAGACTAAGGTAAACAACCAAAGCGCATGATTTCAACTGATACGACGCTTAAGTAGTCGCTGGATTCTTAGATAAATGATACATAATCGGAATTCCATGTTATTGGATTATCAACCGAATCAAATTTGTGTATGTAACTTTATTCATTACACTTTTGGGGTAGTTATGGATTACTGGCACGGATCCATATACGACATGATCTGGAAATACGGGGTGATATTCCACTAAACTGATAGTGAATCGCCACCAATAAGGTGTGGATGAATAGTTACAGCGAATTCAAAAAGAAATAAAATATATATATATATATATATATATATATATATATATATATATATATATATATATATATATATATATATATATATATATATATATATATATATATATATATATATATATATATATATATATATATATATATATATATATATATATACGTATATAGTCTGAAAGTTGTATTGTTCTAAGCAAAAGCTCTAAGTTAAGAATTCTCGTGTGCTCGTGGAAAAAAAAAATAATAATAATAATAATTTAAATCTTAATTTTTCCAAATTTTGTTTTTTCTTATTTGTTAATTTATATTTAATTTTCTTTATAAATATTATTTATTTGTATAATTTTTTTATATGTATATGTACATAAGTGAAAACGTGGCGGTAATTATGTGCATTAGAAAAATATATGTAATATAAGATTAGTGATCACTGATCAAAATGGTACTCGGGTGAAACGTAATCTGGTGCGGTTACCTAGAGACGGTATCCGACCGATTGTTAATAAATTTTTTTTTCAGTTAACTCCTTCGTCCAAGAGCTCTGGACATCGGGTGAGTTAATTTATTTTTGGTAAAATTTTCACGTTTCTAAATTCCTTATATTATATTTTTCTTTGAATGTACATTATATTTTACAAATTTATTTTGATATTACGATATATGGGTTACTATACCTTATATACTACACATATATACATATTTGAAATATATTAAAAAAAATCTTAGCTTATTAAATGTAAGAATTGTAATTTACACTTTAAGTGAGTTAATAATTATGCTACAAACAATAATTAAAGACTATATTGTTTTTAATTGTGTTCGAATGGGATATTAAATTGTGTCGATAAAGGGGAAAGGAAATTTGCGAGTTGCTAAGGTAGTGGCTGCGACGATGGTTTTCCATGATGGTTTCCTTTTATTTGTTTTGCAAGCACATGATACAGTTTATCTGTAATGGCGATAAAGATTGTTCCGATATACCCTCCCCGCCCTGATAACTCGGAAAGCAGAAAAGGAAAGCAAGCATGTGCGAACAAGGACAATCGTGTCGTTACACTGTGTTATACCTTCTGTATACAAATGATTTACCAAATATAGCAGAAGCCAGAATAGGGACTTTTGCTGATGACACTGCCATAATGACCATTGATATTAGTATTTTCGAATCAACACGGATTACTGCGACTGCAGGAACATGACAACGAGGAGCTGCGGAACCTACTGGATCACATCAATGGAAAAAAAATTTTGTTTTCCTTCTACAACAAATTATCATATATAGTAGTAATTTGTGCTTCTACTTTCCACTACACTCAAAAATATGTTGTGTAATTTTATTTTTACCGTTGCGTATAGATTTTACGAATGTGGTAGTGAGAGGTTAATGTGAGACGTTAATGTGAGATGTTGGAATTCGTTGGCTGGTTTTCAGTTTCCGTTGAAGTATAAAATGCACAAGTTTAAGGCAGCTATCAACCTTTACTTGAAGGATCGCGCGTTGGGTGCAGGAGCTCTGACAGTTACAAGGAGCTAGGTCAGTCTAAAAGTCCGCCCTGCACCCAATTAAAACTAAACATAAAAAAAATGTAGGTGTCGCTAGTAAAAAAATGGCATTCGAGAAACACACCATATATGATTTCTCTACATATTATAGTGCTTTGTATCCGGACTAGCCATTAAAATTATAAGCAGAGCTGGAAGAAACGGTAGTGGTAATGACAATAACAACGGAACCGCATATATTTCCAAGCGTGCGGTTGCATATTGTTTACAACTTATCAACAAATGCAAACATAGAAAAATAGCAATATACAGCTCACTGGTAATAAACTTAAGACTGCAGATGTAAAAACTATAAAACTAACCCAAGAGCAGGATTTCGGAAAGGAAATTTTCAACATATCTAGAAATATTCTTCCTCTTGGGTTAATTTTATTGTTGTAATATCTAACATACGCCCATTTTCCACGTTTGACCGTGATACGATATAGATATTGACGATGACGGATTAGTTCGCCTATCATTTCATTCAATCACTGAATTCAAAATATGCGATATAGTCAATTGCCAATCTGGACTAGTAACACCAAGACAAGACGCTCTGTGTGTGCTAGATATTTCTGAGAAAATACAGAGCTTTAGATGAAAATGATTTTTTATCACCACAGTATGGGTTGAACTTAACATTGATTAGTTCTCTAATTACTGAGGTGGACTCAACCGGATAATTTTCAGTAGAAGACTAGAATCCTCCATTTCCCACTCTGATAAGAGAATGGTGAAAAATTGGAATTCAATAAATGCCAATCAAAATTTATACGCACACTTACACACAATTAGATTAACAACATGATCGATACTAATCGTTTCGCCTATAATTAATTTTAATTTTAGAACATACCCTATTATGAGGTAATTACAAGTTTTCCGGGAAAATCTATATTTACCAAAACGTTTTCGTTTACATCTCGATTATGTTGTATGAGCATTTGAACTTGTAAGACGACTCTTATTCGTATTTGAAACAATTATGAGTTGTTGTAATTTTTCACAACAATGAAATGAATGAAAATGAAAATCACGTGTCTTAAAGATTTGGTTTATTTTTGGCCTACAGAGAAACGAAAATAGGTAGTTACAATAACAAAAAGTTGTTGCTATTGTTCACACCCTTGAAAGGAATTTTCGTCTAAATTTAGATGCAGTTACACAATCTTAAATACAGCAAAATTAAGTGTGGCCTTGATTATATAATTGAACTTCAATGTATTAGGCCATAAGGACATGATGTAGGTTACTTGAATTTCAGTGATTTTCTAATACGAAAGGCCGATAATTATATGGTTAGAACCGAGAGTTTTACTATAGCCAAATCGTTAATACTGACCGTATCAATGTACGTTTTGGACCAGACTCTTATACAAAGACCACTGGAACATGGTTGTTTATAAACGATTCGACTTATAGTTTAATATTTAGTTATTCGAATTCAGTGATTGATTGAAATGAAAGGCGGATAAGGCAATCATACATAAACTAGGCCAATATCGTAAACATCAATCGTTTTAACATCCAACTTGAACCAAGACCTTACTTGATACAAACAACAATAAATGATGCATCTCGATAAATAATTTTATTAGAGAGTTCAATTAAACTCAAATTGAAGATTTTATGTTCCTTTTATTTCAACACCACTTTAATTACTTTGACGAATTTGCTTATAAAATGAACTATTGTTTTATGAAAAGTGTTAATAAACTTTTCTTCTGATTTTCAATTCTACTCATTAAAATTTTTCATAGTAGTGAAGTGTTATGGAATTGTAAATACTATATGCATGTCGTATCGAAAATGTTCAATGTTTGCTTCATTTAAAAATCATTGTACAAAATATTTTAGAATATGTGTATCGAATCCACATCTATCACAAATCAGAAGTTGTACAAAACCTTGATCCGAAAAAACACTAACTATTAACAGAATTACTAATTAATGTTGGTTCAAAGAGTGCAATAAAATTTTTAAAGAAAGTGTTAAATCATCAGGTAATTTTGTGTTACAATTTAATGAGAATGAAGGAAGAAAATTAAGAATTAAAGAAGAAATGAATAGTTAAGTTGTACAAAGTCAAAATAAAACAAGAGATATGTATAATTACAGACGGGACCTAGATATTAATGATCGAAAAGTGTTGGAATGCGATGTCCAATCAGGAAAATTGGCCGCATACTGTAGAAGCGTTTCGTGCCCGCAAACGACGACGATTATCGTCACACGTTAATATTGGTAAACATAGACAAACATCTTAAAGTTTAAGATCAAATAGAAGACGTAGATCATGCGGTGGTTCATCATATAATTATAAGTTGTTAAATTAAATCCAACAGATTATTATATTGTTTAAAAACCATTGTAACGATACGACGAATTCTTACCGCCACAAGAAAGTAATTTATTTTAACAGACATGCTGCAAATCGGTTGTAATGATAAACTGTATGACATATAGTTATATCGAGTGTTATATCTGCTGTTTGTTTAACTGTTGCAAACAATCGGATGCTGTGTAACATGTACCATTTCTTTATTGTAAATTACGCACATATTATTCATTTTCTCTTCCCATTGCATTTGTAAGATGTAGATCTTTATTTTTCTGGAATATTCCCGATTTTTCATACGGTAATTTATATGCAGATAATATTGAAATCAGATTTTTTTGGGTTGAAATTTGTCATTCGTTGATCGTAAGACTACCAATCGTGATCAGTAATTTAATTAAATAATTTTCTATATGGTGATTCTCTGTGTAGTGAAAGTGAAGCTGAGCAGGAAACATTATCTGATCACAACGATAAGGTCGTTGTTGAATATCGAAATTACAATTTCGAATTGACCAGGCCATACATGGTACGTAATTTTCTGTTCTATCATAGGGTTGTTAGTTTTCTTAGTGTTGTAGTTTTCTAAGTTTTTAAATTTTTAATACTGTGTTTATAATATCTTTTATTGTCTATATACAGAATTGATATGTGGATAGCGCTATTACAGCGCATGTCAATAAAACAAGCGACCTTTTCTTCTTTACTTTGTCTTTATAATATTACATAGTACAGATTTCTTATGTTAAACGGTTTATTTTTAAACAATTTTTACAGGCCATTACTGGCCCGTACCATGTCAACAATCTGACTTCATCGGTTTCGATCACGAGCAAGCTCTTCATACTGTTGCAAGCAACTAGATGATGCCAGATCGCTCTCTACGCCGTGGAGCCATCGTCGCCGACAACGACCTCTTCGCCTACCGAAAGGCGACCCTTCCTTTTAAGATCGCTGAATGATTCGTTTCGGATCCGCACGTAAAACGTGACCGAGCCAGCGTACTCGCTGTCCTTTAATTTCATGCACGATATCAGGAATTTTCAATAAATTCCTGATCTCGGGGTTCAATAGAACTCGGTATGTGCCATCAACGTCGCGTTTTGGGCCATATATCACACGCATGATTCTTCTCTCGAATGTTAGAAGCCATCTTTCGTACTCATCCGTCAGGGTTCAACTCTCACATCGGGTATGATCATTACTCTGTACAGTTTCAGCTTATCCGCATTTGCAAGATATTTTGATTTCAGCAGTGGACGTAGATGATATAAAGCCCGATTGCCAGTGGCAAGGCGGACTTTGATATCCTCGCCAACACTGTTATCGTGAGTAATGAGAGATCCAAAGTACTTGAATCTCATTACTTCTCAAACGTATGGTTACCACTACTGAGATCAGTTGCGTCTTGTTATCGAAAACCAGAGATCATATATTTGGCTTTGGACTCATTGATTTTGAGACCAACGGAAGCTGAACACTGTTTCAGTGGATCAAGTGTCTCTTTCACTCCGTTGTCATTTAATCCAATCACACAGATATCATCTGCATAAGAATGAAGTTGATTGGATTGACGGAATAAGATGTTATCCTGAGGTGTTTCACTTTAACGAAGGATGTATTCCAACATGAGATTAAAACGTATCGGGGACAGCGCATCTCCTTGTCGAAAACCTGTAGTGATTGCAAAAGTTCTCTGTAGCCTGTTCTCAACTTTAACACAGCATTGTGACTGCGTTACTGTCATTTTACACAGATGTACATATTTTTGGGTATTCCTAAATATTCAAGCGCATACCATAGTCTCTCTCGATTGATCGAGTCAAAGGCTTGCTTGAAATCTAGGAATACCTGGTGTACATCGCGAGACGTTTCATAGTACTTCGAAAGAATCATCCATAGCGAAAAAACTTGATCAGTGAGTAATCGATTTGGACGGAATTCTCCTTGATAGTGACCGACAATTTCCTCTGCTAGACTAGTAATTCTTCCAAAGATGATGTATTACAGTAACTTTTATGCTGTAAAAAAGGAGAGCTATAGGCATAACTTCATTTCGCCATACCAATCAAATAAGGTCGAAAACACAGTTCCAAAAAGTTAGCCCTCCGAATATCAAGAGCTCTGAATTAATGCAATCAACCCCTGGCGAACGATTTGTGTTTAATCTCTGCATGGCCATTGTGAATTCGTCATAGGATGGATCCTCAATGAACATCTCTGCGGTCTGTATTTGAGGGTATTCAAATACAGCTTTGATACATTAAGTTAGTCAGTAAAATGTTCACGCCATGTATCAGTACTACATTGACGTTAACACAGAGGTTTCCATCCTGGTCCCGAATGGCAGTTGACCGAGATCTTAAGGTATGGTGCAATTCGGTGATTCCTTTAAAGAAACCACGCGAATTGTGCTCATTGCTGAGTTGTTGTACTCTTAAGACCTTAGCCTTCCACCATTCTCGCTTCTTTAGTCTACAAATTCTATTAGCTGTCCTCCTAGCAAGAACTGCTTTGTTTTTCCTTGCGATTGTAAACCGAGTCTGCGCTTCATTATAGGCTATATTGCGTTGCTCACAGCAAGACGACAATCCTCATCAAACCAATCATTTTTGGGCTTAGTTTTCACTATACCGAGAGTGTGCTGAGCAGCATCGACAATCGAGGTTTTTAATACTTCCCAGATACTGTTCACATCATCGGATTGGTAATTGGATTGCATTTATGCGTTTCTTCACTTATAAGACCTTCAGAAGAGAATTTCGTTGTATATTCTCCTGTCCTTCCTGACTTGTACGAAAATTTCCATCGTTGCTCTGCAGCAACCATAAAATGGTCAATGCCTACGAATTTTGTAGACGATCGATAAGATCTCACTTCTTGGACAACTCGAGCCTTTAGAAATCAACACATGGTCAATTTGGCTTCGGGATGTTTTACGTGGATGTGTCCATGTTTCTAAGTGGATGCGTTTATGAGGAAAGAATGTACTTGCTACTTTGAGATCATGAGCGATCGCAGTTGATCATTCTTTCCCCATTTTCGGTCACTGTTTCGTATCGGGAGTACGGACCTATATTGTTACATAAGTCGGTCTGATTTCTGCCAGCTCTAGCATTAATGTCACCAATCACCAATTTGATATCGTG
Organism: Tipula lateralis; assembly: GCA_963932295.1. Classification (NCBI taxonomy): domain Eukaryota; kingdom Metazoa; phylum Arthropoda; class Insecta; order Diptera; family Tipulidae; genus Tipula; species Tipula lateralis. Next base: position 28,668,975 of record OZ010739.1, read on the forward strand.
CTCCGGTATACAACCAATCAGATTATCCAGATTATTGTAAAATGAGTCTTTATCCTGGGATTGGCTTACATCAGTGGGCGCATGTATACAGACAATTGACAGGTTGACTAAACTCATGTGCAAGCGAAGCTTACACATTCGATTATCGACTGCTTGAAAGTCCAAGACAGCCTTTTTTCACTGTGTAGCAACGTATAGCCTTGGGACACATGGTCTCCACTTTTAGGCCATCGAGTTTCTTGGAGAGCTACGAGTTCCAGCCGATACTCTTTCATGCATGTGATAAGGCCGTCCAACGCGCCAGGTTTTCTTAATGACTGCACGTTCCACGTGCCGATCTTCAATCTTGTGTCCGGGTACTTAAGCGGGGGTTCGTGTTTTTTGTTGTTTTGGCGGTATCCGATTTTTTTATTTTTGTTGACATTTTTAACATTTTCACGGTTTTACGGATGCGGGTCGTCAGCCCAGCGATCCAACCAGATTTAGTCGCCTCCTACGACAAGCTCTGGATACTGTGGTGGTATTCTATGGGTCTCATGTTTCGTTCGTAATATTTACGAAACACGAATGCCCCCAACCACAGGACTAATACATATATATAGCATAGTTATAATTATAATTATAAAGTTAAACTATTATTAGCTATAGAAAACAAAAACGTAACTTAATAACATTCAAAAAAAATTAAAAGCTGGACGCTAACCAACATTACCGTAAAGAATAAAGACGGAAACAAACATGTAACCGTGCACTGTTTGTGTTGTGATGTGCAGTTTTGGTCTTCGCCAAAAAAAACGTGGTTTTGAAAAACATTCCACAAACTATGTTTATGATAAATTTATATGTGTGAATAATTAAAAACAAATAGTTGAGCACCTAAAACTAATAATATTTTTTTTTCTAATAACAATATTAAATAAAAAGATAACCCAGAAAAACATCATACACACATTAAAACAGCGAGCATACATGTACGTAAAAATGGTAACAAAAATGTGCTAACAAGTGTAAATCAAGTTGTGAATAATGTGATGATCAAAACAAAAACAAAAAAAATGAATAAAGTTGTATTTTTTTCTCTCAATGAAATGAGTGGGATTTAAAGGGACAGAAAAACAAAGCAACAAACTATAAGTGCAAACTTTTAAATCTTCAAATTCAGTACATTTATTGAACTGTAATGTTATACTTTGTTTTTTGTATTAATTTTTAAGTGTACTAAAACTCATAGTTTAAAAAAAAAAACCTCAAGAAAAAATGGATTATCTTCCCTCACATTTCAACATTCAACAACATTTTGTTTATTATTATTATTTTTTTATTTTATTATTATATATTATTATATTATATGATTTAATATTATTTGGTTATATTATTCTTATAATGAATATTAAACTTGATTAAGTCGCGCGCAAAATTGTCTATGTTGTTAAGAGTTATTTCAATCGTTAATTTTGTTTGAGTGGGAATATTGTTTCATTGTTTTTGGTTAGCCCAAATATAAGAATAGTATGGTCTTCTTTGTGGGGTAGTAGTTTATAGTTTAAGTTTATATTGAAAATATTTAATTATCTTAGTGTTACTTTTGTATTCAATTAATCATTTGCTTAAATATTCATTTCATAAATACATAATTAATTTATTTGTAATTACTAAACTATGAATTATTGTTGTTTCGCTTTAAATATTTTTCTTTCGTGGCTGCTATTTGTTGCGTTTCGCATTTTATCTTTCAGGATGAGAACTTTAATTCATTTCTTTTGTGAGGATGAGATTTCGCAATTGACGATCAGTTCTGATATGGTAAAATAAACCATACCTTAGTTCCCTTATCCCAATCCTCTCCCTCATTCCTATCCCTGTGGTCTAGCAATGCATCCTTTCAACTTCAGCAAACCCCACCCCAACCGCTGGGTCTTTAGCTGGCAAATTATGACCACGCCGAAGCTCTGACTGGATGAACAACAGATTCGGTAATGAACGGCATTTTTTTGAAACCAAGCTTTGCTTAGAATTTTCCATTCCATCTCAGTTCATTACAATCCCGTCTGTATCCCGTTACCTATCTCTTGTTTTATTTTGACTTTATAACTTAACTATTCATTTCTTCTTTAATTTTTAATTTTCTTCCTTCATTCTCATTAAATTGTTAAAACTAATAAAACTAAAAAATGTAAATTAAACAAAAGAAACACAACGAATAAAATAATTTCGTTTTATAAAAAAATACCCAAAAACATTAAAAATAAAAACGAAAGCAAAATAAAATAAAATGGAAAATTTAAAATATAAAAACACGAAAGAAATAAAATATAAAATATAAATACACGATAAATCGCAAAAAAAAAATATTTGTTTTTAAAAGAACTGAGCACAAATTGAAATTAGAATGAAAAAATTGGCAAGTTACTTGTCAAATATAATAGATTAATTTTTCGAGCAAAATCCATCAGTGGCTAACTTCCACTTGATACTATGGTATTTCTCCCGATGTTATGTACCGAGCTGAAGAACAAATTTTATGTGTTGAATATAAAATTGAAAATCAGAAGAAAAGTTTTTCATAAATCAATAAGTGGTGTTGAAATAAAGGGAACATAAAATCTTCAATATCAGTTTAATGAAACTCTCTAATAAAATTATTTATCGAGATGCATCATTTATTGTTGTTTGTATCAATTAACGTCTTGGTTCAAGTTGGATGTTAATATGATTGATGTTAACGAAATTGGCCTAGTTTATGTACGATTGCCTTATCCATCATTCATTCCATTTAATCACTGAATTCGAATTACTTAAATCTAAACTGTAAGTCGATTCGTTTACGTTATATTAAATCGGATCCATAACCAACACCATGTTCTAGTGGTACTTTTATAAGAGCCTGGTCGTACATTGATACGGTCAGTATTTACGAGTTGGCTATAGTAAAACTCTCGGTTCTAACCATATAGTTACCGGCCGTTCCTATTAAGAAATCACTGAAATTCAATCAACCTACACCATGTCCTTATGGCTCAATACGTTGAAGTTCAATTGTATAATCAAGGCCACCATTAATTTTGCTGTATTTAAGATTGTGTAACTGCATCTAAATTTAGACGAAAATATCTTTCAAGGGTGTGAACAATAGCATCAACTTTATATTATTGTAAAACAATAACTACCTATTTTCGTTTCTCTGTAGAGCGAAAATAAACCAAATCTTTAAGACACGTGATTTTCATTTTCATTCATTTCATTGTTGTGAAAAATTACAACAACTCATTACTTCGTTTCTTTTATAATTGTTTCAAATACGAAAAAGAGACGTCATACAAGTTCATAATCGAGATGGAAACGAAAACGTTTTGGTAAATATAGATTTTCCCGGAAAACTTGTAATTACCTCATAATAGGATATGTTGTATTCTGGCTTTTATTGAGTTCCAATTTTACATTTTTCCTCATCCTAACAGGTTGGACGGCGAAGACGTTTAATCCTCTAGTTTGAAATTATCCGGTTGCGACCAGCTCAGTAATTAGAAAACTGGACAACGATAAGTTCAACCGCTGTGGTCGGGGGGAAAGCTTAGAATTCCACCACAGTATCCACTGCTTGTCGTTAGAGACGACTAAATTTATTTTTTCTTAATTTTTACTCGTTATTTTCGTTCAATTTATTATTTTGACCGCGTTAATTTATTTTAATTTGGTAGTTTTGCTGTCGCTATTGCATTTTATATTTTTTGGTGGGACGGTTTCTCGCATTTTTGCGCTAAAATTAAAAAATCCCCGAAAAATGCCTTTTCGGATCGCGGAGCGAGGTATAATTCTCGTAAAGATACGATTAAAAGCCTTACCATCCATATTTTCAATGTTCGTGGACTCGTGACTAATAAAAAATGCGCACATCAACATCTCGAATCACGCAGACATATTAGTGCTAACGGAAACAAAAGTATCTCATAACATCTACGAAAACGAATTCTACTTCAAGCGCTACCAGTTCGAACAAGCATTCGAGTTGCAACGTGGGGTGTGCATATTCATTAAAGACCACATACCGTACGCTCGACATCCCAAGTACGAAATGTTCTGAAAGACCCCTCAAACAATTAAACTTAAAATATCCCTTCCTAATAAAATCGTTTTTTTAATAAGTTTATATAGACCCTCCAATCAAACGGATTCAGAAACCATGAATTTCTTCGAGGTATTGTCAGATAAATGTGATGACATTCGCAATCGACATCCCTACTGCGAATTAATTATGATTGGTGACTTTAATGCCCACCATAAAGAATGGTTGAATCATCAAAATACGAACTGTGCTCGGCGTCAGACGGAGTGGCTTGCTGTTTCGCATGACCTTACGCAGATTATTTGTGATTCCACATTTGAATGTCGAAATTCTACAAGCAGTCATATTCTGGATCTTTCTCTTACAACAATTCCGCATTCCATGGAAGCGCGTGTCGAGGCTGGAATTGGAAATTCTGACCACAACCTGATAACAGTAGAAATATCTGTCGCAACACCACCAGAATTTAGACAGCAGCCAAGGCGTCTATGGCATTTTAACGAGGCTGACAATGATAGGTTACGGTCATTTTTTCAACATTACCCGTGGGAGAGCCATTGTTTTTATAACAATCAAATAGACGACGCCGTTTCCAATTTCACCGAAACCGTTCTACATGGAATGAATAAATATATCCCATCATCCTTTTCCAATCCCAATCCTAATTTTCAAATCTTTTCAAAAGAAGCCGCCAAAGCAGCCAGACCTGTAAAAAAATCTGTGCGAAGGAAGCGAAAAGAGCTGACAACAAGAAAGCCGCTAAGGCTTCCGAGTTGAAAATCTCCGATCGCAACTTTTACCAGATGGTCGCATCGGTTGTTAATATTTCTAAAACATCTATTTCAGCATTGAAATGTGCAGACGGTGCTTTGGTGGTGGATCCATATTTGCAGGCCGACTTACTGGCAAACGTCTTCACTTCGAACTCGACCTTAGTTGTCCCAGATGGAGTTACGCCTCCGTCAATTCCGTATTGTGGTTCCAAAATGGATCCTGTCAACATCTCGGAGGATATTGTCTTCAGGAACCTGAAGACAATGGACATAAATAAGGCCATAGGACCTGACGGAATTCCTGTTCGAATATTGAAGGAGTTTGCCAGTGACTTGGCTCCAATATTAACTAAAATTTTTCTCCTTTCCTTTAAGCAAGGTAAATACCCGAACGCCTGGAAGAGTGCGATGGTGCAACCGGTTATTAAACTTGGTTGTGATAAAACTGACCCTTCAAACTACCGGCCAATATCAATTGTGTCAGCCGTGGCTAAAGTTTTTGAGAAATGCATTAACCAACAACTGGTGCATTATCTTGAGATTAATAAAATAATTTCAGATAAACTTCAGAATATGGCTTCCGTGAATGCCGCTCCACAACCGATCTTTTGACGTATGTTATAAACAAATGGAATCTCACCCTTGAGCACCACGGAGAAACCTTGGCAATCGCCTTGGATTTATCCAAGGCTTTTGACAAGGTTTGGCATGAGAATCTCATTTGTAAATTTGTGGCATACGGCTTGGATTCGATGACCATCAAGTGGATAAATAGCTTTCTCAAAGACCGAAAGATCAACGTTGTGCTGAATGGGAGATCATCAACGACACATTCCCCAAATGCCGGAGTCCCTCAGGGATCAGTTTTGTCACCAACTTTGTTTTTGTTATACATTAATGACTTGTTGGATAGCACTGTGTGAACCCTATCCACAGTTTCGCCGACGATGCAACATTGCACTCTTCTATTTCATTTGAGGTCGAGCCTACTCCTTCAGAGTTAAACGGTAGACGGCTGGAAGTGGTCACTTTGCTTAATTCCCGTTTGAGTACAATATTTGAGTGGGGAGTTAAAAATCAGGTCAAACTTAACGAGAAAAAACACAAATATGCACATTCTCGCGTAAAAGAAGTCACAACGAATACCGTTTTGTGGTAAAAGGGACACGTTCTCGTGAGTTGTAACTCAATTCGTCTGCTTGGTGTTCAGATTACCAACAATTTAAAATGGAATGAACACCTTTTAGCATTAGCCAAATCAGCTGCACGTAAACTCGGGTTCCTCAATAGATGCAGACGGTTTTTTAAATCGCATCAGGTTCTCCAGATATATAAAACCTTTATGAGACCGTGTATAGAATATTGCTGTCAAGTTTGGGGTGGAGCATATGGCACTGCTCTCCAGTTGCTGGATAAAATTCAGCGGCGTGCCATCCGAATAATACGAAACCCCAGACTTACGAAAGATCTAGACAGCCTACACCACCGCAGAGATGTTGCAGAACTCTGCGTGTTCTAAAGATTAATAAATGGTAAATGTTCTGCAGAATTAAAGGAGAAAATACCACCATTTGTTACGCCAGGACTACGATAGGTTTACGGTGAAGCTGCCGAAACCTCGAACTGAAGGTACAAAGCGCGAATTCATTCATCGAACATCCAGGAAGTGGAATTCGTAATCCGGTTTTCAATTTCCGTTTGAGTATAAAATGCACAAGTTTAAGGCAGCTATCAACCTTTACTTGAAGGATCGCGCGTTGGGTGCAGGAGCTTTGATAGTTACAAGGATACTAAAACATTGTTGACATTAATTTTGCAAATTTTAAGCTCTTCACACTACTTCATAAAAATTTTTAACGTTAAATTTGCTTTCATAAGTTAACACATTCAGAATTCCAGTCAGGTGTTTTGAGGTTTTTTTATCTGACCAGTTGTATATAATAGTTTTATTTTATATTCGAATTCTTTTTTCACTCTTGGAATTTTAGTTAATTTTTTATAAGTACTTCCATCTGACAATAAATAATTCATACATATTACTAATATACTCCACTTTAAACATAATAACCATCTTTTTACTTTTGTCACTGTTAAGAATGACTATTTTTGTTTTTTAATAAAAAACTATAACTTTAACGAATTCAAAGCTGTAATTATGAATCTGTCTTGGTCATTTTGAATTCTACTACTTTTCATGTAATTGAGTACTTCATTAAGTAAATTAAACAATTGAGTACTTCGTTAAGTAAATTAAATCTGTATTCATTGATAAGAAATTAGAAAATCATCAGTAAACTTTAACAATGTATACTTAATTTCTGACGAAATTTCAAGAATTGGAGTATGTTGTTTATTTATTGGAACTGCAAACTTTGGACCATAACTTAAAATAGACATTACATTTTCTGGTATTGTTCAATTTGTTTAATTGACAACACTATCATTAATTACACCATAGTTGTCGTTATTGAATTCAATCTTATCATCGATGTTTTGATTAATCACTAAATTGTTATATTTTTTAATTAAACGTTTCTTCACTTTTTTGAACAACCATTCATTATATGTAACCTTGAACTATATTAAAATCTTGAACCACTAACTGGCTTAGTAAATCATTATATAGTTGTTGGTTTAGTTTGAGTAAAAAATTAAGTTTCTGCACACATACCTGTATTTCAATATTTAATAATTTCCTATACAAAGTAGTTCTAATATTATGAATTTTCGTCGAAATACGTTGATGGCTATTTGTTGTCATATTTTGGTAATTAATATGTTTTGTTTCATTTTTGATAAAATTTGGAAAAATTTGTGTTCTGCGGCATTTCAATAAAAAATTTCTCCTCGTTATAGTGTGGCTCAATTTGTCATTAAAGTTGAAATATTTATATATTTTCTTTTTTATTGATGGTTCATATGTAATACTAAGTTCCAAAATGACTCCATTTTTCCTTTTAAGTATCATGGCGTCTTCTGTGCTGCACCGAGGCTTCTGATATGGAAACATTACTTGCAAATTAATTCTATGTATTTGATTTTGAACGCTAATAGTAAGTTATTAATTAATTGGCTTCCAATTCTCTATTCATTAAATAATAAGTTAATATTATATTTATGATTTTATTCTATACTATTTTTAGTTTCTGATTGTGTAAAATATTTGATAATGGTCTAAGGACCGAAATATTATGTTCGTTCTAAGAATTAAGTCTTCTATTTAATTCAAATGAGAAAAAGGTTGGTAAAAGTGCAATTGAAAGTCATCCAACAATTAAAATATTTTATTGAGAAATTATGTTAAATCGTCCAACCAAATTAAAATTAAACTTCGTTTAATTATTGAATTTAAAAATAAACTTTTTAATCATTAATAAATAGTAGTTTTGTGATTCATATGGTATTTTTTTAGTATTTTGACTACTAAATAAGAAATAAGTTTCTTAATTAGTAGTCATTTTGATTTTCTGGTGTTGTTATGAATTTATTAATGGTCATCATGTTAATCCTGATTAACTAAATCACATCGTTGAAGCATCACCATGTGGACATTCAGTTTATAACTTATTTAAATTAAAGTGAGTTAAGGCTCAGTAAAGGCTTTTCTTGTTTCTATATTAACCCCACGACATCCTCAGCTAAGCCGCGCGAAAGTGATTGACTAAATATAAATATCTATTGAAGCAATCTGTTTGCAGATACAATTAGTAAACCAATTGTCTTTTAAAAACAACTACCGTCTTACAAGATACAGATCAATACGACTTATACTAAGATTTAAGTATAAAGAATTCAGTGATTGAATGAGATGATAGGCAGATAAGACAATCATATATAATCTATGCTAATATCGTTAATCTTCTATCTCTTATACATAAAGTAATTTATAAAATTAGAACAAACTGCGATAAATGATTCATCTCGTTAAATAACTTAATTACAGAGTTCAATAATCTCAAATTGAAGATTTTATGTTTATTTTATTTCAAAACGACTCATATTACTTTGACGAATTTACATATAAAATGAATTGAGGTTTTTGTAAACACTTTTCTTCTCACTTTAAATTATTTATTGAACACATATAATTTTTTAATTGTAGCGAAATTTTTTCGAATTGTGTCTTTAGGAAAAATTTCACTTTTTCTTCGGTTAAAATTTATTTTCCAGAACATTTAACAAATTATGTGTCAAATCCTCATTGATAATGGGAGATAATTTGGGAGTGAATTATGTGTGTGATTTCAGTAAATCTTTCTCTCGTTAACATTTTTGTCGTTTCTGCGAAGTACAAAGAGTACTCGAATCTTAAACTTTGTGTAAAGATGGGAATGGATTGCATTGTACGATTTCATAAAAGGAACAAATTTTCTACGTCTTAAGAAAAATTGATAAAAAAATTGGGATTTCCAAATTATATTATAATAAAATATTATTCATTAGTATAATCTTCATAGAATGGTGAAGGAAAAGTTTAAGTTTCCCACTTTCTAATATTTTCGTTGTTACTGTTGTGGGAGGGATATTGGTATTAATACCTCTCGCATCGTAACAACTCGCTCAATTATATTTGTTGTCTCATTCAGTAGATAGATGAAACTTTAAAAATATCTAAATTATTTAATTTTAAATTTAATTGTGTTAGAGTGGTTGATAAATATAGTTTATTTTTATAAAATAAATCAAATATATATTTTTAACATGGATAAAGAATCACATGTATTAATGGATTTGGATTTGCAAGCCGAAAAAAATACTGACACCACAAATCAACTTCTTCAACAACCATCAATGGAAAAAGATTTATTTAACAATCACCCACCATTCGAAACATGTCAAACTCAGTGGTCTAGTACTTTAACTACCGAACCATTTGTAGAGCAACAAAAACTACCACAACCAGCAGGGCCATCGGTTTCTCATAGGGAGGATAATGAACTTTACGCATTGCTATATTCTTGGAACTTACACGAAATGTATCCGAAATGTATTGGTAAGCATATTTTGGCATAAATGGCTGAATATATAAAATTAAATTATATTTATTTCAGAACTGGGCATGGACATTCAAGCGTTTAGGTATCTTGGGGAATACCAAAAAACTTTTATGAATCATTTCAACTTAGGGGTCCAAATTAAGTTTACCATGCATCATAAACTTTGGTTGGAATCTCTTTCCAACACAACGACATCGGGCGGCAACTCAAACCCAGATAATCAAAGTTCGGCCGCTCAATTTTTACTGGAATCATCGGCAAGTCAAAAACCATTTAATTTAGACGAAATTTTAAAAAATACAGTGAACGGAAATTTTATTCAAAATTATTATAAAATTTCGAACAAATTTAATAGTGATCTTCGTGTCAAGTTAGTTGACATCATTGCTATCGGAATTATAAATAGCGAAATTCAAATGACTTATGAAAATGCAAATGAAATCGCCGATAAAATAGTTGAGACGTTTCCAACGGAAAGTAAGGTAATTACCAATTCGAAAACAATTTTAAATATTATAAAATTTTAATTATTAAATATGCTTTTATAGGTAACATATTATTACAAATCAAAAGGAATGTCACCAAAGGGAAAAGTATACGAAAACTATTACAACAAAAAATAAGGATGTTAAGGAAAGTTGGTATATTGCCAATTAAGCCAAGTAACACAGAATTAGAGCAACTTATAAACAGTTCAATAGGTATTTAATAAAATATACAATAATTTAAAAATTAAATAAATTAACAGTTTGTTTCGTTTTCTCATTGACAGGTAGTCCAGATGACTGCAAAAGAAGTATCAACGCCTTGGTTACCGATAACTGCAGTTGGTCGGAAATTGAGTACCATTGGGGCAATACACATCAACTAAGGAAAACACATATTGACTCAGGTGCTACGATAGAAGAAATATTTACAAAATGGCCGCAATATCAGAAACCGTTAGGTTATAAATTGGTAAGTCATTGTTTGATGGTGAAAAATTGTTATGCATAATATATCTTTTTATTTCTTAAGATTCAAATTGATTTTCGAAGAGAATATCCAAACGTGTGCAGCATGAACATCAAGTTTTCGCCATTTTTAGACAAAATCATCCCGATACTCGAAGAGAAAGTTTATGGAGCTGCCGACCACAATTTATTATCAACACTTAAATGCCGCGAAAATTATAATGAAAGTAAGTATAATCGTGGCAGATATTATGCATTATAGATAAACATAATATATATATATATATATATATATATATATATATATATATATATATATATATATATATATATATATATATAAATATATATATATATATATATATATATATATATATATATGTATATATATATATATACATACATATTTATATATATATATGTGTGTATATATATATATATATATATATATATATATTTATATATATATATATATATATATATATATATATATATATATATATATATATATATATAGTTATGGTGTTGGACAGCCGTAACGATATTTATTTGAGGTTCTGCGGTATTGTGGAACGAAGCACCAATAAAAGATTACACAAGCACAACTTTATTCAACACAGTGGGACTGACTTTATTAATTATAATGAACATGGTAATTACAATAAATTTGCTTTATATACTGCTGACGAGTTACAATGTGTCATGCTAAATTTGGGTTAAGTTACTTTATTGCTCGATCGACATTATTATGATTATGAAATATTTCTAAATATTTTATGTGAGTTCGATGTTCTGATGTTAACAAACTATGTTGGTTCGTTGTTCGAACAATATTTTATGACGTCGGACTGCTGATCGCATCATTTATGTGGAATGGCTTCGTCGAGTTCGATGTACGGTTCTTAACTATATATATATATATATATATATATATATATATATATATATATATATATATGTATATATATATATATATATATATATATATATATATATATATATATATATATATATATTTATATATATATATATATCAATAATTTCTTATTATAACATAAAAATCCATTTTCTTAATTTTTCTAGATGGTTTGGCAGCTACTTCATTTCATCTTATACACCACATTTTTGGTTCAACAGAGAGGGAGCTGAGGATCGAAAACAATAAAATGATACAAATAACATTCAGCCCCCAAGATAATCAAAAAAGTTTCATCCTGGTTGGTGCTACAGCCAAGAAAGTAGAGGAAAAACTGATGTACCAGTTGGAGAAGCAAAATTCCATCCAGCCATTGCTTCTTATCACCGGGACTTTGCCAAATCCAACTCAAATTGTTGTATAGTTTGATGGAATTAAATACAAAATGTATTCTGTGCTTCGAGGAATCGAAACAATTTTTGCAATCACACGTTTTTTTAATTTGAAATTTCCATTCCAATCCATAGCCGTTTGGATGTTCATTCAAAATTATTTTTTTAATATTACAACAAAGTACGATATTTCCAATACTTCTGTCAACGATTTAATTGAAAGGCTTCAAAAATAAAATTTATTAAGTTTTTTAAGAATTATATTGTTTTGTTTCGTTGAAATAGTTTTTAATAATTTAATTTAAGAGATTTTTATATATATATTTAATAGTAGTTAATAATATTAGTAATAATATAAATAAAATTAAGTAAAAAAAATAAATGTTTATTAAGTTTACAAATAAATCAAATTATTAAAATAAATAAATATTTAAAACTAAATTTATAATGTTTTAATTCATTTCATAAATTTGATACTTTCGCTTTTGGTTTTATTTTCGCTTTGCTTAATGGTTAAAAGAATTTCTCATCACGCCGCGGCCACGAGTTTGATTCTTGCCGATAAAAGAATATAATTGATACAGGATTCCTTGCTATGCATCAAAATACTAGAAAAGCATCATCAGAACTGCATAAATTTTTCAATGAAATTAAAAACTGGATTAAACTGAACGAGAGTATATCAGCATTACACGCAAACAAACCTGTCGACCAGTGAGACTAAATAACATCACCTTACCACAACACCAACATGTTAAAAATTTCGGATTACATTGACATAGTTCATATACGATTGCCTTATGCGCCTATCATCTCATTCTATCACTGTATTTAAAATATGCGATATAATCAATTGATAATTAGGACTAAAAGTCCTAGACAAGACGATCTGTGTTAGGCCTGGATACTGCTGAGAGAATACAGAGCTGAAGACGAACTTTAATCACATCAGTATGGGTTGGACTTAACTTTGACCAGTCATCTAGCTGGGCACAACAAGATAGTTTCCAATAGAAGACCAGAATTCTCCATCTCCCACCCTGTTAGGGTGGAGAAAAATTAGATCTCAATAACAGCCAATCAAAATTGGTACGCACACATACTAATCACATAGACTATGTTTAAGATTGATACGACTCACAGTTTCGATTTTGGTATTCTGATTTCAGTGATTTCCTTAGAGGAATGGCTGACATGGGTGGAACAGTGAATATTAACATTGCCTTTTCACCCTTAAATTTAAGTGTGTTTTGTGGAGTAAGTTTAAAAAACAATCCGGTCTCATCGGCGTTAAATATTTCGGAATCTTGGTATCCTTCGCTTATTTATGGAAACATATTTTTTAGCTAATTTTCGCAATCATTTTTTGAAACATCAACTGCTTCTCCCGAAATTTTTCCAACCACTATATTATGTCTTTGACGAAAATGGTAAACCCAACTGTCGGTGCAAGTAAAATTTTTCTTTCCAACCAGTCTAACAGCAGTTTATCAATATCCTCGTATTAGGTTTTTCTTACTTTTTTTACCTCTGTGAAATTAGCCCGAAAAAAAATCCCGAAAAATCATTATAGTAGAATATGGTAATACTGATATATATATATATATATATATTTATATATATATATATACATATATATATATATATATATATATATATATATATATATATATATATATATATATATATATATATATATATATATATATATATATATATATATATATATATATATATATATATATATATATATATATATATATATATATATATATATATATATATATATATATATATATATATATATATATATATATATATATATATATATAAAAATAAAACTAGCTCGAAATAAAAACTATATCAAGATAGAAAACTGATTTTTTGAAGAATCACAATTTAAAATGAAAGCAATAATACCATATGCAAAGTGCAATTATAAAATTAAAAAATTTAATAAGGATTATCGGTTATTTGGCAAAATTTGAAGAAAATTCTATAAGCCGTTTGCCTGTTAAAGTCCCTTGAAGTCGTACTAGATATGATGAAAATAAAGAATGGAGTAGTTCTAATTTTCTGGAAATGAAATTTCGTTTAGAGATACCATCTTCATCTTGGGATACTAATTTGATAAACAAAATAACATTTTTATATCAAACAAGTATTCTTCCATTATTTCGGAACTATTCACTCGATGAACTGGCTGTGCAATAAGCATTACAGGTTATGATATAAATAAAACCTCGATATCGGTACGTGGATATTGCTCTCATAAAACAGAAAAAGTCAGTTGTAGAAAATATAGACTCTCAAATAAAAATGTAGAGCAAAATAGTTTTAAAATATTTTATTCCAATAGTGCAATTGTTCATCCATTTGTTAAATGTTTGCCTTTTCGTCTGCATAATCGCAATGATTTAAGAAAAATTTTATTAAATAAAACGGTGGAAAATATTAAAGAAGAATTTTTATCTCAAGAAGACCTAGATTTTATTATAAAAAATAAAACTTTAATAAAGTCAAAACAGACGTTGTCCTAAGAAAAATCAAATCTGAAGCTTTGAAACAACAAGACCACCACTCATATGACATTTAAGATATTTATATAGAGGTGAAAAAACAAAGACAAAATCCTTTCACCCAATTTATTCAAAGATTATCTATTGTTCCATTTTTTACTATTACGTTTAGTAAAACTCAGTATGAGGTTATAAAAGCTTGTAAATCAATAAGCGGTCATAAATTAATCGTTCAATACTTACAAACCAGTCACAATGCAATTTTAACAAACAAACAAAGTTTATTTTCTCAAAAGCATACCAAAGTTCAGCTTTGTTGTTCACATCTTATGAAAAATATGTTGTGTGCCAAAGTTTCCAAATATATAAAAGAAATAATAGCATCATTTTATTTGATGAAAAATTACGATGATATTAAAAACATTTTTGAGAATTTAGCAATTTTATTAACTTCTAAAAGATCTACTGAAGTAGTGCAGAAGCTTTAAAATAAATTTTGAAATTTGAACATAATCATAATTTAACAAATGATATGCCAGATGAAGTAAATATATGCAATCAAAGTTTCATTGCAGTTGAAATGAATGAGAATATTGAGATACATAACAAGACAATTTATGATCAAAGTTCATATTATATAGATTTTGAACAAATCTTAAAAAATGCAATAAAGCAAAACAAAGATTGAGAAGATATGAATCATCCAGTCAATATGTTTTATAATCCTGCTCTTATCGAAAAGTTTTGTAAAAAATATATGACATATATATGTATGTGATCACTTATTTTAAACCAGGAAAAAAGGTTAAGTAACAGTCACGTTGAAAATTATTTTGCAATAATAAAGAGAAGGTGTCGGAATGCAACCCACTTAGGAAGGTTACCTACAAAATGTTTACGATTCTTAAACGAAATTCATCAACGTAATACATATTTATTTAAAAAGTTTCAGTTAAACATACCTAAAAAATCATTAAAGTTTAGTCAGTCTGAAACACCACGTTCCAGTTTGAAAAAATTAATCTTGTCAAAAGTTCTGAACGAAGAAGAAAAATGGGGTCCAAGGAAAAAAATATTGAAAAGAAAATTAAACAATTTCTCGTTCAAAAATATTAAAGAATTTAATAAATGTTCACAAGAAGATCAAAACAAAATATCGACTAAATTTCAAATTAAAAGTAAATACGTTTCGGAAGGGATAACTCCAACACGGATCACTTGTTACGGTTCGGTAATAAATGTGCATGCAGGAGCATGTTACTTGAAACACGACTGTTATCAGATACTTACTAACGCTTTGGGAGCGGTCATATTGAGCCGGCTTAAACTCAGGGAATCGGGAGTGGGAAATCCCAAGGACGTATAGTAAGTCTTGAAAGACCGCTATAGGGAAACAGGATTTAGTGAAAGTGTAGTAAAAAGATGGTGGTATGATACTTAAATTGTATTTATTATTTATTAAAATATCTTTACTTTCATTTTATAATTATTATTTAACAAATTTATTAATAAAGACTTTAATTCACGTTTTATTAAAATGCATTTTATTTTATTTAAATTAATCTAATTTTGTATAGTTCAATTTGTTTGTCTAATTGTACTTAATTAGCTTCAACAACACAAGTGCGAGACTATCTATATTCTGTTTTCTTCTTCCCTTTCAATCACCTCAGTAGCCACCGTTTTCGTGTTATGCTATAAGGTGGGAGGAAGAAACCAGTAATGACAACGGATTGACTAAGTGCATCTGCTACTAAATTAGTATTGCCAGATTTGTACACAATTTTATAGTCGTACTCATCCATTATTACTCTCCAGCGAATTAATCGTGATGTAGGATTAGAGCTCTTATGTAACCATATAAGCGGTTTGTGATCCGTTTGTACAACAAATTGTCGTCGAAACCGTTGTACGGCCCAAACAATGGCTAACTTTTTCTACCGTTGAATAGTTTCGTTCTACTCCGTTTAAGATTCGACTAGCAAAGGAAATTGGATACTCGCTTGAATTAAATTCCTGCGATAAAACGGCCCCTATAGCATTGTTACTTGCATCTGTTGTAACGGTGAATTGAAGAGAAAAATCTGGATATCAAAGTATAGGAGGTTTTATTAAGAGTGATTTTAGTGTGTTAAAGGATTCTTCAGTAAATGCGTCCCACTTAAATCTGATGTTCTTTCTTAATAGCGCATTTAAAGGTTCTGAAATTTTTGAAAAATTCTTTATGAGTCGGCGGTAATAGCCACAAAGACCGAGAAAAGCTTTTATATCTTTAGTGTTACTAGGTCTCGCGTAGTTTTTAATGAACATTATTTTTGATTTGTCTGGTTTTATACCATCACTAGTAATGACGTGACCTAGGTATGAAATTTCTTTTCTGAGAAACTGACACTTTGTAGGTTGGAGTTTCAAATTATATTTTCGAAAACGGGTTAGAACGTCAACCAATTTTTTGTTGTGGTCACTCAAATTTACACCATAAATAACTATATCGTCTAGGTAAACGAAACATCGTATTCCATTTAAGCCAGAAAGAACAGTATCCATAAGTCTCTGAAATGTTGCTGGCGCACCTTTTAACCCAAAGGGCATTCTTAGGAAGTGAAAATGACCACGCTCTGTACTAAACGCAGTTTTCGTAATATCGTTTGGAGCCAGAGGAATTTGGTGGTAACCATTAGCCAAATCTAATGTAGAAATACAGTTTGATTGGCCTAATTGGTCGATAATGTCAGTTATATTCGGTAATGGGTATGCATCGTTTACTGTCATATCATTTAAACGACGAAAATCAATGACAATCCTCCACTTTTTTTCTTGTGTTGAGGATTTTTTTGGAACTATTAATAATGGTGAATTCCACGGACTGATTGAATTTTCGATCTCACCCTCAACATGTGTTGAACCTGATTGTTGATTTCAGTTTTTGTTGCATGAGGTAAACGGTATGGTTTAATGTTAACTGGACGAGAATTTGGAACCAATGTTATTTCATGATGAGAAGCGCTTGTTGTAGATAGTTTATCACCAGGCAAATAAAACACGTCATTAAAATTTCTACATATTTCTTGAATTGAATTTAATTCTTCGTTATTAAAATTTCCGGTGTTAAGTAACGAGTTTAATATTTTGAAACGATTTTCAAGTAAGTCTTCGTTTGCCAATTGGTTGATACAATAAATTTCATAATTATGACTAGAGTTTGGGTTGACTGTAAACGCTTTAAGTGTGATATCCGCGTCATTTGTATTCAATATACAAACCAAACCAAAATGGCTTGTTACAGTGACCAGAGATCCACCCAAAAAAACACCCTTTTGAATTTCCCGAGATTCACAAATGTACTCACCATCGTGGTTAACATTGAATGGTACTTTTAAAATTTTCTCTACACGAGCTGGTATAGTTATATCCGGAAAACTATTACCCAAAAACTTTACAATTATTTGTTTTTGTGGATTTGGATAAATTTCAATGTGCCTTTTGCCATAATCTATTTTACAGTTATTAATTTCGAAAAAATCTTTTCCTATTATGCCTGTACACTCTAAAGAAAACGAGTCAGGTACAATATGATACATATGAGAAAAACCAAGAGAATTTGGAAATATGAAATTAGCTTTGCACACCGCCAGAGTCTGAATATTGTGGCAAGTAATACCTTTAATATTACATTTGATATTTGGAAAACATTCCGTGTTACCCATAATATATTTTTTTTGATAATGCTTATATCAGCACCTGTATCGAATAAGAACTTCGATGGCGTTGATTTGAGAATGTCTAAATTAATTGAAACATATTTTGAATTCGAAACATTTGTAAAAATAGTTTGATTGTTTGTTTCGAAACTATAAGAATTTACAAAAGGATCAGTGATAATTTCAGAAGATTCACAAGAACTGTAATTGATAAGGGGACCTTGTGAATTTAAGGAATCTGAACAAGAATTATCAATGTCGATTGACTGCTTCATTTGTTCTGCATTAAAATTAAAAAATGAGCACGAATTTAAATTTCGTCTACTCGACCAGTCGTGCTTGCTTGCTAATTGAGTAGGTGTAAGTTTTCCGAATTAGTGTTAGCATTATGATCTGGAATAGACGTCTTGACATCAGATTGTACTGGTTCAGAACTACTTCGATTTCGTTTTAAACAATTACTTAACTGGTGACCTTTCCTACGACAATACCTACAGTATAATGATACTTGTCGAATGGTTTGATTAGGTGTAGGGTTGTTCACATTTGATTTGTTTAAAGGAGTTCTAAAATTAGCTGCATTTTGCGATCATGTAAGTTGTGACTTTTGATTTTGATTACTATTAGAAGCTTGTACACTTGTTGAATTATTAGGTTGCGCAAAAGAGTAACAGGTGTTAGCTTTGTGACCTTGCTTGTAACATAACTGACATAAAATGTTAAATGTATTTGGCTGAAATGGATTTAAAGTTTCAGCAACTGTGGTAAACTTTCCTGCTTTTAAAATTGTTTTAATAGGATTTTTTAATCCTTTAATAAAAGAATTTAAGGCAGTTTGACTGTTCAAGTTTTGAATATAAGGAATAGCAGCTTCACCATCCTGCGATATGCATGCATCATTAAGGTCAGAAAGTATATGTTCAACTCTACTACCAAAAGTTCGAACATCTTCATTTAAATTTTGACGAACTCTAAAAAGCTATAACTGTAATAGCTCAATAGATTGTTTCTTTGAAAATTCATTTTCAATTACTACTTTTATTTCGTGCCATGATTTAAATTTACGGTATTTGACAATATCATAAGCAGCACCGATCAATCTATTTTGAACTAAATTGAGAAACAATAATTTATCATCGTTATTAATTAGTGGCTTGTACATCAAATCACAACTAGAAAAAAATTTGTGAATTTGGTGATTATTGCCGTCAAATTCTGGGACAATTTTAAAGAATAGAGTTGGATTTAAAACGAACTTTCTGAATTTTTAGACATAGTAAAATCTATTGATTTATTATCTATTGATAAGAGTTTTCGTAACAATTATTATATTTATCACTTACTGTGTACTGTTGAATATCAGAAACTGATTTGGATTTCCTTTTGATTTTTCTGTTGCGCAATTGAATAAAATTTTTAACAATATTATCCGTCATGTGAGTTCATGAATCAATAACTATATGATATGTACTAAAATAAATTTTATATATAAAAAAAAAATTAATTAGAATTGTTTCCAAAATAATATAAAAATTTAGAAAACTGAATTAAACATTCCTCATTAAAACAATCCGTTTATGGTTGATGACAGCAATGAATAAGATGAACAGCTCAATTTGATACCTGTAGAAGCCCGTTAAGATGTACAGTGGAATTAAGGTTGAAGAATCAATGTTGAAAATCCATATGTTGTTTTAATATGTACAGAAATAAGTAGTAAACTTGTAATTTGCAATGTGTTATTCAAAATATAGTATAACTGTTGTGTTGTGATATACTGCGATAATAATACGATATTTTCATTATTATATATTTGTACCGTCCATTTGCAGATTATGATTCACAATTTCATAGAGATAAGATGAAAATTTTTGATTATTTTAAGTCTATGATAAATTCATGATTTTATTCACAACACTTTATATTATATTTAATATTATATGTATAGTTTGTAATATCGACTATAGTAAATATTTTAATATCAAATTTAATTATATTATTTTTATTTATTAAACATTTTCGATATTATTTTAATTTGAGTTAGATTTAGATTAAATTTATATTATGTATAATCATTATTTAGAACGTTTGAGATTATATTTTTTTCAATTATGATTATGATTCACTAAAGTATTCATACAACCATTTACCGATAAAATAACGCTGCCACCGGATGTAGTAAAAAGATGGTGGTATGATACTTAAATTTTATTTATTATTTATTAAAATATCTTTACTTTCATTTTATAATTATTTTTTAACAAATTTATTAATAAAGACTTTAATTCACGTTTTATTATAATGCATTTTATTTTATTTAAATTAATCTAATTTTGTATAGTTCAATTTGTTTGTCTAATTGTACTTAATAAGCTTCAACAACACAAGTGCGAGACTATCTATATTCTGTTTTCTACTTCCCTTTCAATCATCTCAGTAGCCACCGTTTTCGTGTTATGCTATATGGTGGGAGGAAGAAACCAGTAATGACAACGATAGCGTTTTTAAATTCATATCTCAGGGGAAATCGATACAGTGTAGTATCGATATACACAACAAAGGATAGAAAACTGATTAACAACGTAACATGTACTTACCGAACACCATTCTTATTTTTTTGCCTCACTAGCACTTCATTATCAATTTAATTAACTAAATTCACAAAAAAAAAACTTCCCAAAAACAAATTCGATCGAAAATCCGACGTAAGCAAAACTAAAGATAAAACAAAAAGTGCAATTCACATTTGTTTGTTTTTTTTTCTCTACTGTGATAAAAAAAAAATAATAACAATAATTCATAATAATCCAAAAAAAAAAATTAAATATCAACTAAATCGATCGACCCCATACCCCTAAAATTAAATTACACTATTTTTTTCCTTAACTAGAATAATATTATAATACCTATATACAAATTTTTAAATATAAATTTTCTTATCTTAATATGATGTTATCACCGTCATCTTGATGTTTATAAGCCATGTGCATTTGGGCACCTTCATAATTATTAATTTTATTATATTGTTTTGTGGTGAGGTTTTTTTTATATGTTTTTTTTCTTGAAAGCATCCACCACACAAAAATCACAAGGATGTTTGACGACACGTATAGTTATGTGTTTTTTTCTTATTAAATATCTAATTTTTTTTTTATTTCTTTGATGCCGTAATTATTATAGGCTACACAAATTAACGCCTTAATGCCGTTTTGTATTCACACAATTGTACTTTTTTTTTCTTATATTAAGTTTATTATAATTATATTAAGTTCTTATATTATTATGGTTATTATTATTATATATATATTTTTTTTCATCGTTCTAAAACTTTAACTTTTAAGAAAAAAAAAATCTTTTATTTTCTTAAAGGAATACACAGCATAAAAAAACTGCTTTTGTCGTTCTTATATTGAAACAACACCAAATACGTTCTTGTTACTATTGTAACGCGTCTTCTACCAAACAGAACAACAAAAAAACTCGAAGTTTTACATTTCGTAATAAACCTTACATAATTTTATTTAAAAATTCAAGAAAGAAAAATTAATAAAAAAATAACAATTAATTGTTGGTTTTGATAACCTAAGAAAAATCCATCGAATTTTTATGCCAGATTTTCATTTATCATCATTGTTAATTCCTGGACGAACAACTAAAAATGTGCCTAGGTAGATTCACATGAACTTCACCATACCCAAGGAGCTAGATAATTAAAAAAAAAAGGAAAAAATTATTATTAAAAGAAGTTATAGTAAGAATTACACAATAAAGAAGTAAGAATTATTCTGTTTTCCGTCCCACGAAATCTCCTCACTTTCGGTATATAATTATCAATTAATTGGGCGCCATTTTGTCATTTGACAAAAAAAATCGAAAAAAAAACACGCGTTAATTTTTTTTTCTCCTGACTCTTGTTAATAGCATGAGATAAGGCCGTGGAAATATGGCTGAGAAATTTCGCGAACTCTAAATAAAAAAAATAAAACAATTTAATAATTCCCGAAGTTTTCCGGAATCATACCACAATTATATGATAAACCAACTTATATATATATATATATATATATATATATATATATATATATATATATATATATATATATATATATATATATATATATATATATATATAAATTATACCCTTCCATTTTATCCTTTGATTATTGTCCCGATTGTGACCTCTAAGACAGGGTGATATCTTTCTTGTTTTCTTCTTCTTTTTTTATACGATGCGATGTTCTGCTGATTTGTACCGATGTAGTATGGTTGTACCTATGTAGTACACGTGGTTTTGTTTTTCAGAAAACATACATTCACTCGGTTTATCCAATCAATAAAAAACATAATTAATTTTAAGGAAAAGAAAAAGAAACGTTCTGTTTTTCTGATCCAAATTATTCACTTTAAATATTTATATGGTTACTACTGATAGCTTTCAAAATTAGACTTTTTTCTGCAATGAATATACCTTTTGGTATCAATGCAACCATAACACCACACACACACACACACACACACACACACACACACACACAGTATTTTATAGCCTTCACTATGCACACCTCAGTTAACCACCATAAATCATAAAAATCCACTCATAATATAAATGTTCTAGTTTAAGCTTATAAAATAAAAGTCCCAAAAAAAAAATTCTTATAAATATTGTTAATTTAAATGTATACTCATCAGTCATTCCAATCCAATTTGTTATTCTTGCTTATCAGCACCATCAAAATCCATCCATTCTATTCTCTCGGTTTATTCCTCTTGCTCCCGTTTGCGATCCGTTCGTGTTGATCATCATCATCCAAAAAGAACTTTTTTTGTCTTCTCTGCTTCCAAAATCACAAAGATTTTCATATCAGGGAGGGGATACAAGAAATCATTATTCCAAAAAGTTATAGGTATTATCAGTCATATACATATATCTAGTTATGTGTCATTACACCACACACAAGCAACAACCAACAACAACTACAAAGAAGTGCATCGACGGGAAACGTTCCAACGACCCCAATTACAAATTCAAAATAAAATGCATAATTAGCAAATCAAAAATTAATAAAATATTTAAAATTAGGAAATGTTGAAACGATTCCAATTACAAATTGAAAATAAAATGCATAATTAACAAATTAAATAATTAGCCAAACAGAAAACGTTATTTGTAATTCGAACTCGTATAAATACTATTCTTTTACTAAATAACTTGTTCTTTTGACTTAAACCGCGTTCGCGCACCTTAATTGTATTTTGTAAATTTAATATCAAGTTTGAAATAAAATATTATCACTGTAACCTACATAAATAAATATTGTTATATATCAATAAAATCTTAACCCTTCGTGTCACAACCGAAAACCCATATATAACTGGCGCAGTTAAAAGTGAAAGTGAAAATATTAAAACTTATTAAAAATAAATTTAATACAAAAAAAAAAACCTAATTTTTGGTGTTTATAAAAGGAACATTAATAAGTAATAAAAAGAAAATTCGGTGTAATAAAATCAATAATTCTAAATTCAAACTTATTGAAACAAAAAAAAATTAATAAAAAAAAAAAAAAAATAAGCTGAGTGATTAAAGTGAATAGTGGAAAAAATAAACATTTTTCGAAATGAACATTTACACAACATATTTTCTGGCAATAAGGTAAATTTTTTTTATTCATATAATTAATCCTTTTTTAAATCCCATCCTTACTAACAATTGTGGTAATAAAGTCATTAGAAACCAAGAAAGTGAACTTGTAAAAACAAACTTTTATTTTTCGTAAATGTATCAAAATTTACTAATTCGAAAATAGCAATTTATTTGTATAAAACTCTGCGAATAAAGTGCCAACGACTATATGAAAATATAGATCGCATATCGCTAAGTCATATCAATTTCTGTGACAACGTGATTCCAATATAAGTGATCGGATTATCACTGTAAAATAATCCTTATGGGAGAAAATTCAAAACAATACGAACTAACAAAACTTAAGTTAGAATTTGAAAATGATTCAAATAAACTATCAGGAGTTATAGGAAAAATTAATTTAGAGCAAAAACAAAAAAAAACTAAAACAGAGTTAGGATTAGAATCGAGTCAAGATAAAATAGGTACAATCGATAACGAAATATATAAAATCGAAAACCAATTCCAAAGTTTAGGAAAAACAAAAATGACGAATATCAAAGAAATTCTTGAAATTTTCGAAGTAGATAAAATCACAAAGAATATTCTGCCTTACGATGGTAGTAAAACAGACTTAGTACGGTTCATAGATTCTGTAGATAGTACGATTCAAATTTGTAGAAATTTAGACAAACAATCGGAACACTACAAAATCATAATATCAAATATTAGAAGCAAAATTATAGGCATAGCTAGTAACTCTCTAATCACGCATAATGTAGATACTAAAGATTGGAAAAAAATTAAAGAACATCTGGTAAATAAATATGCTGACACCAGAGATGAGTCTAACTTACAGTTTGAACTCTATAGTCTGGTCAGAAATAATTTATCTCCTCAAAATTTGTTCGATCAAATACAAAATTTGTTAACCTTGTTAATTAACCAAGTCAAACTTCATAACGATAATTCAGAAATTATAACACATCAAATAAATCAATATAACCAAGTTGGATTAACAATTCTGACTGCGGGTCTAAGAGAACCTCTAGGTGGGAGAATTAGATCAATGCAACCTAAAAATCTTATTGAAGCATATGACTTCATTACCAAGGAACAAAATATTAACAAATTAAAATATAATAATCAACCAACAAGTAACTACAAATATAAAAGCAACAATAAAATCAAGCAAGAACCAAATAAAACTACGGATAATTATACTAACAACCATACATCAACTAACAGTAAATACTACAGCTCTAACTATAAACCACATTACACTCCTAATAATAAAAAATTTCAAAATAATTACACGAACAATAAATCACCACAAACTAAGGAAGAATATAATTCTAACACCCAAACCAAAAGAGAAATTAAAACCGAACAATACAACATTGAAACAGAAATCAATGACGAAATTTTTAATTAATAGCCTTGGAAACCAATCAACTATATTTAATATAGAAAACATATCTAAATTACCCTTTATAACATTGTCAATCGGAAAAAAAATTCTTAAGTTCCTAATCGATACAGGAGCTGATAAATCCTATATTAACCCTGACCTCGTAAACCAAAATTGTCGAACAGCAGCTAATTTAAATATAACCAGTTTGTTCAACTCCACATCCATTAATGAAAAAACAGTAATAAAATTTAACGAGTTCAACCAACCTATAGAATTATTTTTACTAAATTTCCATAAATTCTATGATGGTCTAATTGGATATGAAAATTTAACAAAACTTAAAGCTAACGTTCTATTAGAATCTAAACTATTAAAAAGCCCAAATTTCTCATTAACATTATATGACAAAATACAGTCATGTATCAAACCATTCTTCTTAAACCCACTGGAAAAGGTAATAACTAGAGTACCAGTTTCAATCAAAAATGGTGAATTCTACATAAAACCTATAAAAATACAGGAGGGAGTTTATATCCAAGAAGGGATATATAAAACTCACCGACCAAACTTGGCCTATGTAGAAATAATCAATCAATCAAGTAATAAAAAAGAAATTTTTTTAATGCAACCAGTAATTGTTGAAAAATTAAACCAATATCATGAAATTAATTTTCATACCTCCCAGGAAGGAAATTCCACCCAAAATAATGAATCTAAAATAGATCTAGCTAATCTAAATAGGGAAGAAAAACAAGAAATCATTAAACTTTGTAATAAATTCAAAGATATTTTTCATAACGATAAAAATAAGCTAACATTCACACATAATGTAAAACATAAAATAGATCTGAATAATGAGAAACCAGTGTATGTCAAACAATATCGACATCCTGAATATCAAAAAGCCGAAATCAAAAATGAAATTAATAAACTTCTAACAAATGGGATAATACGTCCATCATATTCACCATGGAGTAGCCCAGTATGGCTGGTTCCAAAAAAGCCTGACTCTCAAGGTAATAAAAAGTGGCGTCTCGTAATCGACTATCGCCAGCTCAATAAACAAACGATAGATGATCGCTACCCACTCCCAAATATCTCAAATATTCTAGACAAACTTGGAAAAGCTAACTACTTTTCAACTATCGATCTGGCGGCAGGGTTCCATCAAATTCAAATCCACCCAGACGATATACAAAAGACAGGGTTTAGTGTCGAATCTGGACACTATGAGTTCTTAAGGATGCCATTTGGTTTGAAAAATGCCCCGAGCACTTTCCAAAGAATAATGGATAACATTCTTGCGGAGCTTCAAGGTAATCATGTTTTGTGCTACATGGATGATATTATAGTAAATTCAACTAGTTTGCAAGAACATATTATAGACCTTCAAAAAGTATTTATAAAATTGCGCAATGCAAATTTAAAAATACAATTAGACAAAACGCACTTTTGTCAAAAACAGATTGGATTTCTCGGACACATAATTACACCCGAAGGCGTAAAGCCTAATCCAATAAAAATCGAAGCTATAAAAAATATTAGCCTACCAAAAACCCAAAAAGAAATTAAATCATTTCTAGGTTTAATTGGTTATTATCGCAAATTCATTATGAATTTCGCGAAAATAACCAAACCACTAACAAGTTGTTTAGCGAAAAAATCAAAAATTATAATTGATGATAATTATAAAAATTGTTTCGAACTATGTAAGTCATTACTAACGAACGAACCAATTTTGAAGTACCCCGATTTCGAAATACCATTCACACTAACAACTGATGCTAGTAATTTCGCCATAGCAGCAATCCTTAGCCAGGGTGAAATTGGTAAAGATTTACCTATAGCATATGCATCACGCACACTATCAAAAACAGAAACAAACTATTCGACTATCGAGAAAGAACTCCTAGCAATAGTTTGGGCTGTTAAATACTTTCGCCCGTACCTGTATGGAAGAAAATTTAAAATAGTAACAGATCACAAACCGTTGGTATGGCTATTTAATGCCAAAGATCCCACGAGTAAAATCGTCAGATGGAGACTTCGTCTCGAGGAATACGATTATGAAATCCTTTACAAAAAAGGAACCTCGAATACCAACGCCGATGTTTTATCTCGTATAGAACTCAACGAATGTTTAGCAAATAAAAAATTCAAATATCCCGAAACAATAGATTCAACAAAACAAATAATTTCAACCGAATATTCTAAGACTATAGAAAATTCATTAGGTACTAAAGTCAGCAAAGACAGTAAAAACACAGCAAATGTCAGCAATGACATAAAAAACAAATCTTACGAAATTAACATGATAGAATTTATGAAAAATTTCCAAACTCCGGATATTAAAAAACCCATGGACAAAGCATTTAATATCCCTGAGACACTAACACCAATAAATAACTTCAAACGCCAAATCGAAATACTAGTCGACGAGGATTTCGAAATGATGAATGAAAAATTTAAAATAAAATTTAGCAAGTACAAACAATATACAATCAGGAAAAAGAAATATACACCTGAGGATATCAAGTATTTAGCTGAAAAATATATTAATAACACAATTTCAGCAATAAAAACTGATGATGAAACAATTAAAATCATTAATGATTATTTCAAACAAAACCCAAATTTAAAACTAATCAGATCTAGAATTTCATTAGAAGATATCACAGATCATGAAAAACAACAAGAAATAATCAAAACAACCCACATACCATATCATAGAGGTATAATCGAAAATTTTGAAAAAATAAAAAAATATTATTTTTTCCCTAATCTAAAGCAGAAAATCACTACATTTGTGAATAATTGTGAAGTTTGTAAACTCAATAAATATGAGCGCAGACCTGTTAATCTAAAATTTCTAATTTCCCCAACGCCAAATGGACCGATGGAAATACTCCATTGCGACACCTTCGTGTTGAGATCTAAAACATTCCTTACGATTATGGATAAATTTTCCAAATTTATCTCCGTTTTCGAATTACCTAATCGGAAATCTCAAACCATAATCCGAATGTTTAGAAATTTTTTTTCTCGGGAAGGAATTCCAAAACAAATCACAATAGATTCAGCCACGGAATTCAATTCAGAAATATTTCAACAGTTCATGAGTATGCACAACATAGAATTGCATACAACCACAGCCAAGTCATCTACAGGAAATAGTCCTATAGAGCGAGTTCATAACACCTTAACGGAGTTAACAAGGATAATTTATAGCGAAAATAAAGATATGCCTATTTATGAACTAATGGACGAAGCCACTTTCGCTTATAATAATTCAATCCATAGTGCAACAAATCTTACACCATTTGAATTGCACAACGGGCACATAATTATAAAAAACATTCCAGAAAAACTTCCAGAACAATCGGAAGAATTTCTAGAAACAATTCGTAAAAAATATCAACAAATAGCAAAATATATAGCAGAACTTCAATTACGAAATAAAACAAAAAACATAAAAGCACTTAACACTAAACGTCAAGAGCCAAGACAATTTTTAGAAAAAGAAGATATTTTCGAAAAAACTACAACTAGGGACAAGTTACTGCCAAAATACATAAAACATACTATAGAAAAAAATAACATAATAACCGTAGATACTAATAAAAGAAGAGTTCATAAACGTAAAATACGAAATTGCAGTAATCATATCAATAAAGACAATATCTTATTACAGGATACTCTTGGGTGCTCAAGGTCAAATGTTAGAACACTTCGATCTCAGTAACGGAAAAGGCGTACTAGCTCTCCAACAAGGTAAAACCAGAATAATAGAATCTTATTCAAAATTGTTTCATATTATCGAATTATCTGATATACAAGATAATGCAAATAAAATTAATAATACCTTCAACAAAATAGTTCAAATGATGAACAGTCTTAATATCAGAGATATACAAGCAGTAATAGCAGAAAGAAGATTGAAAAAATTAGATACTTCACTATACAATATATTGCCTAACACATACAAAAATAGAAACAAAAGAGGATTGTTTAATCCATTAGGAAGTTTTATAAAATCAATAACAGGAAACCTAGATCAAGAGGATCTTACCGAAATTCAATCATCAATCAAAAAATTAGATAATGGTCAATACGAGCTTATTGACAAATATAATGATCAAATTAAAATAAATAATCAGTTAATAAATAATAACATTTTACTAACAGAACATATCAATAACCTAACTATTAAAATGAATGAATGGATAAAAAGAGCATCCATGTCCAATAAAAATGTAGCAGAAGGAATAGTATTAAACCAACTATTTTTTCAACTATACGACCAGATAGACATAGTGCAGGACCAAATTGACGAAGTTCACGAAATTTTAACATTCTCAAAAATTAATGTAATTAGTAGACACATACTTGACAATCAAGAAATGGAATACGTAACATCAGAACTCGATAAAGATAATTTAAAAATTAATTCGGAAGAACAAATTTATTCACTATTAAAAATAAAAGCGTTTTACAATAATACTGATTTAGTAATAATTATAGAGATGCCACAATTTTCTAATGAAACTTTTAACATGTGTAAAATCCAAACCTATCCTGTTAATAACCAAATTATTAACCAACCTTATAACTATATAATCCTAAACTCTAATAATTATATGGTAATAAATAACCTTTGCCCAACGATCGAGCAAACGTTCATATGCGAAAAACAACAAATTTATCCAGTAACCGGACATTGTATACCAGAGTTATTGAACAATATAAATGCAAGCTGTACAACTAAATACATGGAACCCATTGAGGAAATCAAACAATTAGATGATGGATATCTATACATATCATCACCTGAAGGATTATCAATTACATCAACGTGCAACCTAAAACATGCACGAATAAAAGGAATAAAATTAATCAAATATTCACAATGTACAATCAGCGCAAATAATCAAAAATATTCCAACACAAAAAGTCAACGCAAGCAGGTATTAACACTTATACAACCATTAGACAATATCAACATAAATATAACAACTCAGGAATTCATCGATATACCATTACTCACCAAGCACACTATTCACAATTTGGATAGAATAAATAACGCAAACAAAAATATACAAATTTATCAACATTCGATCGCTGGATCCACAATAATCATAATTATAATTATAATAATAATTATTATGTTTATTCACAGAAGACATAAGTTAAACTTCAAAAAATTCATTGTTCCAAAACTAGCAACCCATAGGAATGACAAAGAACTTGAGGACAACTTCATTCTCGCAAGGGAGGAGTTATGTGTCATTACACCACACACAAGCAACAACCAACAACAACTACAAAGAAGTGCATCGACGGGAAACGTTCCAACGACCCCAATTACAAATTCAAAATAAAATGCATAATTAGCAAATCAAAAATTAATAAAATATTTAAAATTAGGAAATGTTGAAACGATTCCAATTACAAATTGAAAATAAAATGCATAATTAACAAATTAAATAATTAGCCAAACAGAAAACGTTATTTGTAATTCGAACTCGTATAAATACTATTCTTTTACTAAATAACTTGTTCTTTTGACTTAAACCGCGTTCGCGCACCTTAATTGTATTTTGTAAATTTAATATCAAGTTTGAAATAAAATATTATCACTGTAACCTACATAAATAAATATTGTTATATATCAATAAAATCTTAACCCTTCGTGTCACAACCGAAAACCCATATATAACAACCGAAAACCCATATATATATTTAAATTTTTTCATAACCAACCGATCAAGACACCAATATAAACATACTATTTCCGTCAAATAAATCTTAATCTTTTGGTACATTATACAATCTGAAATGACTTTAGAAGTTTGATTACCAATACAAGAGAAAAAACTAGGCAACGCATTAATATGCAATCAACACAATGATAATGCCATATCAAAAGAGAAAATCTCGTGCGGGGTAAATACATCAATAACCGATACAACTCAATTTTTTTTTCAATTATCTGTTACCCCTTCGATATGGTGTTTTCCCAAAATATCCGTGAAATAACCTCAACACTATAAAGAATGGAAAAAGAATACTGTGTTAAACTTAATTCTTTTTTAATCCAACTTTAAGCACACAATTTTTTAAATTATAGTGCCTCCCAAATACTAACCGCTAATATATTTGAAATTTTGACATAATGGATCGAGAACCACAATCATCGGTACAAATCGTGGGGACGACCCATACCCAAGAGATGTCTCATTAGCCGGGCAAGAAAACTCAAATTGAAAAGAGTAACGCAATTGTAGACATTGAGTGTTCACTACCGAAAAGCTCAAGAAAACCGAAAGACAATATAATGAGCAGTATTATAAGGTTAAGTTTGAATGTCTTTCGAGTGATAAATTCCTAGTACCTTACCGTTACATCTTTTAATTCATAACCTACACTCCCTATTGGTTTACTTATATAGGCTTCGATGAACTTAGGAGCTAATTTAGAGGAATATTTTGTAATAGCGTCACTCAACTTAAAATTTCGAACGAAGACTTTTTGACCTATATTAAAAACACGATTGCTGCTTCGTAGATTTTACCGACCCACCGATCTGCCAAAAGGCACCTTTAAGATCAATTGTAGATATATATCTAGTTTGATCCAAACGACCCAACAAACCATTGACAAGAGGAAGCGGATACGCATCCTTGACGGTCACATTGTTCAATTCACGCCGTGAATTGAACAATGTTACTGTCAAAGAATCTTGAAGGAGCGGGTCGGTAGCGAATCTTGGAATCTGGGAATCTTGGGGATCAGGGAATCTTGAAGGAGCGGGTCGGCAGCGGAAACGGAAGCATTGCAGTTCTTTACGGATGGCTCGAAGCTACACGGTAAAGTAGGAGCTGGAGTCTTCTGTGATAAACAACATCCAGGTAGTCTGGGTCCTCGGCCACTCAGACGTAATGGGAAACTGCAGGACGGACAAACTAGTGAGGCACGGTACAACTCTCCAACTGCTACCGGAAAGGGAGACCCATTAACGACCCATCAAAGTTGGGGAGACCCAATAACGCACTCAAAAAAAAATAATCTATGGCTTAGAGGCCGTAAACGGCCCTTACCGTGTCTCAACTGAGACCTTACGAACCTATTATAACGATTGGTGCACATTGTAGGTGGTCAGCCCAACAATGTTTTTACACACACACGCGTTTTTATGTCATCCGATTGCATGTTAATTGTTTGGTCAACGGCAGGACTCGAACTCGAGACCACGGCGTGCTGAGAAACTCTCTTAACCATTAAGCTACATCCGGCGACAAACTCAAGACTGTGCTTTAAAAAGTGCGAACGATAGGTGGACGAACACCCTCTCATGTAAAGTTGCAAGACACTTATCTCCCTACGAAGACGTGAACTTAAAACGACCGTGGGGATACTCACAGGACACTGCCTTCTTGGAGAACATGCCAGGAGGCTAGGTCTGGAAGTACATGACTTTTGCAGAAGCTGTATGGACGAGGAGGAAGAGACAGTAGGCCACCTCCTATGCTGATGCCCGGCTTTGGCACACAAAAGATATGAATATTTGGGTAAGTTCTTAATGGACTACCTATCTGATCTCGAAAACTGTAATGTGCGAGACTTATTACGCTACGTAAGAAGCTCAAACTGGTTCTCATAAGGGTTAAAGGAGAGTAAGATCCTGTGGTATTATAACAGACCGTCGCAGGTCTAAGTAAGCGGTAGCAGCCACTCAACCTAACCTAATCTTGCCTAGCGTTGATTCGCTGTAGAAAATAAGTAGTTTTGTTTAGACCCTTCACAAAAGCTTGCACCGTGCATTTTTCGAATGATCCTGAAAATTTAAACTAAAACTGGGATGCTGGGAAGTATCTTTACTTTTTCAAATTTATTTAGCAGCGCAGAAATTTGATTTGCTTTACTAATCGTGTGTGTATAGGTTATTTGCGGTATTGTTGAATTTCTGCTTCAGATATGAACTTAAAATATCTTCAGAAACCGATGCTCTTCGCCAGATATATGATTCTCTGGAAACCCCAAATAACGGAAAATGTATAAACCGTAACGTGACAAAGTAACGTTATTTCCAATTTTATTATTATAGTACCGGTACAAATAACGTTATTGGGAATAATTCTGGTTTTTCCGTTATTTCGTTCCGTTACAATACCGGTATGCCAACACGGGCATCCAAACATAAACGTACCTTACCATTACTTTTCCGGACTAAAGTTATTGGAGAACACCATGAACTTTGGGATTCCTCTATGACTCTCAACGTCAACATTCGTTCAAGCTCATCATACATCAATTTTTGGACTGCTGGAGATACGGCATAGTATCCTTGTTTGATGGGTTTTGCAGTTCCGACATCAATAGTATGAGAAACAAGAGACGTTTTTCCAAGTCCGAGTTTACCACTAGAAGTAAATTTTTCGACAATTGAATGTAAATGTTGACGCTCATCACTAGTTAGTTCATGAAATAACGTTGTCGCCGTGATGTCGGGAATTTTGTGTTCCATTTCCAAGGAAGAGATTGTGGGGATTATGCTAAATCGATTCCAAAAGTCAATCCCGAAATAAAGGGATTGTTCTAGTGATGGAACGATATATAACTTCATAATATCCGATTTATTATCGAAAGAGACGATAGCATTAATGTATCCGAATACACGTTGGCATTGACCACTCGCAGTTTTAATTGAAGAAGGAAAATTTTGAAATTTGATAGTTGGGTCAGTTATGAAGCTTTCAGATCCTCGTCCCAGTACACTATGCTTGCTCCACTATCTAATAAACCATTATATGATACATTGTTTATTAGCACTGTTGCATACGGACGTAGGTCACCTGATTCGGAACAACATATTGATGAAACAATTTCGTTTCTCATAATTTTTCTTCTCTCCCAATACATTTCAGACCTTTGCATTCTATCCTTTTTATTTTTCCAATAGATATTATTAACCGGGTTAGATTTTAAATAGTTGGACTGATCATGAGGGGCAGTATTAGTTTCAGTTGTTAGTTTAGGTAGTGTATAGTCACTGTAGTACAAAGGTGAGTTAGAATTAGACGAGATATCTGAGGGTAGCGTATTTAGATTATCCGCTTGGATAAACTGACATTTGGCATGGATGGTCGTAGAAGCTCTGGATCTGTGTTGCTTGCAACATCCTCGTACTGAATATTGGATGCATTGGTTATCAGGAGCCTCTGGTTGCCAAATCTCCGTTGACCCCTTGATGAGTTTTCCGTGCATTGCTTGCATTTAGGAGTTATAGTCCCTTTTAACCCACATCGGTAACAGAAAAATTCTGTTGGAGGAATCGGACAGCCCATAAATACATGTCCTATGTTTGAGCAATTAAAGCATATTGGGTTATTTCCCAAAGCATATTAAGCATTACCAGCTGACACCTCAGGCTGTCTAAATTTATGAGGACTAGAAGTTGTATTTTGTAGGGCTGATACGGATATTCTTCATTAATTGCGGAGCTAGCCATATTGTTTGGTTCACTGAGGTACCTTTCATTATAATCAGTATTTTCCAGCTCGTTGATACATCGTTTTGGTTGTAAAGAAATGTCCGATTGTATCCTGAATCGTTTAAAAGAATCTTCCCAGGCAGTGCAACTTTTGATTAGATCTTTATATCACACAATTTTGGGATCTCGCCTATAGATATTTAATTTTAATTTTATTGTTTATTTAATATAACGAACTGAAATGTGATATAATATTTTGTGATTTGAACATCAATATAATTATTTAATATTTTATTTAAGATAAATTTTATTCATCTCCTGTTTACTTTCCTTCTTAATATTATATAACATTTTTATACATACTTTTTAACATGCAAGTGTATTACAAGAGTAGTTTGTTATAGTGATTGATTTCAATTTTCCGTAGAATAATAAATAATTCATTTTCGAAAAATATAATTTTCTTAAATAAAAACTCTAATTAAAATCCATTGGCTATTATAAATAAATAATATAGCAATCGAACAATAAATTTTAATTCATAAAGTGTTCAAATAATTTAATTTAAAAAAATTTGTACTAATTTAAAATTGAAAACTTCAATCGTCTCTCCTGACAAATGACGATTTGCAAAATAATGTAACACTTTTATTTGGATGCGACGATATATGTAATTTATTTGTAATTTAAATAAAAAAATATAATTGTAAATTTTAATGTTATAAGTTTATTATCATTATATTAATTTTATTCACAAATTGGTTTTCTTCACACAAAGGAAATTGGAAAGCTTTAATAAAAATTAATTTCACTTTTATATAATTTACCTTGGTAAGCGCAATACAACAATTGTTGACAGCGTGTGTCCTCACTGGGTTTAAACAGCCCTGTTACAATATGGTATATATAGTCACTATCAATTACTGGTTCACACTTTTAAGTATTTGTTCACACTTTGAACTACAAATCAAAGTCACTCGGTAATTGATTTAATTATATTTTATATCACCCACTTCGAGTATAATTTATTTGTTTGGAAACTACACTAATGATTCTCGATTAATGATAATTCGCCATAAAATCGATTTTAATTGAAAATCTATCCAAAACTAATTGTATCCGATACAAATATTACGTATAACAATTTTATTACCGACTAAAGCAGTTGTGCGTTGCTGCAAGCAGTGTTGGTTTTTTACACGTAAATAACGTTTTTTACATTTTTTTATGTAAATTATGTAAAAAACTGCGTAAATTACATAAAATGTAAATAACATGTAAAAAACGAAGACAACATCATTTAATGTGCCATCTGTTATAAAATTTCAAAAGTCTACCGACGTATATTACATTTAAAAATCGAAGACAACAATATTCGCAGTGCCATCTATTTGAAAATATTAAAAATTTTCAGACGATCAAAATTTAACTTAAATTCACTAATTCAAAAAATTCTCTAAATTCAAAATTCACTTAAAATTGTAAATTTTTTTCGTTACAAAAAAATCCGATAACTCAGTCTATAAACTTGAAAAAAAATAACTACCGACTTGCATTGCAATGAAATAAACATGGCGTGTTGATATTGACATTATTATTTACTACTGAATTACTACAGAATAAATTTTGAAATATGTTGATTTTTTTTGGTTTAAGAAGTAAACATAATCAATTATTTTATGGTTAAATGGTGTTTTATCAAGTTTTATCATTTTATGGTGAATTTAATAAAGCTTATTAAAAAAAAACATTTATATGTCCTCATTAAGAAAAACCATCCGCAGAATGCGGAAATCTAAAAGCTCATATACGATTTCATATCTGAGACGGTCATATATTTACGTGCTCGTGGTGTGGAAAGTTTAAAGGACTCTATACGCACATAAAATTCATGTTCAAACCTATATCAAGCAACGTCCTTAACTGTGCAGTGAATGTGACAAGAGTTCTACATCATCAGGCAAACAACTCCTCCACAAACGAATCCATAGCAGCCAACGACCTTTTAAATGTATTGAATGTCCAAAGACATTTGTAAATAATACATGTCACAATGACACTCAAACAAACTTCATAAAATCCCACGTCATTCCAGTGAAAACAAAATCCATCCTTCAACTAAATTCTGTTAACCTGGCTCTAGATCGCGTACGCTTTCGTATTCGTGTATCAATTCCCGTGGTATATTTAAGGCCCTTACGTTTACGTACTTTCTCTTGTAGACGCACAATTACCTGATTGATCACCTTCGTTGTCGACATCAAAATCGAACTGTTCCACATTATCATTACAGTTAAAATGTGCATTTTAATAAAATTGTGCGGCGCACAAATATTATAGAAATTACACACACTGATAAACAAATTGTATTAATTATTTTACTCTAATATAAACACACAAATTAAATTTTAATCCCCAATTTAATTATAATTTAATAATGAACCACCCGAGAAAAACAATCTCTTTCTAACTTTAACATGGAAAAGGTAAATAACAGATTTTGCATATACGCATTTATCCATGTCAATTGTTTATGACGAAACCGAATGCCCATTTTCACAAATTGTTTCAAAATATGTTAATTAGTGCTCAAATCAAACATATATTAACATATCGTCTAAATAATAAAAAAATAAACAGTAAACTGCATTATTTGCTAAAAAGATTGTTCTACATTCCTGAGTCTAAATGTCATTAAAAAAAAATCGAACTACCTAAGTCCCAAAAGGTGTTACGATTTCCGTTTTGGAATGTCGAATGGAACCATCAACCATTAGCAGATATTTACTGATATGTTCGTACTAAATGTAATGTAGTAAATATGCAGCTACTAGAAAGATGATATCTAAATTCCTGGAGATATGATATTAGGTTTTTAGGCTAAAGTCCGCTTTTTCCTTTGTTTTTTAATATAGAATATTTGTTTTACATATTGCTTGATTTACTCTCAAAATTATCGTAGATAATAATAATCTTATCAGTGCTAAATAACGAACTTAGTAATAGATGATTCACGGATTTCTATTTGATGTGAAACGTAATATTTAACTGCCTTTTCACTTAAAGTTCGTTACGTCTAATAGGTATGTTTTTTTAAATTATTAATTTTTTAAATTTTATTTCATGTGACAAATATGTCATTTAAAAATCCTCCATTATTTTCACCACATTATCGGAAAATTGTTCATACGCCGTTCACATTCGTATTAAT
This sequence comes from Tipula lateralis, assembly GCA_963932295.1. Lineage (NCBI taxonomy): Eukaryota > Metazoa > Arthropoda > Insecta > Diptera > Tipulidae > Tipula > Tipula lateralis. Next base: position 28,707,027 of record OZ010739.1, read on the forward strand.
AAAATGCTGGTACCACTTTTGAACAATTAAATAAATTTTTATTTTTTTAATCCCATTCTCATTACATATATATATTACATAAATATATAAAACTTATTTTCTGTTTATAATTTGATATAATAATCTAATGTGTTGTATAATATTATATAAAATAATAACGAAAAAATATCAGTTATATAAAACAAATCAATTAATTGTATTAACACACAAATTTATTTATAAATGTTTATCATTATTTATATTAATATATTTTATTAATATATAAAACTTATTTTCTTAATATATAGAACTTACTTACTGTTTATAATTTAATATATAATCTAATGTGTTATATAATAGCCGAGTTTCATGATACTAACTGATCCGGATCAAATCACATTTTCCATGCAAGCCAAAGACACATTTTGAGCCAAAATGAAATTTGGATCAAAATATGTCTTTGGTTTGCATGGAAAATGTGATTTGATCCGGATCACATAGTATCATGAAACGCGGCTAATATTATATAATATAATAATTAAAAAATTTCAGTTATGTTAAACAAATAAATTAATTGTATTACCACACACATTTATTTATAAATGTTTATCAATATTTTTGAATAAGTCTCACATAAAAAAATTATAATCTTTTATTACAGAGAAAAATTAAAACAATGAAATTCTTAATATCTAGATTACATACTATCATGGTCATCTACAATATACCGAAATCGAAATATACTTACTAAAATACCTATATAGAAACATATTAAAGTTTTTTATCCTTAAAAAAGTCGATTCGATTGTTTTATCGATCAAACTAATTTGAGAAATTTTGTTAAATTAGAGGTTTTAAATATTTAATAATTTCAAGGCCATTCTTAATAGTTCTTGGTGTTAAACTCTAAAAAAAAATTAAAATTATTTATCATGAGGACTTTTCAAAGCATTACTATCAACATTATTTATCACACAACAATTTCTCGCGACAACACTTAATGTAGATAAAAAAAATATTCTCATGATCAATAAATTGATTTGCCTTTAAAGCTCACAAAATCTTTCTGATATATGGTAACAATCTATCTTTAAATATGAAAGATAATACGTATGATGTTTGGATTTGAAATTTTTTGCAGCAGTTTCAAATTTAATAAAAGAAGTTAGTGTTATTAAGAGATTTCGAACGTGATATATTGCAAAAAGCTCTCTTGAAACAACCGATTACGGATAAAATTGTCACCAGAAACAAGGTGGTGCTATTTATTTACGAGACAACTCGCCCTCAATGAAACGCAAATACACGGATGAAATGGTTGTCAATAGTGACTAGTTATTACTTTATTATATATATATATATATATATATATATATATATATATATATATATATATATATATATATATATATATATATATATATATATATATATATATATATATATATATATATATATATATATATTTATATATTTATATATATATGTATATATATATATGTATATATATATATATATATATATATATATATATATATATATATATATATATATATATATATATATATATATATATATATATATAGTTATGGTTGGGTTGTGGATTTGCGGTTTAGGCTAAATAACTATAACTCATTTATTTATACGTAGCTTCAGCAAGTGAGCTAAAGTGTTTTATATTTGTAATGTATTTTTATGTTTCACAATAGTTAGGTGTAGTGTCATCAATGCACCGTATTAAAAGAACAACTTAATTATAATTTCTTACATTACTTATACTTTTTACGTTAATACAATAAAGTGGTAACGTGCGCATACAATGTGCTACGTTATCATAAATTAAAAATTAAATTGAAATGAAATTGAAATGAAATATGATAACTTCTTTATGTTGGGATTGATGCTCTTGATGGAATGCAATGTACGTTGCATTTAATATATGTAATGCAAATTACTATATTACATTGATAACGCTGCAATAACATACTTGCTGCGTTAGTGCTTTATGTTAAAGCGGATGTTGATTGCGACCGCCTTAACTCCTCCCGGGCCAGTTTGTTCGAGTCCCTTCGAACGTATAGATTGTTCAGAATGCTCCCGACTTCTTGACCTTTCCTATTATACTTCTGTATTTTTTTATAGAGAGAATATATGATTAATATTATTATTATTATAATGACGCTTGTGGATAACGTGTATATATATTGAAAGACCCTGGTATCCCTGGTTGTTATGTTTATTCTTTCAATATTTTTTATTGACTGCTTCGCCAAGTATGGGATGTCCTCGCTTTTATGTAACGTGAGATTGATGTCCACATCCATTGGTTGGATAATTGTTATTATATGTTTATTAGTTCTCCTTCTGTTTGAAAACTTTCGATTGTTGATATTGATCTCGCAATTTGAAAACTTAATCAACTTAACCCCTCGTACCCTTGCGGTTTGCTGGTTGCACGTCGTGGTTATTGTTAAACTTTCAGGTGACGAGATAAACACGTACCCATCTTCCAGGCTTTTAATCACTAGTTCCGGCTTGCTTTCTTGTGTAGTACAATTTGTATTAATTCCATTGATTAATTCTGGTATGCATTGGCCTTTGTTCGAGTAAATTCGCCTCATTTCGCAGATAAATGTTTGTTCCACCATTTGGCAGGGTTTATCGATTATCATATAATTATTTTGATTGGATAGGATATGGTTATACGGTTGTTCAATAATTTGATTATTAAACGGATAGGTTTGAATTTTATACATGGAAAAGGATTCATTAGTAAATTGCGGAATTTCTACTATAACTACCAAATCTGTATTATTGTAAAAAGCTTTAATGCCTAATAAAGAGTATATTTGCTCTTCCGATTTTATTTTTACATTATCTTTTTCGAAATCCGTTGTAACATATTCCATCTCTTCATTATCAAGAATATACCTACTAATTACGTTTATTTTCGCAAAAGTCAAAATTTCATGTACTTCATCTATCTGATCCTGAACTATAGTTATTTCTTCAAATAGCTCCCAGAATAGCCTATCTAAATATGATTTTTCAATTATTTCTTTTTGTGATATCCTAGCCGTATTAATCCATTCGTTCATATTTTTTGTCACATTGTTCAGTTGGTCGGTTAGAAGATTATGTCTTTGGATGAGAATGTCGTTAATTTTTACCTGATCGTTAAGTTTTTCTACTAATTCGTATCTACCGTCCTCTAATTTTTTTATTGATTTCTGAATTTCTTCGTAATCAATTTGATCTAAATTCCCAGTAACTGCTTTAATAAGTGTTCCAAGTGGATCGAAAACTCCTCTCTTGGATCGTTTTTTATAAGTATTGGGTTTTATATTATATAGAGATTGTTGTAGTTTCTTTATGCGTCTATGGGCTGATCCTTCCATCACCGTTTTTCCTATTTTATGGTGCCTTATCATTTCCATCAGTTTAGTGTACGTTGAGGTAATAGTTTGTACATTTTTTTCCAATTCTTCTAACTCTATTATGTGAAAGAGTTTGGAATAACTCTCAATTACGCGAGCCTCTCCCATCTGGAGTGCTATCACGCCCTTGCCGTTGGCGAGGTCGTAGTGCTCTAACGTTTGAGCCAGGATCATCCTGTAACAAGATATTATTTTCTGTTAGATGTTTCCTACAATTTCTTATTCTTTTTTTTATGAACTTTTCTTTTGTTCGAGGTTAGGGTTGCTTCCTTGTTTTCCTCGACCATGTGTTTAATATACTTGGGCACAAGTTTGTCCCTTGTGGTAGTTTTTTCGTATATTATGTCACCTGGTTGAAATTGTTTTGGATCCTGTCTCTTTTCGTTGAGCTTTTCAATATTCCTAGATTTGTTTCGTAAATTTTGTTCCGTTATAATCGTTGCTATATCATGGAACTTACTGCGCAAACCTAATAAGTATTGCTCACTGTTTTCTGTGAGTTCTCCTCCCGGAATATTCTTAATTATTAAATGCCCTTTAAATAGCTCGAATGGCGTTAGGTTTGTTGCACTATGAATTGAAGAATTATAAGCAAATGTTGCTTCTTCCATCAATTCATTTATTGTTGCATTTTTCCTTTTTGCCGCCAGAATTCTTGCTAACTCCGTTAAGGTGTTATGGCATCTTTCGATCGGACTATTTCCCGTTGAACTTTTTGCACTGCTTGTGTGAAATTCTACTTTGTAGAACTTAATAAAATTTCTGAAAAAATCAGAGTTGAATTCTGTCGCTGAATCGACTACTATTTTCTTAGGAATCCCTTCTCTTGAAAAAAATGTTTTGAACTTGTTTGCTATTATCTCCGACTTCCTGCTAGGTAATTCAAAGATTGTTAAATACTTCGAGAATTTATCTATTATTGTCAAGAATGTTTTTGATCGCAGAACGAATGTATCGCAATGTAAAATTTCCATCGGTCCTGTTGGTGTTTCCGATAATTGAAATTTTTGATTAATTGGACGTCTTTCGTATTTGTTCACTAAACAAGTTTCACATGCTGAAATGAATTCATTTATTTTTTGTCTCATTTTCGGAAAAAAATAATTTCTCTTTATTTTTTCGAAATTTTCTCTCACACCCCTGTGGTATGGTTCATGTGTTCCTTTGATGATGTCTATTTGTTCATTTTCGTTAATAATATCTTTTAATCGAACTTTAGACCTGATAAGTTTACCTAACTTATGATCTGAGTACTTACAGATTGTTTCAAAGGTTTCGTCGTCAGTATATAATCCTGTGACGTTTTTTGTAACATACTTTTTTAAAATGGTTTCCACATCTTTTTTGTCAAATTGTTTTTTTGAAAATGTGTATTGTTTGTATGTCTTCCATTTTATCACTAATCTTTCTTTCAACTCTTCTACATTGTCGTCGACTACAATATAAAATTGGTTTTTGAATAGATTGATTGGTGTTAACGTTTCGAGTTTTTCTTCCCTCGGTCCTTTTGGATTTACGTTAATATTTATTTTTGCAATATCCCGAATTATTTCGTTTATATTGACTTCGTTTTTAAAAGATTTATTATTGTTGTTGTTGTTGCATGCTTCATCTTCTATTTTAACGACTTCGTTGTCTAAAGGATTATTCAGAAGGGCATATTGGGTACCTCCCCATTCTGGATCCGTATTTGTGATAGAATCTATCGTTTTTGGATAAGAAAGTAGCTTGTTTTCTAACATTTTATTTAGTTGGATGCGCGATAATGCATCAGCGTTCGTATTACTTGACCCCTTTTTATAGTGAATTTCATACTCAAACTCTTCCAGTTTTAGTCTCCACCTCACTATTCTTGAGTTTGGGTCTTTTGCACTAAACAACCATATTAATGGTTTGTGATCGGTTAAAATCTTAAACTTTCTACCGTAAAGGTACGGTCTGAAATATTTAACTGACCACACGATCGCAAGCAATTCCTTCTCAATTACGGAGTAATTGCTTTCCGTTTTTGATAATGTCCTAGAGGCATAAGCTATCGGTAGATCTTTGCTTACTTCACCCTGACTTAGTACGGCGCCTATCGCTACGTTGCTCGCATCCGTAGTGAGCAGAAAAGGTTTTTCGAAGTCTGGAAATTGCAGTATTGGTTCTTGTGTCAGAATTTGTTTACATTTTTCTACACACCCAATAAATTCCTCATCGATTATAACTTTCGCTTTTTTCTGCAGGCATTTCGTTAGTGGTTTAGTTATCTGCGCAAAATTCTTGATGAATTTTCGATAGTAACCCACCATTCCAAGAAATGATTTTATTTGCGTTTGAGTTTTTGGAATTGGTATTTGCATTATAGCTTCGGTTTTTGCCGGGTTAGGTTTTACTCCTTCCCGCGTTATTACATGACCTAAGAAACCCACTTGACGCCTACAAAAATTAGTTTTTTCTAACTTAATTTTGAGATTGGCTTCTCGTAGTTTCTGAAATACTTTCTTTAAGTCTGTAATATGCTCCTGCAAGCTCGTGCTATATACTATTATGTCATCTAAGTAACATAATACGTTATTCCCCAATAAATTTCCCAAAACGTTATCTATCACCCTCTGAAAGGTCGCGGGTGCATTTTTAAGCCCAAAAGGCATGCGCGTAAACTCGTAATGTCCACTATCTACTACAAATCCTGTTTTACTAATATCTCTCGGGTGTACCTGTATTTGGTGATACCCGGATGCCAAATCGATATTAGTGAAATATACCGCTTTACCTAATTTATCCAATATCTCCGTGATGTTCGGGATAGGGTATTTGTCGTCTATCGTCTGCTTGTTCAGCTGACGATAATCAATACAAACACGATACTGTTTATTTCCTTCTGCATCCGGTTTCTTCGGTACTACTACTACGGGGCTTGCCCATGGTGAGTAGCTTCTTCGAATTATACCGTCTTCTAGCAGTTTATCGATTTGTTTGGCTATTTCGGTTTTTTGGATTTGGTCGTACCTAAATTTTTTACTAAAGACTGGTTTTTCATTATCTAAATTAATTTGATGTTTCGCTTTGTTAGAGAATGTTAATTTTTCATCTTCTTTAAAGAAAACGTCTTTGTAAGTTGTACAAAGTTGCCAAATTTCTTTCCTTTCTTCAAGATTAAGATCGTCAAGTTTTAACTTTTCTCTCAGATCTTCTATCTGAAAAGGTTGACTTTCCATGTGGATTTGGAAGTTACATTCATTAAATCTGTTTAATGGTTTAACTTTAATTGGTTCTTCAATGAATATTTCTTTTGATTCATTTGATTCGTTGATTATTTCCACACAAGCTTTATTTTGTTCGCTAGTTTTGTAAATACCTTCCTGAATTTTGAGTTGATCTTGTAATTTAGTCGTTTGTAGATAAAATTCACCCATTTTAAGCATTACTGGTATTTCCACTACAAGCTTAATTTTTGGTGGTATAAAAAAAGGTTTAATACAGGATTTTATTTTATCTTGTATTTGAATTTTGAAATTAGGCCCTATTAATTGTTTTGATTCAATGTCTATTTTCGCCTTTAGCTGTAGCATTGTTTCATAACCAATTAAACCATCAAATATTTTATGGAATTTTAAAAGATAACATGTAACAGTTTTATCGAATTCACTAAATTTGATTTGAACTTTTTTGTCTATTTCTTTTGAATTAAACAGTGATTCTATTAATATGTTTGTTTCTTGTATTGCCTCAGGGTCAACTACATCTGGATCAATATAGTTCTTATTAGCCCCTGTGTCTATCAAGAATTTTAATTTTTTGTTGTCTAATGACAAAACAATGAAAGGCAAATTCGAATGACTATTAATGTTAAAGTGTTCAATCTTTCCGAGGCTACTTAGGAAAAATCCTGATCCTCAACTTTAGACTGAATGTTATGAAATTCTCTATGGTTTTTTTGTATAGGCTTCCCATTTTGGTCACCTTCCTTTTTTATATTTTTATACCTTAACCACTGTGGTTTGTTAAATGCCACATTGGTTGTTGGTGGTTTGTTGGAATAATCTTCAGCTTTTCTATTATTTGGAATATAATCTCGACTACTTTTAAAGATTTTAGGCTTTACTACTTCGTTTGGAGTATCTTTACTTTTTAATTTAGAGATATTTTCCTCCTTTATTACTATATCCATTGCCTCTTCGAGACTTCCAGGATTTGATGCCCTCACTCTTGCCCCTAATGGATCTTTGAGTGCACTTTGGAATATTGTTAAATCTAGCTTTCGGTAATGCCCTACTTGATGTGTAATAATATTTTTTTCATTATTGTTGAGTTTTACCTGTGTTGTTAATAACGTTAGTATATTTTGTATTTTTTCATGTAACTTTTGAGGTGTTTGATCTATTTTTATTTGATTGAATAATTCTAATTGTAGATTCGATTCATCTCTTGTGTCTGCAAAATTTTTTATCAAATGCTGTTTAATGTCTTTCCAGCTTGATACTACATTGTTCGTTACTAATGAATTCGAAGCTTTCCCTGTTATTTTGTTTCTAATATTTAATTCTATTAAACTTAAATAGTCATCGTCTTCAATTTCTTTACAAAAATGTAATGTTTTGTCTACACTTTCTATAAATCTAACCAAATCAGACCTATTTCCGTCAAACGGTTGAATGTTTTTGGTTATTTTGTCTACTGAGAATAATCCTAGAACTTTATCCATTTTATTAACTTTCACTAATTCTACTTTCGGTACTAAATCACTAACTGGTAACAATAACTGTGGTTTATATTCTGAGTGGCTTATTTCAAAAGATGTTGACTGATCGGTGTCGTCAGTACTATGTAAAATTGTGTTTCCTTCACTAATTTTATCGAGATTTTTTTTACTTCCAAAAATAATATCTAACTTAGCTTTTTCTTTTCTAAATTGATCTCTTATTGAATTAAAGTTAGCTTCCTCTTCCATATATAAATATAATTGTAGAGTTTGATACTTTTATATTTGTTAAAATTAGTACTTTCGCTCGTTCACTATTTTCACTAATTTCCCGTTAATTTTTAACTACAGAGATTGATATAATTAAATTTTAACTTTTTGTTTTTACTTTCTATCGTAGAATTTGATACAACAGATTTCAATATTAATTCTATCTCAAAAATTTGATTTAATTTCGAGTTCGATTAAAGATTTTTACACGTTATATTCGTGGATTCTTTTTAATTAAGTGAATGATTTAGGAAAATTATATTATAAAAGATTTACCTGATTGCCAATAATGTAATTATTATCTTATTCATTATTTTGTTTCTTTGCCTCGACGTTAATTACTCGCTCGGTTCGGACTGCAACCACTTGTACACTTTTTATTATAATCAGGGACTTACCACTGGTGGGGGTCGTCTGATTTTCTTAAATAATTTTAGTTAGCACAAGAATATAACTTTTCTATTGTTTTTCTATTGATTTTTTTTTAACACACAAAAACTTTATCACTTGTCACTACAACTGCGCCAGTTATGGTTGGGTTGTGGATTTGCGGTTTAGGCTAAATAACTATAACTCATTTATTTATACGTAGCTTCAGCAAGTGAGCTAAAGTGTTTTATATTTGTAATGTATTTTTATGTTTCACAATAGTTAGGTGTAGTGTCATCAATGCACCGTATTAAAAGAACAACTTAATTATAATTTCTTACATTACTTATACTTTTTACGTTAATACAATAAAGTGGTAACGTGCGCATACAATGTGCTACGTTATCATAAATTAAAAATTAAATTGAAATGAAATTGAAATGAAATATGATAACTTCTTTATGTTGGGATTGATGCTCTTGATGGAATGCAATGTACGTTGCATTTAATATATGTAATGCAAATTACTATATTACATTGATAACGCTGCAATAACATACTTGCTGCGTTAGTGCTTTATGTTAAAGCGGATGTTGATTGCGACCGCCTTAACTATATATATATATATATATTTATTTAGATCGATTATATATTATCATGATCATCTAAATCGATTTGTGGTTGCTGTTGATTTACTGATATATATACATGTATTAGTTTTTTTGATCGTTCAAAAGCAAGGCGACTTCTAATTGATGTATGAATCAGACCCCAAGTTGAAAATGTACGTTCAAGATGAGCTGAATATGCTGGAATGTTCAATAATTTCAAAGCCAGCGTTGATAGTTGTTGATGTTTAAAAATTTAAAATTAATAAATTAAATATAAAAACAATTTATATAAAATGTTTTCCTTTATCCTTAGTTTTCCATATTTAAAACAAATGTGTTTCGCTCTAGCAATTTCCCATAGAGAAAATATCAATCTACATCATCCGGTAAACAGCATGATTTTTTAGCAATATTGTTATTATGTTTCCTATATCGTTGCATTAAAAATGACTTATTGCTAAAAATAAAATAAAATTAATAAACAAAAAAATTATGTAAAATGTGCAATAAATATATTGTTTGAAATAAATTTTATCATTTTTAGCATATACATGATTCTAAATGATAAACTTGTTCCAAAAAAATTAAAAATATAATTATTCGATTTTCAACCGACCAACCGCTAGTAGTTCGGTTCTAGTTTCTAGTCTTTGCTCGACTCATTACTGCTCTTGCTATTTCTGACTTATAGTTAGAAGCAGTTACGCATAATTTCCCCACTACGTGGCTAAGTTTCGAACCGTTCTGTATTTTCGTTCAAAACTTATTTTTTTAAGAATACAAATTTTCTTTGTATCGACAGTTTCGACTCACAGCAAAGGTTTGCTAACAATTTTTGATAGACTATATACACATACAAAATTTTTATAGGTTAAGTTTTATTCATACAGGTTAACTATTGTTTCTAATTGGTTTATATTTTTGATTTTCCCAATAGACTTATCATTTGATTAATATAGTAGTTTAGAAGAACATAGCTACCTGGTGTAATCAAGTGTATCTTAGAAATGTTTGTCAGCCATTTTCTACAATTATTCCTTTATATTTTATTATTTTTTCAGTTAACTGTTTAAATTATAATTAAAATTTTAATTAATGGATGTCACCTAAAATACAAAAATAAGTTTTTTTTAAAAATCCAAACGAATAAATCCAACTAAAAAATCATATGAGACAACATCCAAAAACAATAAATCCAAAACGATGAAATCCAAATTTTTATTCGTTTTCTTTTCTTTTAAGAAAATTTACGAACCGAATTCTGTTTTTGAGAGTCATAAAATATGATGTTTAACCATCTTACTTAATCTTCATTGTTTTAAATGTAAAAAATATGAAACAATAGTATTTTGAAGGTTTGGGAGTTTGGTTGGATTGTCTTTTGGATTTAGATTTTGGGATTCTGATGCACAACCATAATTAATTTGATTATATAATTCAGTTTATAATAAAACAAAAACATTCATTGATACATACTTTCGTTGCAAAATTGCACCCACATCTTTAAAAACCAGTGATGTTTTTAGGATAGCCATTCTTTCTAGAAATAGAGATAGAAACTCTTGCTGCAATACCCGCAGCCAATTTTATTACTCCAGCTGTTAATTATTCCCCACAGTACAGCATTTACAAAAGCTAAGAGTGATTAATCGACGGTTAACTCACTCTCACAAACACGATTAAAACACTCATACGACACGAACTAGAAATTATAAATATCACATCACAATTATTATTTGTATTGAATTCAATTAATTCATCGCACAACAAATTTTTTGTTTTGATTTGCACTTTGCACAACTTAATTTATACCGTTATTATGAGTTTCACAATTCTAGTTTACCCATTATACCGTACCTCGTATATATCCATTCGACCGGTAATTATATATACCCATTAGACCAATGAGTTTGTAAAATTTAACACTATACAAATTAAATAATTATATTAAATAGTAAATTGAAAAATGAACTAATAATTTATGCTGCGTAGGTAAATACCGTTCCTACTTAGTTATTTACCTAATATTTTTTAAAATTATGTAACACGAAAACCAAGTGAAATATTCGTTCTTAAGTTTTATTAAGTTTTAAATTCCTTTCATATTGATATTATAAAAACATAAGTTTTTTTAGTCAGAAAGAGAAAAACGATTCATTTAAATTATTCTAACATATACAAATTTTAACTAGTTTCATGCAAGTGACTGTCGTACATTATATTGGGAAGAATTACTCCTCTGATGAAGGAAATTATTGGTGACTACTTAGGAGGATTCCGTCCAAATCTGATCAAGTTTTTTCGTTGCGGATGATTATTTCCAAGTTATTCCTAGATTTTCAGCAAATCTAAGACTCGATCAATTGAGAGAGCCTATGGCATGCATTTAAATATTTAGGAATACCAAAGAAATACGTATATCTGTGTAAGATGACGTATGATGAAGAAATGACAGTAACACAGTCACAATGATATGTCAAGTTGAGAATAGGCTATCGAATGTTTGTAGAATTGTTCTGATGTTCGACAAGGAGATGCGCTGTACACTATACTTTTTAATATCATGTTGGAATACATTCTTCGTAAAAGTGAAACACCTCAAGATAATATTTTATTCTGACAATCCAATCATGTTTTGGATTAAGTGATAACTCAGTGAAAGAGATAATTGGTCTACTAGAACAGTTATCAGCTTCCGTTAGTCAAATCAACGAATCCCAAATTAAGTATTTGAACTCTGTTTTAGAGAGCAAAACTTAAATATCACGTATGTGGTAAACCACACATTTGAAGTAGTGATATTTAAGTATCTTGGATCTCTCATTAGTATTACTCACGATAATAGTATGGGAGAGAATATCAAGGCTCACCTTACTGCTGGCAATCGGGCTTTATATCGTCTATGTTAACTTCTGAAACCAAGTATTTTGTAAATGCGAATAAGCTGAAATTGTACAGAGACCCGTTGTCATGTATGGTTGTAAGAGTTGTGTTGGATGATGGATGAGTATGCAAGATGGCTTCTAACATTCGAGAGAAGAATTTTGCATGTGACATATATGGGCCAAAACGTGACGTTGATGGTACGAGATTCACGAGATCAGAAATTAAATGCGAATTCCTGATATCGTACATTAAATTAAACGATAGTGAGTACGGGATCGGTAACGTTCTGTGTCGTAATCTGGAGCTAATGGTTCAACGATCTTTAAAAGAAGAACCGTCTTTCTGGAAGGAATGACGTTGAAGACGATAGCTCAACGGTGTATAAATTATATTTTGATATAAAATACATTTCATCGGTATAATAGATCAAAATGATCTATAGTATTGCTTATTGTTATTTGGTGTTGCCCATAGAAAAGATAACGCTGATGACTTTGAGAATAATTACTTTTTAAACAATATTTTTGGGAAGTTCGTTTTTTGTTCGCTCCGAGTCTCAGACACATGTTTCTGTGAGAATTAAAACTTAGTTTAAAATTATCGCAGAAGTCGAAGTTGATCTCTAACCAAATGTTTACAGACATGAATAAAATCAAATTAAATAACGCTTTATGGACGGAGCGAACAAAAAACAAACGAATAAAGAGAAATGGAAACTTCGCGAAATGTAGATATTAGAACGGCTGATGGAAAGGATTTACGTCTTCTATATAAGTGTAGACATTTGATTTACAAAATAGTTCAATTTTGAATTTTGGAAAGTGTTATTATTAAGTAATAATAAAGTGTTAAAATAATTATGGTGATAATAATTGTTGAAAATAAGTATGATAATTAATAATTAATTGTGAATTATTCGTGGATTTTAGTGTAAAATATATTAAGTGTTAAACTAATAGCTTTCTAGTTTTATATTCACAATTCAGTGATCGAACCGGATATTCTCAAAAGAGAAACTTGAATATGGCGAAAATTTAATATTAAAATACTATGTATTTCGGAAATTATAATATTTTTTTATTGAAAATGAAAAGTATTCTTCTTTTGTATGAAACACAACATCGCTCATTTGACAACCATGGCTCATTTTATAGACCTGCACTCCTGAATCATTAATGTACACTTTAATTTCAAAAAAACTCAAAGAAAATACCTTAAGAATGTCAAACCACATTATTGTAGTAGCAAAGTGACATCCGAATTCCTGAAATTATGCGATGATCGGACTTGATTACCAAAAATTCAAGTTCATCTAAGTCAATTTCATCACACTTTGGCCACAAAACTTGTTGTGAACTAGAAGCTAGTGTTTGAATTATATATATGTTTACAAATAAATATATATATATATATATATATATATATATATATATATATATATATATATATATATATATATATATACATATATATATATATATATATATATATATATATATATATATATATATATATATATATATATATATATGAACGAAGCTAAAGAGTTACCGTTTTGTTGTTAAATGCTGTTTGTGTCTAAAAAAATGTATTTTATTAAAAAAAAACAATTCAAATACTTTAAATTGTTTTAAAAATTCACACTGTCAAAAATCGTAACGACTTTTATGATGCCATCTTGTATCGAGTTTAACAACTGCTGTCTTTTATTATGCCATAAATTTTCAAGTATTCACTTTCATAAACATGTATGGATATTTTAATTGTGTACTTCGTATTATCGCATTTACAATATGCTTTAAAATATCAATAAATACGATTTATATTATTAAAAATATAAAGTGCCATCTCTTATTCAATATTTGAAGTATATATTTCTTTTTCGTAGTTCATACGTCATTTATCTCGTTTTATATATTTTTATACGGCGTTTAGAACCACTTATAACATATACATGTATAAAAATTGAATAAATCAAACCGTTTTTATTTTTATCATAACTATTAAAATAATTCGTATTTTCATTTGATATCCATATGTGTTATATGAAAATGTTTGATTTAAATTTTGATATAAAAATAATTTTTGTTTACAGTATTTTTCATTCATTACAGTTGAGCCCAAAATCTTCAATTTTACATAAGTTCTTATGGAGTGTATGAAAATCTAGACCCCATAAAAAAGCTCGATAAATTTAAAGGTATTGCGGCTTCTTTATTTAGGATCGCTTTGATCAAATAAAAACGGAAGATCATGCGATGGTTCACCATATACAGTACTGTGCAAAAACATCCGGACAGTTTGAATTCCTTTAAAAACATTAAATATTGCCTAGTATTTTTACTTTTTTTTAGATTCCAATTTTAAGATTGCATTTGTTAATGCACCCGAACTCTGAAAGTATAAATTGTTAAAGTTATGTTTATGGAAAAAGAGCTTTTAGTATAAAAAAGCGAATAAAGTACTTAAAATGCCTAAACTAAATGACCAAGAAAAAAGTGTTGTTATCGCGTTATGGAAAGAAGAACTGTCCGTGCGTGAAATTGGTGATAGGAGTGAATGTGGGGAATCATCAATTGCCGATCTTATAAAAACATATAGGACTACGGGGAACACAGAGCGGTCTAAAGATTCTGGCAGACCGCGAAAAACCACAACAGTGCAAGATAAATATTTGGTTCTTCGTTCCAAGCAGAACCGGTTTAAAACTTCACCGAAATTGCAAGACGATCTTGCTACAGCACCAGGTATTGAAATTTCCAGTTTAACTGGTCGTAGAAGGTTACTAAACGCAAATTTTAGGGCACGCCACTCGCTGCAGAAAACTTTACTTAAGATATCTTCAAAAATTGGTCGGCTTCAGCTGGCAAGAGAGCACTCTACATAGACCAAGTTGTGTAATAATGTGGTGTTCTCTGACGAAAGCAAATTTAAACTGCATGTGGGAGATGGATGGCTAATTGTGCGTAGAAAACCAGGTGAACGCCTCAGAGATATCTGCATTCAACAAGTGCCTATAATAAAACTGAGGGTGAACTGCTTTGTCGAAGCAGGAGTAACCGGTAATGTGTACCTGAACATTCAAACATTGGAAAGGCGTTGAAAAGCATCAGTTTTGGAGCTTTTTAGTGAAACTGAGAGCTTCATCTTTCAACAAGACAACGCGCCAGCCTACAGATCAAAACAAATTACTATGCACTTTTATTTCTTTATTTAAAACTTCTGTATAACTTTCTGGTAGAAAATAATAAATAACTTTGTTACATAACATTTTATTTATTTTTAAAGGTGAAAAAGTACTTGGTTGGTTATTCCATCTACACAATAAAATGACCCCTTATAGCCCAGATATGAACCCAATTGAAATAATGAGTTTACCAAGCTCAAAAAAATGCGGTTGCCTTTCGATTTACGGACGAAACTATAAGGCGGATAGTTGGATTTAAACCAACCCATGTAAGAGCCATTCTTCCTGCTCGTATCAGTAAACATAACGTGATTTTACAATATGACCTTACGGTCCTATTACAAATGGACTATCAGATTCGAAGGCCAATACCGTAAATTGAAAAGTATTGCAGCATTAACGACATTCAGAAATATTTATTACACGATATCTACTACTGCGGCAATTGGAGCGAGAGGTACCTGGTTCGAATCCCGACAGCGGCAGGATGCAAAAGGGACTTTTCACCATCTAATAACGATCGAGTGTGTGAATGAACACATGTAGACCCCCTGTTGGAATGCAGAATTCGTGGACCAACTCAACTTATATATGTCAGTATTAAAGGCACGGAACTATGCAATGCATAGATTGTTCAACGTAAATCGAACCTTTAGTCGTATATCATTGATTTGAATATATAATGGCGTAAAGAAGGACATAAACAAACGAAACGCGAAAGAGTAAGAAGAGCGTGGATAGAAACAGCAAGACATGCAAACTATTGATAGCCCGATTATGATTACATAATTATAATTTGAAAATAATTTTAGTTCAAGTTTCATACAAAATATTGGCCATCCGTTGTGCAGTTTGAAGAGAAAAACGATTTCCTTATCCGCCTATCATTTCATTTAATCACTTAATAAGAAACTATATGTAAGTCGTATTGATCTTTATCCTTTACCACATACTTATAGCTGTAACAGTATGCTCTTTTGTACAATGAGATACTGGGTCACGATTTGCATTGTATTAGCTGTTTTGGCATGTCATACGAACTGTTATTGTCACATCGCCCAACTAATCAACCAACCAGTGAAATTGAAGTACAAAAATCCAACCACAAATCGTATCGATTTAAGTAGAAGATTATGTTCTTATATTACATTTGATTATTTCGCTCTGAAGAAATGCATTGGATCAAAAAATTTTATTTTTCGTTTGATTGATTTTCTTTTGATTTTTGTTTTATGCCACTGTACGCTGAAAAGATGGTTTAGTGATTCATGCATATAGCAAAGTTTTCTATTCCTCTGTAGTTCTATGGATTTCTGTGCACAGGCTCAATAAGAAAAGTGAAATTTACTGTTAACTGTTTTCAAACAAGAAAAGTTCTCTCAAAAACTGTTTTTTGTACTTTTTGTGCTTCCGAAACTTTTACAAAAATCCTTACTAAAACAACGATAACATAAACGTTGTTTGTTTACAGTTTTTTCACCAATACAACCACAAACGAGATGTTGTTTCTTTTATTCTTTAACTGTAGCTAGAGCTGGAATTCTTCTCAGAATGACGAAACAATTAAATACAGTATTTGTCATAAGAGTGAGGGTTTTTGAGAGTGTACGAATATGCTGTTTGGCTGTAAAGTTTTGTAGCTGCTGAGAATTATTCATATGTTTATTTTTCGGAGTTATTCCGCGTACATATGGCCTGTAGTGAGTGAATATTATTCAGAGTTATGCCATACCATACGGCCAGCGGTAGCCGAATAATATTCGTGTGAATATACTCAGATACATGCTTTTTTGTTATATTGAACACCCTATGGTTGAACGAAGTGTACGTGTACGCATTGGGTATAATAAAGCCCATTACATTCGACCTTTTCAAGTTTCTTCTTCTTCACCTGCACAAAGTTTTAAGTTTAGTTTAAGAAATTTCAATAAGTGAATAAAAATTGTTATTGATAATATAATTGGCGATATTTACTGTGGTTGGTGAGAACTCTGTGCATTTGGAGAACCCTATACCACTTCAATTCTTATTTAACAATTCGTCAGACACCAATACATTAAAAGGTTAATGTGTTTATAGTGATTAATAGGTTGCTTCGATAGATGTCAGTCCATTAAGATAATATTGAACCTGCCCACCAGTGAATTTACATCCCTTACCACAACACCAACCTGTTGAATATGTCGTACCTGTTTTAGCCGCCTATCATCTCAGTCAATCACTGATTTCGAAATATTTAAGTCTACAATGAGAAAACTCATATTCAAAATAGACACACATGTGTGTTCCTAATGAAAGAAATAATAAAACTAAAGGTAAGATTAAGTTTATTTTGTTTTGATTTATGTAAAGTTGGTGCTAATTGTATTTGTTTCAGCATTGATCATTGAATGTTTGATTGACAGAAGACGATTGATTTTTTTGTTCGATTTAGACAAACAACTTTTTTGATCTAAGAATATTTTTAGAGCTTTTGCTTTTCAAACTGCACATCGACGCTTATATTTTATATAAAATAAAATTACTTTCAAACTATAATTACTACGTTAACTATGAAATTGGATTATGAAAAGGTCTGTCTGTCTTTATCTTTGGAATCTGTTGTGGGGTTCAAGGCTCTCTCAACTCTTCCACGGTTAACTTATTTAAGTCCTTTTTTACGCCATTACTTAGCCAAATCGAAGACGTACGGCTATAGGTCCGATCTATATAGAACCATCTGAACATTGCATATAGTTCCATGCCAGCCTAAAGTACTGGCATGATAAATGGGTGGGCCTATGATTTTTGTACTCAAACAGGAGGGATGATGCTACATTTTATTCAACATTTACATTTTTTCGGGATGGAAAATTTTCACTTTTGCTTCATTAAAAATCATTTACAAATTTATGTATCAAATCCACATCTACCACAAATCGGAAGTTGTACAAAATCAACTGTTGAACCGACAAAAAACTTACCAGTTACAGAATCACCAATTAATTTTGGACCAAAGAGTGAAATAAAATTCGGAACGAACCACTTACCTACATATAAAAAAGCAAAAATTTATGAAATTAATTAAAACATTATATATTTAGTTTTAAATCTTTATTCATTTTAATTATTTGATTTATTTGTAAAGTTTATAAACATTTATTTTTTTTAATTCATTTTATATTATATTTTCTACCAATATTATTAATTATTATTAAATATATTAAAAAAATCTCTTAAATTAAATTATTAAAAATTATTTAAACGAAACAAAAAAATATAATTCTTAAAAAACTAAATAAATCTTATTTTTGAAGCCTTTCAATTAAATGGTCGACAGAAGTATTGGGAATATCGTACTTTGTTGTAATATTTAAAAAATACTTTTGAATAAACATCCATATGGCTAAGGATTGGAATGGAAATTTCAAATTAAAAAACCGTGTGATTGCAAAAATTATTTCGATTCCTCGAAGCACAGAATACATTTTGTATTTAATTCCATCAAAATACACAAAAATTTGAGTTGGATTTGGCAAAGTCCCGGTGATAAGAAGCAATGGTTGGATGGAATTATGCATCTCCAACTGGAACATCAGTTGTTCCTCTACTTCTTTGTCTGTAGCACCAACCAGGATGAAAGTTTTTTGAACACCTAGGGGGCTGAATGTCATTGGTATTTTTTTATTGTTTTCGATCCTCACCTCTCATCTTGTTGACCCCAAAATGTGGTATATAAGATAAAATACAGTAGCTGCCAAACCATCTAGAAAAATTAAGAAAATGGATTTTTATGTTATTATTAGAAATAATATGCTTATCTATAATGCATAATATCTGTCACGATTATACTTACTTTCATTATAATTTTCGCGGCATTTAAGTGTTGATAATAAATTCTGGTCCGTGATTCCATTAACTTTCTCTTCGAGCATCGGGATGATTCTGTCTAAAAATGGCCAAAACTTGATGTTCATGCTGCACACGTTGGGATAAATTCTTCGAAAATCAATTTCAATCTTGAGAAATAAAAATATATATTATGCATAACAATTTTTCACCACCAAACAATAACTTACCAATTTAAAACCTAACGGTTTCTGATATTGCGGCCATTTTGTGAATATTTCGTCTATCGTAGCACCTGAGTCAATAAGTGTTTTCCTAAGGTGATGTGTTATGCCCCAATGGTACTCAATTTCCGACCAACTGCAGTTATCGGTAACCAAGGCGTTGATACTTCTTTTGCAGTCATCTGGACTACCTGTCAATAAGAAAACGAAACAAACTGTTAATTTATTTAATTTTTAAATTATTGTATATTTTATTAAATACCTATTGAAATGTTTATAAGTTGCTCTAGTTCTGGGTAGCTTGGCTTAATTGGCAATAAACCAACTTTCCTTAACGTCTTTAATTTTTTGAAATATTTTTCGTATACTTCTCCCTTTGGTGCCTTCCCTTTTGATTTGTAATAATATGTTACCTATAAAAGCATATTTAATAATTAAAATTTTATAATATTTAAGATTTTTTTCGAATTGGTAATTACCTTACTTTCCGTTGGAAACGTCTCAACTATTTTATCGGCGATTTCATTTGCAAGTTCATAAGTCATTTGAATTTCGCTATTTATAATTTCGATAGCGACCATGTCAACCAACATGGAACGAAGATCACTATTGAATTTGTTCAAAATTTTATAATAATATTGAATGAATATTCCGTCCACTGAATTATTTAAAATTTCGTCTAAATTAAATGGTTTTTGACTTGCCGGTGTTTTCAGTAAAAATTGAGAGGCCAAACTTTGGTTATCTGGGTTTGAGTTGCCGCCCGTTGTCGTTGTGTTGGAAAGAGATTCCAACCAAAGTTTATGATGCATTGTGAATTTAATTTGAATCCCTAAGTTGAAATGATTCATAAAAGTTTTATGGTATTCCCCAAGATACCTAAACGCTTGAATGTCCATGCCCAGTTCTAAAATAAATATAATTTAATTTTATGTGTTCAGCAATTTATGCCAAGATATGCTTACCAATACATTTCGGATACATTTCGTGTAAGTTCCAAGAATATAGCAATGCGTAAAGTTCATTATCCTCCCTATGAGAAACCGATGGCCCTGCTGGTTGTGGTAGTTTTTGTTGCTCTACAAATGGTTCGGTAGTTGAAGTACTAGACCACTGAGTTCGATACGTTTCGAATGGTGAGTGGTTGTAAAATAAATTGTAAAATATTTCCATTGATGGTTGTTGAAGAAGTTGATTTGTGGTGTCAGTATTTTTTTCGGCTTGGAAATACAATTCCATTAATGCATGTGATTCTTTATCCATGTTCAATATATATATTATTATAAAAATAAACTATATTTATCAACCACTCTTACACAATTAAATTTAAAATTAAATAATTTATTTAATTTATTTTTAAAGTTTCATCTATCTACTGAATGAGACAACAAAGATAAATGAGCAAGTTGTTACAAAACGAAAGGTATTAATACCAATATCCCTTCCTACAACACTTACAACGAAAATATTAGAAAGTGGGATTCTTAAACTATTTCTTCTCCGTTCTATGCAGATTATTCTAATGAATAATATATTTTTATAATATATATGTTTATATATATATATATATATATATATATATATATATATATATATATATATATATATATATATATATATATATATATAAATATATATATATATATATATATATATATATATATATATATATATATATATATATATATATATATATATGTGTGTGTGTGTGTGTGTGTGTGTGTGTGTGTGTGTGTGTGTGTTTGTGTGTGTGTTTGTGTAATAGAAAATTTGTTCCTTTTATAGTTTTTATCATGAAATTTATCATGAAAATTTTCTTAATTTATATCTTGTGTGTATTTCAGAACTTAAGCATGTAGGTTAAGGAAGATAACATCAATAATATATTAGTGGACCAGAATGAAGCATAACTTAAGGGTAGTGGACTAAAATATGGAAATTGTACAATGCAAACCGATCATATCTTTACACAAAGTTTGAGATTCGAGTACTTTATGTTCTTTGCAGAAACGACAAAAATGATAACGAGAGAAATATTAACTAAAATCATACACATAATTCACTCCTAAATTATCTCTCATTATCGATGAGGATTTGATACATAATTTGTTAAATGTTCTGGACAATAATTTTTAACTGAAGACGAAATGAAAATTTTTCTCAAGACACAATTCGAAAATATTTCGCTGCAATTAATAAAATTTTATGTGTTCAATAAATAATTTAAAGTGAGAAGAAAAGGGTTTACAAAAAACCTCAATTCATTTTATATTCAAATTCGTCAAAGTAATTAAAGTCGTATTGAAATAAAATAAACAAACAATCTTCAATTTGAGATTATTGAACTCTGTAATTAAATTATTTAACGAGATGAATCATTTATCGCAGTTTGTTCTAATTTTATAAATTACTTTATGTATAAAAGGTAGACGATTAACGATATTCGCATAGTTTATATATCGATTGCCTTATATATCGATCTGATTGTTTATATATCGATCCGTCTATCATTTTATTTAATTACTTAATTCTTAATACTTAAATCTTAGTATAAGTCGTATTGATCTGTATCTTGTAAGACGGTAGTTGGTTTTAAAACACAATTGGTTTTACTAATTGTATATGCAACCAGATCGCTACAATAGGGTTATGCACTGACTTATTTGAATCTTGAATTATCGTCTGTGGCGTTCTTGAGCAACTCCAACAAATACAGTTAAATTATCTTACGCCACAATTAATTAATAAAAATATTTTTCGAGTTAAGTTCTTGTAATTTACTAGTACTTTCGCGACACAACTAAAATATATATATACGAATCGCACAGTATGATCATCGGGTCCGGTAGCATATGCCTGATGAGATGGATTTGATCTTTTCGATCACACGATCATTCAATGACGTCATCATCATCAGATCGAAACCGGCCTAGTGGATTACATGAACAAGCAACAACTCGGAAGAACCACATATTCAAACTTTATATAAATTTACACGCTTTCTACACGTCATAAACAAAAAAATACAGAAACAAGAATTGTTTCTTAATTGAGTAACATACTTTAACAATAGGTTATAAGAACGGAATGTCTACATGGTGATACTAGTAAATTCATAATATATAAGAAAATTATTTCTTATTTAGTAGTCAAAATATGTAAAAAAACCATATGAATTTGAAAATAACACAATACTACTATTTATTAATAAATAAAAATGTTTTTTTTAAATTCAATAACTAAACGAAATTTAATTTTAGTTTGGTTGCAAAATTGAACAAAAATTTCCCAATTTCCTGAAAAAAAAATAATTTAAATAAAATGGCCAATGTACATGTACGATGACATAAAATAATATTGGGAATAAAAAAATTTTAAACAAAAAATTAACTCACCACAGTTACCAAGGCCATGAAGAAAGCTTCCTGCATTCGACTTGATATCAGTATCTTAAAGAAACTCCAAACAATCTTGAGTAATTTTATTTTTTATGTTCTCGCGATTTGAACTATAAATCTTAAATGCACTTATTTAAATTTAATTAATTTATAATTTTTGTAACATTCAGTAATTTTAAAATAACTGATAATCAAAAATCTGATTCCATCGGTTTCGATTACGACCAAGCTCTTTATACTGTGGCAAGCAGCTAGAAGATGTCAGATTGCTCTCTTCGCCGTGGAGCCATCGTAGGCGACAGCGACCTCTTCGCCTATCGAAAGGCGGCTCTCCCTTCAACGATTGCAGTATCATTCGGTTCGGTTCAGCTCGCAGAACGTGATCAAGGATCATTCGGTATGTGCCATCAACATCGCGTTTTGGGCTATATATCATACGCATGATTCTTTTCTCGAATGTTAAAAGTCATATGTTGTACTCATTTCTCGTACTTATCCGTCAAGGTCCACTCTCAGAAGTGGACATGAAAGATCAAAACCCCGATCGCCAGCGACAAGGATTGTCGGAATAAGATATTTCCAGAGGAATTCACTTGAATGAAGGATGTATTGTAACATGAGATTACAACGCATTTCCTTGTTGAACATCAGAAGTAACTGCAAAAGTTCTCGATAGCCCGTTCTCAACTTTAACACAGCATAATCATTGCGTTACTGTCATTTTACACATATGTACAAATGTTTTGGTTATTCCTGAATATTCAAGCACATACAGTAACCTCTCTCGATTGATCGAGTCATAGGCTTGCTTAAAATCTAGGAATACCTGGTGTACATCGTGAGATGTTTCATAGTTCTTGGAAAGAATCATGCAAAGCGAAACCACTTGATCACTGACAGACCGATTTGCACGGAATCCTCCTTGGCAGTCACCGAAAACTCCCTCCGCCAGTGGAATAACTCTTCCCAAGATAATGTATCACATTAACTTGTGAGCTCTGAATTAATGCAATCAACTCCTGGTGATCGATTTCTCATTGGTCTCTGCATGGCCATTGTGAGTTCTTCATAGGATGGATCTTCAATGAACATCTCTGCGGTCTGTACTTGAGGGTATTCACACACAGCTTGTGATACATGTGGAACATTAAGTAGGTCAGAAAAATGTTCACGCCATGTATCGAGCACCGCATCGACGTCAACACAGAGGATTCCATCCTGGTCCCAAATAGCAGTTGATCGAGATCTTAAGGTATGGTGCAATTCGGTGATTCCTTTAAAGAAACCACGCGAATTGTGCTCATTGCTGAGTTGTTGAACTCTTAAGACCTTAACGTTTAACTGTCCTCCTAGCAAGAACTGCTTTGTTTTTTCTTGCGATTGTAAACCGAGTCTGCGCTTCATTGTGGCCTATATTTCGTTGCTCACCAGCAAGACGACACTCCTCATCAAACCAATCATTTTTGGGTTTAGTTTTCACTATACCGAGAGTGTGCTGGGCAACATCGACAACCAAGTTGTTCAATACTTCCCAGACACTGTTCACATCATCAGATTGGTAATTGGATCGCAAAATGCTATTGCTGACAAGATCTTGATATTTTCGTTGCGTTTCTTCATTTATCAGACCTTCACAGGAGAATCGCGTTGTATATTCCGCTCTCCTCCCTGACTTGTAGGAAAATTTCCATCGTAGCTTTTCAGCAACCATAAAATGGTCACTGCCTAGGAATTTTGTTGACGACTGATACGATCTCACGTATTGGACAACCCGAGCCCGGTCTTTTGAAACCAACACATGGTCAATTTGGCTTTGGGATGTTTTAAGTGGATGTGTCCGTGTTTCCAAATGGATGTTTTTATGAAGAAACAATGTACTTGCCACTTTGCGATCATGCGCGATTGGAATGTGCATCATTTTTTCCCTATTTTCGGTTGCAGTTTGGTGTCGGAAGTACGAACCTATATTATCGCATAAGTCGTTCTTAATTCGGCCAAATTTAGAATGAAAGTCACCAATCACTGAACTAACATCGTGCTCGGGTATAGAGCCCATCAGATTATCCAAATTATTGTAAAATGAGTCTTTATCTTGGGGTTGGCTTACATCAGTGGGCACATGTACACAAACAATTGACAGGTTGGCTAATTTCATGTACAAGCGAAGCTTACACATTCGATTATCGACTGCCTGGAAATCCAACAAAGCCTGTTTTACCTGCGGCCCAATGATAAAGCCAACTCCAAGATTTCCGAGGTCATATTCACTTTGTAACAACGTATAGCCTTGGGACACATGGACTCCACTTTTAGGCCATCTAGTTTCTTGGAGCACTACGAGTTCCAGCCAATACTTCTTCATACATGTGATAAGGCCGTCCAACGCGCCAGGTTTTCTTAGTGACTGCACGTTCCACGTGTTGATCTTTAATCTTGTATCCGGGTACTTAAACGGGGGGTCATTGTTATTTAGGCGGTATCCGATTGTTTTGTTTCTGTTGACATTTTTAACTGTAATTGTTTTTTACGGATACGGGTCGTCAGCCCAGCGATCCAACCAGATTTAGTCGCCTCCTACGACAAGCTCTGGATACTGCGTTTTTCACACTATTCTAATAAAACAAACTCACCGACGCAATGTCGCCGTTGCCAAATGTTTGGCCACGGTTCATCTCATTGCAACAAAAAATTAAAGTGTGGTAAATGCAGTGCACACCATTTAACAAGTGAATGTAATCTGGATCCGGTTAATTACAAATGTCCTAATTCTGGTGCCACTCATCTCACCAGTTCTAAAGATTGTACTAAATTTAAAGAATATCAATTAATCAAAGAAAATATGCTCATTAACCGGAAAATTCATAACCTACAAACCCGAAAAACTAATCATCCAATAACCTAACCAACTCAAAGGAGTTTCCAGATCTTCCGAAATTTAAAAACACTCCTCTTCAATCAACATGGACTTCTATTTTTGATAACAGCGAAATATAAGTGATCATAATTTTAGTATCAGGCATCTAGCGCAGCCAACTATGTTGAATCGGAACTTCAATCACTTATAAACGATATTATTTGCAATTTGTCAAAATGTTCAAATTAAACAGAACAGTTCGAGGTATGCTTCCAACTGTCAATTAAATATCTGCATAATCTTAAATAATGGGGAAGCTGCTAAATTGTTGTATTTGGAACGCTCCTAGTTTAACTAACAAAATAGATGAAACATTTGACTTTCTTATTAATAATAACATTCACATTGCCTTAGTGACAGAAACTTGGCTTAAACCAGATAAAGTAGTATATCATCCTAAGTTCAAGGTTTACAGATTAGATAGATTGCGTTCGTCACATGGGGGAATAGTTATTATTGTGAATAAATTGATTAATCACACTCTGTTGCCTGGCTTTAACTTAAAAGTAATGGAAGCCTTAGCCATTACTATAGATACTACATTTGGTGAAGTTATAATTGAAGCTGCTTATTTCCCCGGCGGAACATCAAATGCGATCTTAAAATATTTTGCTAGTGACATACAAATACTAACTAAATCTAACTCATCTTATCTGATTTGTGGCTATTTAAATGCCAAACACAGGCTCTGGGATAACTTTAAAAGTAATAGAGCTGGAATAGTCTTGTATAACGAATTAGTTAAAAGTAATTTTGTAATTTTGTCGCCGGATATAGCTTAATGGTTAAGAGAGTTTCTCATCACGCCTCGGTCTCGAGTTCGATTCCCGCCGTTGACCAAAAATTAACATGCAACCGGATATAAAAACGCGTTTGTGTGTAAAAACATTCGTTGGGCTGACCACCTACAATGTGCACCAATCGTTAAAATGGTTCGTAAGGTCTCTGTTGAGACGCGGTAAGGGTCGTTAAAAAATTTTGTAATTGAAAACCCTACTGAACCCACTTATTTCTCTCCTTATTCAAAATACGGCTCTGTACTAGATTTTTTATTAACAAACAATAATATCATCAAATCCGATTTGAAAACTAAATATGAACTTAGTTCAGAACATTTTCCTGTTTTATTCGAAATAAACTATGGTGATATTCAAATTAATAAAACCATCAGTAAACCTAATTACCAGCTAGCTGATTGGTCTTTATTTAGATATCATATCAACAATAATATTGATGTAACATCAAAGTCACCAATTCTGAATATACAATGTCGAGATCAAATAAATGAACTTATTGAATATTTCAATAATGTTATTTGTAAAGCTAAAGGCTTAGCCATTCCTTACTTTACTTATAAAAGTAAAGAGACTCACCCATTAACTATCCCTGATCAAATTAAAATGTTAATAAAATTACGCAACGTGCGGCGTCGGCAATATCTAAGAACTCGCAATACGTATACCTTAAACCAATCGTTAATGAATTAAACGAAAAAATCAGGACTGAAATCCAATATATTAGGAATCTTAGATTTCAAAGAATGTTAGCTGATATCCATAAGAATAATAATACAAACAAGATGTGGAGTTTATCCAAGGTTCTGAGAAAACGATCACGACGTTTACCTACACTTTATCATAATGATAAACCTATGCTCACAAACCAAGAGAAATGCAATTGCTTCACTGATAACTTTGAAGCCTACCAAAATAATATCACCGACTGTGGTGTTGTAAGTAACACCAAAAGTTATTTTGATAACAAGTTCTCGACTAGTTTTAATAAATTAAATGGTTCGATGATAATAAAACCTAGTGAACTCCGAAACTACATCCGGAAACTGAAAATAAATACCCGGAGCAGATAACTTAAACAATCGATTAATAAAAAATCTTCCTCGTAAAGCCATAGTATTTTTGACCCAACTTTTCAACTCATGTTGCAGGCTCTCCTACTTTCCTAATAAATGGAAGATAGCCCGTGTAATCCCAATTCATAAATTTGGAAAGGATAGAAGCAGCCCAAATACAGACCTATCAGTGTCTTAAGTTCTCTGGGTAAACTGTCTGAACGCTCCACCCTCAAAAGATTAAATCAGTTTATTGTATCAAATAATGTTCTACCAAGAGAACAATTTGGATTTCGGGATAAACATTCCACCACCCATCAATTAAATAGACTGACGACTACTATCAGTAATAATTTATCCAATAAGCTTTCTACTGGGCTTTTTCTATTTGATATAGAAAAAGCATTCGATAGAGTCTGGCATAACGGGTTAATATATAAAATGATAATTCTAAATTTTCCCGCCTATATTATTAAAATAATTGAAAGCTTTATTAGCAACCGCTTCTTCTTCATATCTATTGATGATAAAACATCAACATTTCGAAGTGTAATTAGCGGAGTTCCACAAGGCGCAGTGCTGTGTCCTACACTCTACAGTATCTTCACTGCTGATATTTAATCTATTTTTAGAGTCGATTCAGATTACGCATTATATGCAGATGACACTGCAATATATACATCTTCAAACTGTCCTGCTACTATTATTAATGGCATCTTAACTTAAACTATGAAAAAACAAAAGCTATATTTTTCACGAGAAGAAGAGCAGCTATATATCTACCCAATAATAATATATTAAAAGTCAATAATTCAGTTATTCAGTGGAATGAAAACGTAAATTATTTAGGTCTCGATAAAAAAATAATCTCGATAAAAAATTAACTTTTAAAAATCATGTTGACTTGGTTATAGAAAAATCACAGCAAATAATTAAGATGCTCTATTCACTAATCAACAAAAAATCTAATCTATCTAAGAAGAGTAAATTACTACTATGTATAGGTCAGTAACACGACCTACTATTTCTTATGGTTTCCGGCCTGGAGTTTCTGTGTTAATTCCCATCGCAAAAAATTACAAATAATACAAAACAAGTGCTTAAAAATTATACACGGTAACCTCGATATTTCTCAACTCGGCGTCTCCATAATATTATGTCGAATGTTTCATCTATTAAGGATTACTTAAATCACATAAATACACATTTTGAATTAAGTCATCATACTAACTCACTTACACAGTTGTAAGTAGCCTTACCTGCGTAAGTTGATCTCTGCGCAGGTGGACCATATATTTCTCCGATACTTGTGGGAACAACATGGAATCCAAAAACAATAAAAACAAAACCGAGACCGGCACCCCCAAAGGCCGGAAAAAACCGAGAACGGCACTCTCCAAAGGCCAGAACCAAAAAGTGAGAGCTCAAACCATAAAGGTTGGGCTCCCTCAAAGACACCAGGGGGAAGCAAGTTCAAGGCATCTAAGCCAGGGACGATCGGAACTCAGGAGAAATTAAGGGCTGCTGTGGGAGGTTCGACTAACGTCAACCAATCAAGGCAGAGCTATAGGAATAGACGCGCAGCGTTTAGGGTTTTGGACAGGTGGGCTGCAACTCCTGAGGGGCAGCTTACGGCTGAACAAAAAGAATCCGTGGCATGGGCCAAAAAAAACGGTTGACAGCGACAAATCAGAGAGGGACCATGTGTCAAAAAGACAGCGGTCCCAGGATGAGCTGGAGTTCGTGGACACAAAACGGCCCAAAATGCAGGCGGAGAAGAAAACTCCTCACAAGGTTTTGCCTCCTAACAAGGCTAGACCAAAATCCTTCAGGGATATTGTGAAGGAGCGTTTGTTGGTTCTAGCCGTCATTGACAGGAGTCATGAAGATGGGAGCATCACCATGGGAAAATTTAGTTTGGTGTACAATGCACTAAACTCCGTTTTCCTAAGGATCTTGAGAGCAAATCCAGGACTCCCTCCATCCTGCAGAGATGCGGGCTGGCATCAAGGGCGCGTTAAACTTATAGCGTGCTCTGATGCCAGATCAGTGGAGCTATATAAAAAGGCTGTAGCGGAGGTTGGAGAGGTGTGGCAAGGCGCAAAGCTGGCGGCTGTAAGCAGGGAAGAGATTCCTAGCAGGCCAAGAGCACGCGTCTGGCTGCCAACCGAACCGGCTAGCCCAGATGTGATTCTTAAAAATAATCAGAATCAGCAACCCCGATCTTCCGACAGGAAACTGGAAGCTCGTGAGGCAAGAGGATGCAAAGGGGTCTCCAGATTATCAACTATGATAATCAACACGGAGTCCCTGGCGCCGCTTGCCACGACTAAGGAGTAATCGACTTCGGTTTCGGGTCGATTACTCTCAATGTACTTATGTATGGGGTGAGCGTGTGGTGGCCAGCTCTTGATAAAATAACATACAGGAAAAGGATTGAGAAGGTGCAACGAACGGTCTGCATGCTTATAAGCGGGGCACTGAGGACAACACCTACAAGTGCTTTAGAGGTCTTGTTTTACCTTCTCCCCGTGGACATTTATGGTAACAGATGGCGGCGATTACGGCCACTCGACTATCAGCCATATCTGAGTGGAAATGTCTTCAAATAGGACACTCGACGATAGTCAGATCGCTGAGGAAAGAACTGGCGAATCTAGACTATGTTACACCGACTCTGTGCTTCGAGAAAAGGTTCGGAACCACCTGCCCCTCAAGGGAATCCTGGAGGAGCGGGTTGGCAGCTGAAACGGGAGCATTGCTGTTCTTTACGGATGGCTCCAAGCTAAGCGGTAAAGTAGGAGCTGGAGTCTTCTGTGATAAACTAGAGATAGATATAGCAGTTCGCCTCCCTGATCACTGCAGTGTGTACCAGGCAGAGGTGATAGCGATTGAAGAGGTCCTGAATTGGTTGAAACATAATGTGGTATCCTCGACTGATATCGCAATTTATGTGGACAGTCAGGTGGCAATCAAGTCGCTGGTTTCTGTTTCTCTAACGTCTAGAGTGGCGTTGGGTTGCCGCTCGTCTCTAAATGAGATGAGTGAGCATTTCAACATCCAGGTAGTCTGGGTCCCCGGCCACTCAGACGTCATGGGAAACTGCAGGACGGACGAACTAGCGAGGCACGGTACAACTCTCCAACTACTACCGGAAAGGGCGAAGTTGAGGAGACCCATAAACGCACTCAGGACTGTGCTTAAAAAAGAGGCGGAAGCCTCTGCGAACAATAGGTGGACGAACACCCTCTCATGTAGAGTGGCAAGACAAGTCTGGCCAAAGCTGAACTTGAAAATCTCAAAGGCAATTATCTCCCTACGAAGACGTGAACTTAAAACGATCGTGGGGATACTCACAGGACACTGCCTTCTTGGAGAACATGCGAGAAGGCTGGGTCTGGAAGTAAATGACTTTTACAAAAGCTGTAGGGACGAGGAAGAGGAAGAGACGTTAATCCACCTCCTATGCTCATGCCCGGCTTTGGCACACAAAAGACATGAATATTTTGGTAAGTTTTTAATGGACTGCCTTTTCGATCTCGAAAACTGTAATGTGTGAGACTTATTACGCTACGTAAGCAGCTCTAACTGGTTCTCTTAGGGGTAAAAGGGGAGTAAGATCCTATGGTATCACAACGGACCGTTGCCGGACTAAGTGTGCTGTAGCAGCCACTCAACCTTACCTAACCTAACCTTAGTCTCAAATATTAGGTTTTTCTATTAGTTTTTCCTAAAAGACTGATCTAGTGATCTCTAGAATAATTGTAATGCTCAAGTTGCTGTTGTTGCTAATAAATAAATAATTTTTCATTCATTCATATAATTATAATTATTTAAACTTAATTTTATTATTTTATTATGATATAAAATTATATTTCTTTTGGAACTTAATTAAATTATAATAAAATGGATTTTATTGAATTTAGAAAATTATTAAAACAATTACCATGTTATCACGTTCAAAAGCAATCCCATAAAAAATGAGGGCAGTATAATGCTCCAGTCGTCAGTGTTATTTTTGAGTATAAGGAACAATTAGCCGAACTATTTCAAGATATTTTGAACAATCCTTTCGACTGGGAAGTTAATTTAACTCGCAGATTTTTGACATGTGTACGAGATTTTAAATTAAATTTTTTTTTTACTTGTTTTTTTCGGAAAGCTTGTCGTATTCAGATGGTAGTAAAATAAATAATGGTTGTTAAATTTACAAAACAGTCCAATGAATTCAAACAAAAGTCGTTGAAGTAAAATTCATTACGAAATCGAATAGCTACTACACATTATGTAATCTTATTACATTCATAATGGAATACTACTAAAAGTGTTAACAAGTTTAACTACTAACAATAATTCATTTTTGGTTGGTTTCTGAAACGTAGTAAAACTAACCGCATGTGTAGTAAAACTTCACTACAATTACATATGATTACACCTGTAATAAATTTTACTACTTTTTTAGTATAATTGACAGCGTATGCAACTAAATTTACTGCATAAACATTAATTTTATTTCGTTTGTAGTATTTTACAGTTTACTAAATGAAACACAAATTGAATTGCGTTTAATCAATCATTCGTAAGTTATTTCTCGTTTAGTGCTGGTGCTATGACTGATTATTTCAGTAAAAATTATGATACTAATGAGGCATCGAAAGTCCTTTAAATGTAAGTACTTCTTAAACACTTTCTTACATGCGTATTATATCTAAATTCATTGAGTACTTCGAATAAATTTTTTAGATCAAAGCATTGCTTGTCTAGAAAAAATTACATTTTCTGACATGGATACCGCCATCATTAATGCGTGTCAGAAGAATATTCAAATCCATACTAATGAAGTGGTGAATTTCTGAGGTAAACGATTTCTTCCATACGTTATTAAGTACACTTAAAATACTATTTGACTTTTTAGATTCTTCCTTCGAGATCATCAGCAGATATAGTTTCACTGGGATCTCATCAAACGAAAACACATCCAAAATCGGGTACATAAATGTTTTTTGCCATAACGATTCGAGTTTTCCCATGGTTCCATGAAAAAGGCTCACCGGAAAAAAATTGTTTGCCACATTAGAACTCATGGACAAGGTACTTTTTGAACGGATGATGTGTGTCGAACTTGAATAATTATGTCTTTTCTAAATAGTGATGGCCTCATCGAATTCAATACGATCTATTAAATTTGAATTTGGTAATAACTCATCCACGTGATGTTTTTGAAGCATTTTTAAATGTTTTAATTATGTAAAAAAAACTGTAGTTAATGTATAGTTATTATTTGTAGTTAATATCTCATATATGTATATATATAAATTTATATAATATATATATATATATATATATATATATATATATATATATATATATATATATATATATATATATATATATATATATATATATATATATATATATATATATATATATATATATTTATATTTATATATATATATATATATATATATATATATATATATATATATATATATATATATATATATATATATATTTATATTTATATTTATATATATATTTATATATTTATATATTTATATATATATATATATATATATATATATATATATATATATATATATATATATATATATATATTTATATTTATATATATATATATATATATATATATATATATATATATATATATATATATAAATTTATGTACAATTTATTGAAGAATTTGAATTTATATTTACTTACTTATAAATCCAATCAAGGTTGGTTAAATTCCAACTAAACACTAAATTCATTAATTCATGCTCATGCACCAAACTATTGTATTTTGTTCACTTCATTCGACTCATTAAAATCAATTATTAAAGAATTCCTAGGTGCGCAGTTTAAAGCAGGTACTACAGTGGCATGGTTTGATGATGGTGAAGCTCTATACTATCGCTCCATACTACTGAAGCCGAGGCTCTAATCTTCCTCTGTACATTTTGATCGTACATATTGTTATGAAATATATATAATCGATATTATAGTCACATAATATTCGTATAAAAATGCTGAATACCACGTACCGAATTTATTTTATATACATTTTATATCACCTAAAATACGCTTTTGAAATGTTTCAAAATTTATAATATTCTATTATTAAAGAGTATTAAGAAAAATATTGCGAATATTCACTTTATTGCTTAATATTCACTGTATTGACTTTTTAATTTTGTATTCGATATTTATAAATCACATATAATATGCATTAAAATGACCGTTAGGACCAAACACTTCATTGCAACTAAAATTCTATAAATGTGTTTGACAAAAATAAAACGGTTTAGTTTCCAAGACGGGATAGTTTACGAACAAAATTATGTTTCTTGATTTGAGACAATCCAACAATGTCATTAAAAAATTATATTTCATAACAAGGCGAACCCGCTTTAATTTTTGAATTTAAACGATCATCGTAATTTTATGAAACGATAATTATAGAAATGAGATTTTGCAGTTCTTGATTATAATTGTAAAAGCGATTCTTCAATAATTTGAAACTATTTGGATTAATTTATGGTTTAGGTCTTCTTAAGTCAAACAAAATATCCTTATCACAAGAACTATAATTTTAACTTTCAAAATATCGCCTCTTTTGATACAAAACGAATTTCTTGATATCACTTACCACAAAATTTTTCTGTGTGAGCTGCTTGCTGATCTGGTTGCTGCTTCCTACAGTATGAAGAGCTTGCTCGTAATCGACACCGATGGAATCAGATTGTTGATTATTAGTTGTGTTAAAATTTTCATGATGTTACAAAAATTATAAATTAATTAAATTTAAATAAGTGCATTTAATATTTATAGTTCGAATCGCCAGAACAACAAAATAAAATTACTCAAGTTTGTTTGGAGTTTCCTTAAGATACTGATATCAAGTCGAATGCAGGAAGCGTTATTCATAACTGTGGTGAGTTTATTTTTTGTTTTAAATTTTTTTATTCCCAATATTATTTTATGCCACCGTACATGTAAGTGGCCATTTTATTTAAATTAATTTTTTTTTCAGAAAATTGGGAAATTTTGTTTAATTTTGCAACCAAACTAAAATTAAATTTCGTTTAGTTATTGAATTTAAAAAAAATATTTTTATTTATTAATAAATAGTATTTGACTACTAAATAAGAAATAATTTTTTTATTAAGTAGTCATTTTGATCGTTTGGTTAATCCTGATTAACTAAATTACATTGTTGAAGTATCACCATGTAGACATTCGTTCATAACCTATTGTTAAAGTATGTTACTTAATTAAGAAACAATTCTTGTTTCTGTATTTTTTTGTTGATTTTTGTTTATGACGATAATTCTAGATTCAAATAAGTCACTGCATAACCCTTTTGTAGCGATCTGTTTGCATATACAATTAGTAAAACCAATTGAGTTTTAAAACCAACTACCGTCTTACAGGATACAGATCAATACGACTTATACTAAGATTTAAGTATTAAGAATTAAGTAATTAAATAAAATGATAGACGGATCGATATATAAACAATCAGATCGATATATAAGGCAATCGATATATAAACTATGCGAATATCGTTAATCGTCTACCTTTTATACATAAAGTAATTTATAAAATTAGAACAAACTGCGATAATGATTCATCTCGTTAAATAATTTAATTACAGAGTTCAAAAAATTTCAAATTGAAGATTTTATTTCAATACGACTTTAATTTCTTTGACGAATTTGAATATAAAATGAATTGAGGTTTTTGTAAACCCTTTTCTTCTCACCTTAAATTATTTATTGAACACATAAAATTTTTTTAATTGCAGCGAAATATTTGCGATTTGTGTCTTGAGAAAAATTTTCATTTCGTCTTCAGTTAAAAATTATTGTCCAGAACATTTTACAAATTATGTATCAAATCCTCATTGATAATAAGAGATAATTTAGGAGTGAATTCAGTAAATCTTTCTCTCGTTATCATTTTTGTCGTTTCTGCAAAGAACATAAAGTACTCGAATCTCAAACTTTCTGTAAAGATATGATCGGTTTGCATTGTACAATTTCCATATTTTAGTCCACTACCCTTAAGTTATTCTTCATTCTGGTCCACTAATATATTATTGATGGTATCCTCCTTAACCTACATGCTTAAGTTCTGAAATACACATTAGAAATAAATTAAGAACATTTTCATGATAAATTTCATGATAAAAACTATAAAAGGAACAAATTTTCTATTACACAAACACACACACACTCACACACATATATATATATATATATATATATATATATATATATATATATATATATATATATATATATATATATATATATATATATATATATTTATATATATATATAAATATATATATTTATATATATTTATATATATATATATATATATATATATATATATATATATATATATATATATATATATACACTCAAAGACATAAGTCTACATACACCTATTGAATCTAGTATATTTCGCAAACTACATTAGTTTTCCAATTTTTTTTTTTTGCAATACATATATTTTTCAATATGTAATTTAATATTATAGGTCAATTTTCAAAAATTATCAAATTTTGGTGACATATTCTGATAAATAAAAAAAAAATTAAAAATTAGTGAGACAAAAGTCTACATACAGAATTCAATTTTATTAATTAAAATTCAAAAAAATATAAATAAATACAACTGTATTATTTATTTAATATCGGGTAGGTCCTCCTTCAGCATCAATCACTGCCTGTAGACGACGAGGCATAGATAATACTAAATTTCTTGTTATTTCAGGAGTGATTTCCGCCCAAGCTTTTATCAGCGCTTTTTTTAATGTTTTTTTGTTTGAGATGTGGTATTTTCTTAATTTTCGTTCTACTTCATCCCAAATATGCTCAATTGGGTTTAAATCCGGCGACTGGGGTGGCGAATGGAGCTGTTTGGGTACATTATACAGTAACCATTCCTTTACAATGGTAGCTGTATGTTTCGGATCGTTGTCTTGTTGAAAGATCCAAGACTGTTCGAGCCCTAACTTTTCAACAGATGCTTTCAAATTATCTTTCAATATGGTCAAATACTGAAATCTATCCATAGTTGTATCTATAAACACCAAATTGCCAACCCCAGCCGCCGCCATAGTTCCCCAAACCATAACACTACCTCCTCCATGTTTAGTGGTATGTATTATATTTTTACTTTGTAAAGCAGTGTTCGCTTTGCGCCATATTTTCCGCCTCCCATCTGATCCAAATATGTTGAATTTACTTTCGTCAGTAAATAAAACACG
This sequence comes from Tipula lateralis, assembly GCA_963932295.1. Classification (NCBI taxonomy): domain Eukaryota; kingdom Metazoa; phylum Arthropoda; class Insecta; order Diptera; family Tipulidae; genus Tipula; species Tipula lateralis. Next base: position 28,743,945 of record OZ010739.1, read on the forward strand.
ATTCCAATATTCGTTGTTCTCATTAAGATGTCTTCGAGCGAAGTCTAACCGCAGTTCTTTGTTTTTGGTAGAAATTAGCGGTTTTTTTCGAGGAACTCTGCTGTTATACCCAGACCGTTTTAATACTCTACCAATGGTTTTGGGATTAACAACCTTTCCTGATGTATTAGCGATCTGTTCGGCCAATTTTGGGCATCCTATCCTTGGATTTTGTATCACTTTTTTCAAAATTGATCGCACATCTCTACCGGATAATTTTTTCGGGCGGCCACATCTGGGTTTATTTAATACAGAACCCCGCTCTTCAAAGTTCCGAACTATTGTTTGGATAGTAGCACGACTGAGTTTCACAGTTTCCGCAATTTCACCGTATGATTTTTTTTCTTTTCTTAATTGAACTACTAAGTTTCGAATACTGGCACAAATTTCTTTACGCGGTGCCATATTTCAATAAATTATTAACTAATTAAATGTGTAGAAGTCAACATCTATTGCGAACTGATATCAGCATAGTAAAATATGACTATAAAATTAACATAACGGGACTATTTTGTTGTATTCGCCTAAAAACAGATTTAAATGGTCGGTGTATGTAGACTTTTGTCTCACTAATTTTTAATTTTTTTTTTATTTATCAGAATATGTCACCAAAATTTGATAATTTTTGAAAATTGACCTATAATATTAAATTACATATTGAAAAATAAATGTATTGCAAAAAAAAAAAATTGGAAAACTAATGTAGTTTGCGAACTATACTAGATTCAATAGGTGTATGTAGACTTATGTCTTTGAGTGTATATATATATATATATATATATATATATATTTATATATATATATATATATATATATATATATATATATATATATATATATATATATATATATATATATATATATATATATATATATATATATATATATATTATAATAATATATTATTCATTAGTATAACCTGCATAGAACGGAGAAGAAATAGTTTAAGAGTCCCACTTTCTAATATTTTCGTTGTAAGTGTTGTAGGAAAGGATATTGGTATTAATACCTTTCGTTTTGTAACAACTCGCTCATTTATCTTTGTTGTCTCATTCAGTAGATAGATGAAACTTTAAAAATAAATTAAATAAATTATTTAATTTTAAATTTAATTGTGTTATAGTGGTTTATAAATATAGTTTTTTTTTATAAATTAAATCAAATATATATATTGAACATGGATAAAGAATCACATGCATTAATGGATTTGGATTTGCAAGCCGAAAAAAATACTGACACCACAAATGAACTTCTTCAACAACCATCAATGGAAATATTTTACAATTTATTTTACAACCACTCACCATTCGAAACGTTTCAAACTCAGTGGTCTAGTACTTTAACTACCGAACCATTTGTAGAGCAACAAAAACTACCACAACCAGCAGGGCCATCGGTTTCTCATAGGGAGGATAATGAACTTTACGCATTGCTATATTCTTGGAACTTACACGAAATGTATCCGAAATGTATTGGTAAGCATATCTTGGCATAAATGGCTGAATATATAAAATTAAATTATATTTATTTCAGAACTGGGCATGGACATTCAAGCGTTTAGGTATCTTGGGGAATACCATAAAACTTTTATGAATCATTTCAACTTAGGGATTCAAATTAAATTCACAATGCATCATAAACTTTGGTTGGAATCTCTTTCCAACACAACGACAACGGGCGGCCACTCAAACCCAGATAACCAAAGTTTGGTCTCTCAATTTTTACTGAAAACACCGGCAAGTCAAAAACCATTTAATTTAGACGAAATTTTAAATAATTCAGTGGACGGAATATTCATTCAAAATTATTATAAAATTTTGAACAAATTTAATAGTGATCTTCGTTCCATGTTGGTTGACATAGTCGCTATCGAAATTATAAATAGCGAAATTCAAATGACTTATGAACTTGCAAATGAAATCGCCGATAAAATAGTTGAGACGTTTCCAACGGAAAGTAAGGTAATTACCAATTCGAAAACAATTTTAAATATTATAAAATTTTAATTATTAAATATGCTTTTATAGGTAACAAATTATTACAAATCAAAAGGGAAGGCACCAAAGGGAAAAGTATACGAAAAATATTTCAAAAAGTTAAGGACGTTAGGGAAAGTTGGTTTATTGCCAATTAAGCCAAGTTATCCAGAACAAGAGCAACTTATAAACAGTTCAATAGGTATTTAATAAAATATACAATAATTTAAAATTAAATAAATTAACAGTTTGTTTCGTTCTCTTTGACAGGTAGTCCAGATGACTGCAAAAGAAGTATCAACGCCTTGGTTACCGATAACTGCAGTTGGTCGGAAATTGAGTACCATTGGGGCATTACACATCAACTTAGGAAAACACTTATTGACTCAGGTGCTACGATAGACGAAATATTCACAAAATGGCCGCAATATCAGAAACCGTTAGGTTTTAAATTGGTAAGTTATTGTTTGGTGGTGAAAAATTGTTATGCATAATATATATTTTTATTTCTCAAGATTGAAATTGATTTTCGAAGAATTTATCCCAACGTGTGCAGCATGAACATCAAGTTTTGGCCATTTTTAGACAGAATCATCCCGATGCTCGAAGAGAAAGTTAATGGAGTCATGGACCAGACTTTATTATCAACACTTAAATGCCGCGAAAATTATAATGAAAGTAGGTATAATCATGACAGATATTATGCATTATAGATAAGCATATTATTTTTAATAATAACATAAAAATCCATTTTCTTACTTTTTCTAGATGGTTTGGCAGCTACTGTATTTTATCTTATATACCACATTTTGGGGTCAACAAGATGAGAGGTGAGGATCGAAAACAATAAAAAAATACCAATGACATTCAGCCCCCTAGGTGTTCAAAAAACTTTCATCCTGGTTGGTGCTACAGACAAAGAAGTAGAGGAACAACTGATGTTCCAGTTGGAGATGCATAATTCCATCCAACCATTGCTTCTTATCACCGGGACTTTGCCAAATCCAACTCAAATTTTTGTGTATTTTGATGGAATTAAATACAAAATGTATTCTGTGCTTCGAGGAATCGAAATAATTTTTGCAATCACACGGTTTTTTAATTTGAAATTTCCATTCCAATTCTTAGCCATATGGATGTTTATTCAAAAGTATTTTTTAAATATTACAACAAAGTACGATA